>JASJOG010000082.1:650000-1250000 GCA_030142905.1 Heliopora coerulea
GTTAGTTTTAGAGGTTTGTTTGTGCATATTTTGAAACTGCACACCCTCATCACTCCATTCTTCAATATTGAACTGTAACTTTTTTCAGATGGTTGCCCAGATGCCTTTGTTGATGGAACAGATGCAGAGTCCGCAGTTCCGTGAAGTGTTGAACAACCCACGTGCTTTGCAAGCTATGATCCAAGTGCAGCAAGGAATGCAGGAGTTACAGTCCCAAGTTCCCTCGATGTTTTCTGGACTTGGGTTAGTTTCACATGCAAAAATCTATGGTTCAATTTATGAGAGCAAATAACCAACCAACCTACTTAATGACTAGACGACCTACATCCAGATATACTCTAATGATATCCTGACTACACAACTAACCGCACTCCCCCAACTCACCAGTTAATTTGTCTCCCTGTCTGTCTATGTGCTATCCACAAACCAGCCAACCGATTGACCGACTTACCAATTAACCAACCTGACCACCAAACAGCTAAACCAGACGAAACGATCAACCTACCTGACCAACCAACCAACCAAACAACCAGCCAATCAACCAATCGATTAATCAACCCAACCAACTAACCGACCGACCAACCAACCAACGTATAAGCTTATGCAAACAGAAAACTGATCAACCCGACAAGAAAAGTGAAATATAAATCCAAATTTGTTATAAACACTGCGCTCCAATCTGTTTTATCTAGCTCCTTTCCAGGTGCCCCACCTAGTGCTAACCCTCCTTCCACGGCTACTACTTCGCCTTCCACAACTCCATCTACCACAACAACCACCACTTCAACTGGCTCGTCATCCGGTACAACAACTACATCAGGTAAGCCTTGGCTATTGGTCATCTTATATATTTGCTTTCTGAGTTAATAGCTTTGATTTGAACCAAAATTCTGTAGCAGCCAAGACTTTCAGGGGATTTCTTTAAGAACTAGTTCGGTTTGATCAAAATCCCAACAAATTGTCAGTAAGACAGCGTCTTTAAAGCTGTCCAATTAGGTTTGAAAAGTGACCACTGACCTGTATCAGATTGTCGTGATTACTCAATAAATTTGCATTTGTAATTTGTTTACGAATCAACCGACCTTCACTTTGGAAGCAAATTTTTAGCTGTGTATGGCAAGAGACGAGAAGCTCGCAAACAAAACGAAACTCCATTTTCTGTTTACCTTTTTTGCCTTTCCGCTTACTTATCCTTTTTTAATTCTACCGTAGAGCTCTTGTTTTTTTCTTTCTTTAAGGGTTAGGGCTTGGGTTACTAATGAAGATTTTGACATCGGTGGGATTGAGATTAGGATTTGGGGCAGTTTTAGGGGAGGTTTTTGGACGAGTTGCCGCTGTTCAGAAGGATTTAAGGAAGGTGATTACGACACAGACCAGTATCTTGGCAACTGGAGACCTGGCAACTTAAAGGCAACGGTACAGCAGGCTGTCTCCAATCCGAAAATATCTTCGGGGTGTGGGGTCAAATTTTCAGTGAAACCTTAAGTTGTGTCATTAGTTTCACGTCTCGACATTATCTTTAGAGAACTTTCGTCCCAAGATTCGCGTTCTAAATCTAAGTTTTTAACGTCGTCATCTGTCAAAGTTCGTAATTCTTGTACATGTAAATCTGCTATGATTTGTTACTAACGAAATGCCAACACTTACAGCAGGAGGTGATCCAAGAATGAATGCCTTGATGAGTCAGTTTCTCACCTCACTTGGTCAGGTACGCTAGTTTCTGTTTTGTCTAGTTTTGTACCACTTCGCTGTATTTTCGCTTTTATTTTCCTTTTGGTTTTTCTTTATCAAAAATATCAATTGGTTTTAACCCTTTCCTGTCCAAGAGGTCTTCCCTTGACGAGTAAAATCGTCTGGCGTTAGCCAGGGTAAAATGCCAAAATCGGGTATGGACCTGAAGGACTTAAAGCCTCTATTGTTAGCCTGCACGGTTCTAAGCCCGCTCAAACCTTGTTACAAAGCTGTAGAAGCCCAGGGCTTAAAAGCGGGATTCTGCGGTAACCGGGAATCTTTAGTCCGGTTGAATCTGGTGTCCGGTAAAGTAATATTGGGCCCATGCCTGCTGCTATGTAACGATAAAATAGTAGAGTACTGAGTAGGTAGTGATAAACCATAGAGATCACATACTAACTAGAGAAAAAATTGTTTGCCGCCATATTGGATAAATTGGGGGGCAAAACAAACATGCCCGGTTGTTAAGTTTAGGACAGGGTCAAAGGCCACTTCACTTTTTGTCTCTTTTTCTTTTTTGGTTGTTTTTCTTTTTCTTTTTCTTTTTTTTTAAAAAAAAAGGAAAGTAATACAATTAGGCAAAAGTAATAGCCGACTAATAACCAGAAAAGTAGTTCTGCTATACAGATAATGAAAACAAACACAAAACAATTTCTTAAAGATCAGTTGTTGTTTGACCTCGACGTTCTCGAACAGACGGGAAAGGGCCTGGAGAAGAACAATTTGCCCCCCAATTTACTCAAAATAGTGCCGTTCAATTTCTCCCCATTTTTTGTCCACATGCCCCCGTCTGGTTCTATATGATCTTTATGTGATAAACGACGTGCTTGAAAAGCTAAAAGGGTGAAGGAACTGCCGAAAGTTAAGAGAGGAACCCTTACGATAACTTCACACGTTATGTCACATATCATTTCACATAAGAAAAACGTATGGAAACGGAACATTTTCAAACATGAAATTTTCGTTTTACATGTGAAATCGGAACTTTTACGCATGAGAAATACCTAATTCAAATGGGAAATGAACTGGTTAAAAATTTCGCATGTGAAATAGTAGTGCAAGAAACATGCATTTCACAAATGAAATTTTCATTTCACGTATGGAATTGAAACAATTCACATATGAAATGTTATTTTCACATGTGAAATTGAGTGTGAAATTTTGTAAGGGCATTCTTACCGCTTAGTAAGAAGGGTCATCCCTAGTCGATTTTTATGAAATTGCGGCGATCAACCCTTCGTAGTATCCTACTTCGTTGTTTTCTATCTCGTTCGCTTGTCAAGTTATTTTTTTTTTCTAGCTACATTCTTGCTACTTATCTTTCAGACTACAGCCCCAGAAACTCAATTCCGCACCCAATTGGAACAATTAACAGCCATGGGGTTCTCGGATCGTGAACGTAATTTGCAAGGTAACGATTCGTAATCACGTTTCCTTCTACCAACGGTATACTAACGCTATCGAATGAGACGAATGATGCACATCACGTGTATGTGAGAGCTTGTAATATTACGTACGATATGTGGACTTTTGTCAAGCTCAAACCTTCAGAAGAACGATTTCTTAGTAAAGCTGGGCGGTATGGGAATTTCCCTACCGGTAATCGCTACTCCAAAAATATCGCGGTATACTAGTATATCGCTACAATTTCCAGTCATTGTTTAATCTACGGTTCACCCCCGATAACTCGAACCTTCTATGAAAAATTGAAAAGCTCGCGATATCGGGAGTTCACTTCATCGAATATCATCAAATCGCCTAGAATTAGTGGGATACAACTACAACTTTTCGTACATATTCTTGGTTTATACTCAAAGTTTCAAACGGGGTTTTCCGAGAAATATTGCCCGAGTTTGGCGGCAATGAAGGCGATTTTTGAAAGCTTCGAAAACGCAAGTGAAATTGAACCTTAATTTTTTGAGGACCTATGCAATTAAGTTATATAACAGATGGCAAAATTATTAAAATGAAATCTTACGCATTATTTAAACTGTCGATAAGTAAGATACCTGTGAGATAAAAACCGTAAAAAACAACAACAACAAAAAAGAATACTGGTATACCGCCCAACTTTATTTCTGAGTTCTAGGCGAGGATCGAACACGCAACTTTCCAATATGTAAGTATATTATTCGATAACAACAGACCGTGGTTGCCGCATAGGCACTGCATATGTTTGAGAAACACCTTTCCTTGCATGGTTAGAGCGTCTCGCCGGTCATCAGAAGGTTTGTGAATTCGATCCCCGTCTGGGACTCAGAAATCTTTTATTGAGATACTAGCTTCATGGATGATGTCTGCATGTCATCCATGATACAAACAAGTTCCATTGTGCAGATAAACAATTATTGGATGAGGCTGAGCATGATATCAAGAATTATCCAGATCGAGGTCAATATTATCTGCCGAAGCTGAAGGCTGAGGTGGATAACATTGACCGAGGTCTGGATACTTCTTGATATTATGCGTAAGCCTAATCCAATAATTGTTTTATTATACATTCAAAGCAGCGATAGATGCAAGAAAAGATTTGCAGTAAAAAGACTCCTGCGATTAACTTTCCAAACTGCTGCAGCCCATGTTTGCTGTTTTGTAATTTTCGCGACTTTGAGGTGGTTACGTCATCAGCGTCCAATAATTTTTTTTTTGGACAGCTCCGTCAAATAATTCACGAAATTCGGCGGAAATGATGTCACGGCTTCCGGACATTGAGAATTAACTAGTTAATGTCGACCAGTAAGAAACAAGAATGAAGTTTGACTGTATGATAACATGAAATATCTCAAGAACATTTCTCATTGTTTCTTATATTTTTTTTTAGCTCTGATAGCTACGGGAGGTGACGTGAACGCTGCTGTGGAAAGGCTCATCAATGGATAAATTACTTTATTAACACGCAATAATACATTGGGATAAGATGACTAGACAACTAGACTAGATGTCCACGTGGTATTCATTCTTTAAATAAATTGTAGTGCAGAGTATCGTACCTTTTGAATGTTTCCCTGCTAATTTCAAATCAATTTTGATGGAATAGAGCAACAGAAATCCTCGACAATACCTGAAACCAGATCATTGATAGTAAAGTGGACGTTCTTTTTTTCCGGCTATTTATTTTGCAGTATTAGCATTTAAAGTTTAGGAGCAGTGCTACGACAATATGCAGTTCGTTTAGGGTGCCAGTACAGTTATTTGGTATGTACAGTTCAAAAGGAGCATGTCGGTGGAACACAGACTTTTCTCACTTACAGCCGTTAGACGAGCTTGGTTTCAATATTCCAGTCATTGCCATGCGGCAACTTCGTTCGGATATCTTGAAGATACCAAAACAGGCTCAAGCTTTGGTGTGCTAGAGTTGTGCTCTGTCGACATTTTCTTCTACTGCATCACACTAGATTATCTTTGAAACGTGCAGTTTAATGCGGAGAAAATAATTTGTCTAAGGCTAATTTTCCACGGCGTGAGATTTAAGTCGTTAGAGCGAGGACAAACAATTTTTGAAATTCCATCGCAAACTAGCCCTCGAGTATAGAGAAATATAACTTACCCAAATTAAGGAATTTATTATTTTTCCTTTGGACCAGTCAACACGAAAATATCTTAAGCTTACTGATTGACTACAGTAACATAGGGACAATATAAGAGACAAAGCTGTTCCAGTCTAACCTTTTTGTTCCTGAACAGTTTTTGATTTGATAGTCAGGTCAGCCCTTTAAACTTTGGGAATAGATTGTGATAATTGCTGTACATTATTAAGTTTCTTGGAACTTATCGTTAATGAGCTTTTTAGTTTCTTATATCTAATGAACATTAATTCAAAGAGAATAATGTGTCTGTTGTCAGAATATTTAGCAAATAATAAGCGTAAAGCAAATTCAACTGTTTGTCGTTCGTTTTGTTTAATGCAGTTTCCTTTGACAGTTGCAATGTGTGAGCCTACTTTGGCATCTTGTTTGCCATTCCTTGCATGGTGAAGCCGTGTACTGCCTCCCGACTGTATTGTGTCGACTCCTTTCGACGCGGATGGAATGGCATTGTAGTGCGTCTCACCATCCACGTGTCCGTACGTTCGGCCCATTCGGTACGGCATTTAGAGCGTAGCCTAATCATTTGATTTGTTTCCATCTCTGTCCCTACATGGCACTTGAAGTGTGTACCACCTACTTGTCCACTCTCGCCCATTTTTTGCCTGGTGCGTCTCATTCACTCCTTTTTTGCAAGTCCGCCCGTTCTGTCATGCTTCTGAGCTTCCTTGCGTCCTATTCACCAGTGGTCCGTTCGCTCGCTTTTTCCCTCATGATGCTTCACTTTAGCTTTTCCACCCATTTCTATGTGATACAGCACTTCAGAAGGACTCGATAACTAGGGACACGCACATTATGCCGGAATTTCTTTTAGAATAATAGGGGATATTTTGAAACCGGAAATAATAGGCATACTTTTTGCTATGACGTCATCCTGCCAACGAAAAATTACGTAATAAGTTAATAAGCATACGTGCTATCCGTCTGTGGGCCAGCAGCGTGTATAATGCCGCTGACAACGTCATGTACATACAATATTTGGTCTAATGGCGATAGTTTTTGACAATTTGCAATGCAAATTTTGCATGATGCAAAATGTAAACGAAGACGAAGAGTGTTCAAGTTCCAAGGCCTCTGTAATGTTGCAATTTAATTCACGTTAATTGTGTTGTAGGTTATAAATTAATTTAAAGAAACAATATTATGAGTTGAATAAAGCTCTTATTTTTTCTGGTTTTGGTTTGACTTGATGTGGAATAATTTTAGGAATTATGGGGGAGAATTTTAAGAATAATAGGATGAAGTCAAAGGAATTAGGGAATAGAATAATAGGCAAAATTTTTAGCATAATGTGCGTGTCCCTATCGATAACCCAATTGTCCGTGCGTCCGCCTTTTCCTGTATGCTCAGTTAAGTGCGTCATTTCATACACACTTGTCCGTACGTCAACGCTCATAGTGCACTATTTAAATTATTCTATTCCTCTCGTATGTCAATGCGTCAGCCCGTTCCACATGGCCTTCCGGCCGAGTGCAAATTCCTTAAGCCAGGAGACATGGGAGAATAAGAGTTCGAATCCTTCCACTTCGCAGAGATGTGAAGGAACCATTCAAGTAGGAGGTACAGTCTTGCTCGAAATGATTGAGTCCTATCACTCTCTGTAGAGGGTTAAAAACTGTCCAGAGAAAAGTTAGAAACAAACTCAAAAGTGTAGTACTAAGAATTCCACCAGGACAGCTTCTTTGACCCACATGCAGACGATGTTGACCACAGACTCCACAGTCCACAGATAGGCGTGGATAACCGCTGGATATCCTATTTGTGGGCACAAGGACTAACAAAGGTATCCAAGTTGCAAGTGTCATGTAACTGTGTAGTTGCAATACTTTCATTGCCAAAAACTTGAAGAAAATAGGTTTTTACTGGCCTCCTGTCTACTGTTATGTCATCATTACAAATGAAGAGACATCAAACCATTCACTGGTTTCGTAAGGGGCTTCGCCTTCATGACAACCCCGCTCTTTTAGACGCCTGTGAAACCAGCGCCAAGCTGTGGCCTTTGTATGTTTTGGATCCAGACACGGTAACGTATGGAGGAAATATCGGTTTTAATCGTTGGAGATTCCTGCTGGAGTCTTTGAAGGACCTGGATGACAATTTGAGGAAGCTCAACTCGAGGTATGTCCGCAAAAGATTATCTTTAACGCGATGAATTGATGAATGTTATGTAACCTTATATGCTCCATATCGATGCCCGTAAACTATAAATCTTTGTTTAGTTTTTATGTACACCAAAACGACGGCTATGCCCTTTGTCATTTGAACACCCAGAGACTGAATGAACACAGTGAATTAAAAAGGGGCAGTTTTGGAAAACAATTCTTGAAAAGTTAGTTATGTAATATTGAATAGCTACAAGTTACATAATGTTTTGTGAATGGTTCCAAAACCCTTCATGTATGCATGTATACACTTACAAATTTATAAAGGTACACATACCCAAACACATGATAGACAAACATATATTTACATAACTCTATTCACATGCACATGTACATATATACAGCTATGTACATATTGATATATATCGATATATATCTATATCTGTATCTATATCTATATCCATATGTGTATATTTGTATATGTGTATATATATATATATATATATATAGTTATATGTATATGTATACATATGCATACACATACTTATTCAAACCTTTATAAACATAATTTGTATTCGGACATCAATATTCATATGTATATATAAAGATAAATTTAAATGTATATATTTGTATGTATGTATATATAAATCACAAGCCAGCTTGCTCCAAAGTCAAAACCTAAGTTAAATTACAACATCAGAAAGTAATGACAGAAGAAAGGACAATGCCATGAAACATAATTTGTTTAATTAAGTCATTTCTTCCTGACTAAGGGAGGTCATTTCTTTGTACATATGTACACATGTGTATGCATATGCATATATTGTATACATGTATACATATGAATATATATAATTATGTTCTTGTATATAAATGTAGAGGTAACCTTATAGCTTAGATATAAAATTAAAAGCTATTGAGTTAATATAATGGTCAGGTATTCCTTCCAAGAACTATTGATGGTCATCTGACTGACAAAAATGATTAATTTTCTGAGGTTATTCAATTTAAATGCTTTGAATTTTGAACTTTATTTTTTCAAATTATTTTAAGGTTGATAGTTGTGCAAGGTAAACCTATTGATGTGATCCCAAGATTGATAAAGGAGTGGAAAATAACTAAACTGACTTTTGAAGTTGAACCTGAACCACATCGAAGAGTGCGTGATGAAGAAATCACCAAACATGCCCAGAATGAAGGAGTGGAAGTTGTGCCACATGTTTCTCACACACTGTTTGATCTTAAGATGTATGTTACAGTATTACCAAGATATGCAGTTACTATTATTGTTATAACTTAGTTTTGATATTATCCCAATTTTTACCAGATAGAAACAGAGAACTACTGTGATTTCAAATGATGTGGTTCTGTATCCTCCCCTCTCCCTAAAAGGTTTATAATTAACTTATTCCAGAGTGGAAACTTGTGTATTTTAGGTGACAGTATTGTTTATTATGGTCACATTCAGTCAATATGACATAAACGAAGACATGATCTCTTTTTGATCCCTTTTAGAAAGCATTCAGGAGCTGATATGATTGAGTTGACTTTAAATGAAATTGCTCATCAATACTTAGCCAAAATGGAAATTTTATTCTTTCTTTTGCAAACCAAATTGGTTCACTTAACATCCAGCAAACACTGAAAAAGCTGATGGGAAACAATATTCTCAAAAACTAATGAGTAACATTTTTAGACAGCTTCTGTATGCTACACTCCACTGAGGGGCTGATCATATGGAGCAAGCCAGCCCAGGTAACCTTACCGGGCGGGCACAGTCAACCACAGGCTGACATTTTCTGTCCGATCACATGAGAAAATAATCTCAGTGGGAAATCGGGGTGGAGCTTGCCTTCCTCATTTACGGTGTGTGCGCAGTGAATTTGTAGCCACGCTAGCCCTGTTCAGAGTGATCATGTAGGAAAAAGTCAGCCTAGTGAAGCGGGGTACCGGTTGATGCCAGCTGGGATGTCGGCTTGCTTACCACATGATAGCAGAAATTTTTCGCAGTCTATTTCAGAACTAAAGCGAAATCTCGGCAAAACGGGCCAGCGTGGTTAACCGGGTTGGCTCGCTCCTTATGTCAGCCTTTGAGATTGTTCAGGGAGTATTCCGAACGTCACTCAAGCATTGAACTCTAAAAAGACTGGAACGATATCTCGTCGTACCAGGCCTCACGATTGAATGAAGCCGACGTGGGGACAGCCAAGCAGGTCAAAAACACGCATGTGAAAAAGTTGTTTTGAACCTTTGCTTTTCATTGGCAGTTAATTCTGACAAACATGCAGTTCTACCGACATTGTCCTCTACTTACTAAGGATAAACCATTGAACTCTAAAGAGACTGGAACGATATCTTGTTGTACCAGACTTCGCGATTGAACGAAGCCGACATGGGGGCAGCCATGTAGGTCAAAAACACGCTTGGGGAAAAGTTGTATTGAACCTTTACTTTTCATTGATAGTCAGTTCTGACAAATATGCAGTCTTACCAATATTGTTCTCTACTCACGAAGGGTAAAAAAGAAAACCGTCAAAAAAAATCCAAAATTTAGGTTACGTATTTCACAATAGGTTACGTGTTTTATCGCGTAGGGGACTGCGATAACCTGCAAATTGACCTACATGTCAGCCTTCATGTCGGCTTCAAAATACAGTTTGCAAGTATCGTTCCAGTCTTTTTCGAGTTCAATGGGATAAACAGGAAAGCTGTCAAAAAATCCGAAATTTAGGTGAAGTTTTTCGCAGTAGGTTGCTTGTTTTATCGCGTAGGGGACTGGGATGACCTGCAAATTGACATACATGTCAGCCTCCATGTTGGCTTCAAAATGCAGTTTGCAGGTGTCGTTCCAGTCTTTTTAGAGTTCAATGGACTCAAGTAGTCAGTTTTGACTTTCAATAGGATTGTGGAAAAGAATGACGGGTGTCCACCGATTACTTACAAAAAATTTCAAGCGGTTCTGAAAAGCCTGGGTTACCCGAAGAGACCTGTTCCTACTGTAACTGAGTTGGCGGATAATCCTCTTGCCGAAAGTATCGAAGAAAGATTGAAGATTCCTTCGCTAGAAGATCTTGGTGTTGTGCCCAGCGCCAGTGAGACACCAGAGGCAAAGTTTCCTGGAGGTGAGACCATTGCGCTTGAAAGGATGGAGAGATATTTAGCAGAAGAGGTTCGTTATGGCCGAAATGCTGTTATGTTTTCTGGCATAGTTTTGCCTCGTAGGGATGTTAATGTTACGTCTTTAATTAATTTAACTTGGCAACCTTATGGAATGTTCTCTTTTTTAACAGGAGTGGGTTTGTAAGTTTGAAAAGCCCCGAACGTCACCGAACTCTCTGGAGCCAAGCACCACTGTTCTTAGTCCATATACAACATTCGGATGTTTATCAGCTAGAACTTTTTACTGGAAATTATCTGATGTTTACTCTCGGGTAGGTGACTGAGTTAACGCTAAATTACGCATACTGTGCGAATATTACTCCTTGGTTATGAATATTTATAATATATATATATGAATAAAATTTATAACGATTTAGTTGCTGTGGGGAAAAGGTTTCAATTATACTTTGATTTTTTGTATTAAGTAACCAATTCGTAATTTTAAAGGACATGTGAGATGTAAGTATAAGTACAGGAGATACTCTCTCAAGAGAGAACTTTTTAAACTACGAAGATTTGCCTTTTAGCTCTCCCTGATAGTTCTTTGCGTCTGAGATAGTGATATATTTTTATATTTACATTACGCACGTTTCTTCGTCATATTGCATAATGAACTTACTGGGAAATTACGTACAGTATATCTTTGACATTAAACAATTGAATCACTCGAAAGTCAGCATTGTTGACATCAAGGGATAGATTCATGCACCTCCAGTTGTACATTTTAAGCGACTCCTTCAGATAACTTCAATGATTTATGCGCTTATCAAGAAGATGACACAACTAGATTCTGTGCGCCAACTGTCTATATTGCCCAAAACCGACTAAATTGACTGGTGTGGAATACGACTGTCGGGGTTTATTTTATTTTATCTTATTATATTTTATTTTATTTTATTTTATTTCATTTTATTTAGCGTTGCCTTGGTTTCATTAAGTATTCTGGATAGGTTACAAGGTCTGGAATACCGCAACAACTAAAACCAATTACTGCAGATCCATAACTACAACAGAGCACAATAATCCTTTTGATAGAGCATTACAAACAATCCAAGTCTAGGAATAAAAAGAAAGCGAACTAAAAACAACAAGTTGGGGAAACGCATAGACTTCAGACAGAGTTTCATTTTATGCGAACTGTTTTTCCAGATCGTGAGTAACCGGGTTTATAAGTAGACTGAACAACAGAGTAGTAATAATCTTTAAGTTTAGGGTTAAAGGTTCTTAGAGTGGTTGACAGACGTATTTCGTTGGGCAGTTGGTTCCATATTCTAGTTATTCCAGAAGTTCGTAAATACCGAAACTTTTGCGTATTTTCGGAGAACAATCTCAAGTCGAAAGCCGTTGAGTCTGTATATAATCGGAGCGTCCAATCTTTAGGGGCAATCCGCTCACTAAAGAACGAGAAGATCATATAACTGAAATTACGTTAAATTAAACTGTATCTCATTTTTCTCCAGGTTAGTGAAGTCACAGTTGTAATAAAATTTGCCTGTGCCTGCCTCCTCGTGACTTGTAATTTGTATCCGCGTCTGTTTCCTACTGACGACATATGTTCCTCTTGCAGGCGAAGAAACATTCCCATCCGCCAGTTTCCCTTCACGGTCAACTTCTATGGAGAGAATTTTTTTACACCGCTGCCTGCGCCACACCAAATTTCAGTTGCATGGAAGGAAACAGCCTATGTTTACAAGTTCCTTGGGACGTTAACGATGATTTCCTTAGGGCTTGGAGTGAGGTTAGTCCGTGGTTTGACTGTATTCGTATTTAGAACAACAAAATATTCACAAATTGTATTGAGTTTTAACTCATATTATTAAGATTTATTGACTTTTTTCAAATTATTGAGTTATATTGAGTTTTAGTGAGTTTATTGTTGATTGAGTTTTTTCATATTGTTGAGTTTTATTGAGTTTGACTGAGTTTATTTTTTCGTCAGTTTTTTCATATTATTGAGTTCTATTTCAATTCAATTTTTCCGCTGCCCGAGGGAGATGAGTGACGGCTTTAGAACTTCAATGGTCGGCACTAGAACGTAACCGCTGAGACCAGGTAACCCTGTGGAGACTGGGACTGGAAAATTAAAAATATTTATTTCACTGATATCCTTTCACCTAAGATTCAAGATAATCCTGAAATATCAATGGTCCCAAGATTGAGAATTATCCCAAATGTTATGGTTAGGATTAGAGTTAGGATTAGGGTTAGGGTCAGGATTAGGGTTAGGTTCAGGATTAGGCTAGTCCTACTCCTAACCCTAATCCTAACCGTAATCCTAACCTTAATCTTAATCCTAACCGTTGACATGTTACCCCTGGTGACATTTTAACCTAAATCCCAATAATTTTTACCAAAAGTCATCAGGTAAATAAAATAATTTTCTAGTCCCAGTCTCCACACGGTTACCTGGTCTCAGTAGTTACGTTCTAGTGTCGACCAACTTCAACAGACCTTTCCGCGCATGGCACATTGACTGTTAAAGTTCTGTTGTTGGCATAGTGCGCTTAGAAATTTCAGTTCTGATGCTCTCTCAACGGAAAACACGAACTAATCTACTTTATCTGAATTTCCAGGGAAGGACTGGTTATCCTTTCATTGATGCCATCATGACCCAGTTGCGTACAGAAGGATGGATCCACCACTTAGCTCGTCATGCTGTCGCGTGCTTTTTGACAAGGGGTGATCTGTGGATTTCCTGGGAGTCAGGTCTTAAGGTGTGCAAATAAGCAGATTTTGCATTGGCGAAATTCACAAAATGACAACACCGTCCGTGGTATTTTAATCGCAATTTTTTTATGTATTCCGGCAGCCATAGTTTGCAGTTCTAAACGTCTAAAAAACTTTTTTTTTGCGAAGACCGTTTGGTCTGGAGAACAGTTCATTCCGTTGGGGTATGTCGTCGGAAGAAACTTTTGATAGGACAGAGTGCTCGGTGGGACAGTTCGTTTGTTGGACTCTTTTATTTCTGATTATTTGAGAGGCGTTAAATAACTTCTGTCGGCTTTTCCGAAAGCGTCTGTTGGACTGGAGTGTTTGCAGAGGGATGTTTATAAAATAAGGTGTATAGAACGAAGTCCGATTGGTCAATACCCTTGTTTGGATCAGCGTATCCAAACACGAGTATTATACGACAGGACTGTTTTTAGTGAACGAAAGTGTACTGATGATTGGACGTTTGTTGAGGAGGGACATGTATTAGAGAAGTTTGTTTGAGATATATATTTTGGAAATGTGGGAGCTTGGAGGTATCTTGAATGATAGATGAACCTTCGTCAAGCTCGATCCTCACCGGTTTTGAAAATAAGCAGACTTTGCTTTTGCAGCACTGCAGAAATGACTAAATTACGATACTGTCCATGGTATTCGTTCGTAATTTTTTGTCGTTCTACAGTCCTAGTATGGAGTTGTAACCGTCTAAAATATCTGTTCGAGAAGACCGTTCCTTTCTGGAGAATCTTTTGTTCCTTAGGGACATTTTTCGTGGAAACTTTAGATAAGACAGTGTGCTTGATGGGACAGTTCATTTGAGGGGCTCTTTATTACTGTTTATTTGAGGGACGTTAACTAATTTGTCGGGTTTTTGGAAAGCGTCTAGTGGACTTGACTGTTTATTGCAGAGGGATTTTAATAAAATAACATGAATCTTACGAGCTCTGATTGGCCAATACCTAAGTTTGGATTAGAGTATCCAAAACTGGGAAAATTTTCCGCCCAATGTTTACCGAAGTTCGTGTTGTATTTACAGTCCTATTTTCTAAAAGAAATAGTGGACAACAGTTCAAAAGAGTATGATGCGAGGGTCTATGAATGAGAAAAATCTCAGCAGTAGTTATAATTTTTTTCTTTGTTTTAGGTATTTGAAACTTATCTTCTCGACCATGACTGGAGTCTTAATGCTGGAAATTGGCTATGGCTGTCCGCTAGCGCTTTCTTCCACGCTTACTTCAGAGTTTATAGTCCAATAGCATTTGGCAAAAAGACAGATCCGAATGGTGACTATATCAGGTGTGACTTTTGCTAAAATCCAGTCAAAATTTTGTTAGACAACTTTAACCTTGAAGGTACAGTGCACGATATATCAAACTCCTGCAACAAAAGAAAACAAATCGCGAGACACTGCAAAAACAAAGTAAGACCAAAGTACGAAAGAGAAAGACGTCTTGCGTGAAAGGGTTACGTAGCAAGCGTGACGTTCTCGGTTCACGATTCTTGATTACTGCTATGTAGACACGATTTCAATTGTCTAACTGCCCCAACTCCCACAGATATTATGCTTTGCTTTATATTATAATGATATTCCCATAATAAGGCTTGCATTTTCCTCGAAATGACCGCTTGGGATTTAATTGTTTTAACTTACAGTCAACCTTTCTGATGTAATTCAGTTCAATGGGTTGGATGGGGAACTCTTCTGTTTTAGCATATCAGCCCAGCCACATAGCTAGTAGGCTTTGCATTGAGGGCTTTTGATTGGCTGACAGGTTTCCCGCCACAACAATGTCTTCAGAAAACTTGCTTTTAAGCTGTGGATTTCGACGTTTTGCTAACGGTAAGAGTTGAAAAATATAACGAACAAAAGAACCCAATTGTAAATTATTCTGGCTAGAAATAAAAGGTGAGAGACACGATTATGTTATAAACAACGAACACTCTTCAAAAAGAAACCGAGTGGAGAATTGTATTGTCGTTTCTATATTTGTAAGTGTCCTTATTTTATCTGCTTGCTTCGATTTACGTCAAAATTTTTCTTTGAGATCTTAGAACATCAAAAATAAGTAAACTGCGTTGTGGTAAATCCCATTTACAATCTTAATCGTTCGATGTGATGATAAGACTCATTCGCTAAAGACCGTGAAACTCATTCGCTCGTGCTTCAATGCTTTCCTAAAAAACGGCATCACAACCTGTGTATAAGAATCATGAAAAATGCAACTGTTGGGCCTCCGGCGTGGAATCAAACCCTTGACCGTGTAAATGTAATGCGGTGTTCTGCCAATAGAGCTTCGAAGCCCGTTAATCGAAAACATAGCCACAGGTTCTGTATTCATTGAGGTCACAAGTTCTTTATTGGGATCCATAAATAGAAAACTCCTTGACCATGTTATCGGCGGCGGGCCTTCATAGCTCAGTTGGGGGATTGCTGAACTAGAACCTCAAGAGTTAGGTAGGCGACAAGTTTGTATAGAAATTTTTTCAGGATAATCTGACACTGCCGAAGTCAACTGAAAAATGTTGACTCGAGCAGGATTTGAACTCGCACCTTTGGGATACCGGTCCGCCGCTCTACCTGTTGAACTGTCGAGTCCACAGGGATTGGAGGCGAATTTTTATCCTACTTAAGCACATGAGACATTCGCACGACAACTTAACGCTTATCCATGAGAGGATGTGCAATTGTGCAGCGTTTCAGAAATAGAATTGAAACACAACAACAAATTTCACGATTAGATAATCTAGTTATCGGTCTACCTCGATCTATCTGAACAACGTTTCAGGAACTTTCCTGAGTGATGTTTTGTGTTCAGTTGATCTTAACATTGCAATTGCTTATTTTCAGAAAATATGTACCTTGCTTGAAGAAATTTCCGTCCAAGTATATCTTTGAACCCTGGGATACACCGCTCAGCGTTCAGCAGAAATGTGGTTGCATTGTTGGCAAAGATTATCCGAGACCAATCGTGAACCATTCAAAAATCGTTAAGAAAAATATGGAAAGAATGAAAAAGGCTCGGATGAGTGCTGGAACAGTTGACAGTTCAAGTGACAGACAAGGTATGAGGGAACATTCATAGTCTGCCACGTCCTGTATAACAATTTCGAGGTGTAAGCCAGTGAAAAAAAATGCAAAACCAAAATAGCCAACCAATTGTTAGCGTTGCGACAAGGTTTCTACGGGAGTCTTCTGATAGATTACTTCGCCTACCCCTCCAGTCCGATACCAGAAAGCAATCTGGGTGGCAAACCATCTACTCCCCACAGGAACTGATTGTCAGCATAAGGCAGAAAAGTTTGCTGAAGAAAAAATATAGAAGGATACGTGTGCACGAAAATGAGCAGTTTGCTGGGATTGGCCCAGGCGGTTGTGGTAAGGTCATGGCTAGATAGTATACCTGAGAAGGAGATTACCTAGAACTAACCCCAAACCTAACCCTAATCCTTACCTATCCTAACCCTGATCCAGGATCCTAATCAGGTATACCTTCTAGCCACGACCGCCCTGTTAATATTCCTGTTAAGTCGTATAGAAAATATGACACTTACCAGCACACTACATCAGGTGCCCTAATAATAGTTACGTCATAATTACGTCAGCTGACCTTTCCTTTGTCTTCACCTGGCATATTCATGTCGCACGACCTATATCCTCATTCAGCCCACTTCTGCACCGTCCTTATACGTGCTACTAATGATCTTTCTTTTATGACTCCAGTTAATATTTCCATTTGCATCTGACATGGGAAATTCAGTTTGACAGCCAGTGTAGTTGTGGCGATTTTTCTCTTTAATTTTTTCATAAGATCACCAGAATTTGATAGGCTCACGCGTGACCGAGTCAGAAACCTACGACTTCGTTGCTATCAGGAACAATCCCCCAGATTGATACATTAAATTGCTGATACTACAATAGTACTCATTAAGCTGATTCGTGAAATATTCTGCGTAGATTTGATCGAATTAGCAGCTGCTTCTGTGTGAACATTGTTTATGGTTTCGAAGTTTAACATGTGATTCATCCCATTTGGAGCAATCAAATTTTAGCGTCTTTAGCAGGCTAGATTGCGCTGGCTAAATTTAGTTTAGCAAGGACGGATAATGCAACGAGTTACCAAATTTCCAATGTTCCTGTATCTTCTGGTTTACTCCCGTATCACGCTTACTGAAGCTAATACTCATACGTTCCACCTACTTTGTGCCGGACTTGAAGAATATGTGCGGCGTTCTTTTTGTTTGATATTACCTGAGACCAACTTTTCCGGCTGGTTCTTGTTGGTTTTCTTCTGACTACTGAGACGAGGGGTGGAATTCAAAAACTCACTGCCGTCCGTTCTGGCTTTCGATTGTTCACCACAGAACTTATTGGCAAGCAACATTTCTCAGTGTGCTGTTTACGGAGCCCTCAAGTATGTGGTGCTAGGTTTGACATGACAAGGTTTTCAAGCAGTTGGTACTCCGAACCTCAATCAACAGTTTGGACTCATTCGTATTTCTTATGTAGGTAAAAGTCCGGCCCGTAAGAGGCAAAAGAACGAGGAATCTCCAAGAAAAAAGAAGCAATTAAAAATTACCAGTATTCTATGTGCTCCAACAAAACACGATGCGAAACCGATGACCGTAAATACAGGCTGTTAAATTTGCTGCCTCTCGTGAACTAGGATGGCAGAGTTGTTGAGATGAAATGTTTTTTGCACTTCTTTGCCCTTTTATCGTTAAATCTACTATCCCTTGTTTTCCCTTGAGGAGATAGTAAGAAACCTGGCGCAAGAATGAAACACAAACATCACTCAATGTAAGAAAACGTGTTCTAAAAAGTCTTTGGCCTTTCCTAGCAATGGTGAAAATCAATGGCGTGCTGGTAGAGGGGCCAGGGGCCACAACACCCCCTGTGAAGATTTTTAGAGGGCGCCAAAAACTTAAAGGGGACGCTAAAAATTGCGCGAAAAGAAGGGAAAGTTATAGTTTAAGATAATTTCTTTGTTTTTATCTAAAGTTTGAACTACACCCGCTGTAGAATTAGATAAAAAAAACGTCGCTCAAATTGCTGCAAATGGTGTTTCTGAGGTTCTAGATTTCAAAATTTTCCGGGGGAGAACTCCCCCGGAAAATGTGTTCACTAATTACAGGTGGCGCCATATTCACTGTTGCCCCCCCTGATGAACAGAAGCCAGCACGCCACTGGTGAAAATACATTTAATTTGAACTCCTTGAGAATGTTTTTTAGTTACGTTTCTTCATGAGGTTAGCTAAAAATTTTAAAAATACCACTCTAATGTGTTAGTCCGATTTGGGTATGATCAAGTTTATTAAATGATAAACGGTGAGATACAAGAATTCTACTTAAAAGTTACAGGACGTGGTGTTGTACACTGTATTTCGGATGTGACAGAAAAAATAAATTATAATCTAAATGTGATACATTTTTTCGGCTGAAATTATTCCAGCCAATTCTCCAATCGAGATTCATCATAATCGTTATATCTAAACTGGTCACTGGAGTCATCAGAATCATGAAACTAATATCAGACTGACCCTAATTCTAACCCCAATCATAAACCTAATCAGCAAACGCTAACCTGCCACCCTCCGTGCCCGTGAACCTAAACCTGACCCCTCCAAAAAATACAGCCCGTCAACCACCCCCGTGCACCATCCCCTTCTGGTTGTGCGATGATATTACCAAAAGAATGAGCTATCAAAAGTGGTATTCTTAAATTCATCAAAGTCATGAACTCAAGGTAAGAAATAAATTCACGATAATCATAAATTCAAGGGAAAATACGATATAACTATTATCATGAATTTAGAGTGGAGATCTTGTAGATTATTCAGATATAACGCCTGCGACGTTTTATAGCTTTCATCATCCTCTCGGTAGCGTCATGGCAATTGTCTCTTATTAAAGAGTAATTTGTCCCGCCGACCCTAACGTAATCGCCAATTGTCGCTTTTGTAGCAATCTTTTTACTTGGCTTGACTTTTTTCCATCTGTTGTCCAGTCTTGTTTTGACTTCCTCGACTGTTGTCCCACGTGTGCCATCCTTGTTCTTCATGTTCTTATGAACCAAGTACTTCTTTCCATCCGTTGTGGTTACCAAAACTCCAGAATGTGTAATCTGATCTTTCTTTCCCGAGATGGAGGTCTTGATCCCATATATTTTCGCCGCTGAGACTAGCACTGGTGCAACGGTAGCAAGGGGTCTCTCGACTCGTTGGGCATTAACTACCGTCTTAGCCAAGATTTCAGGTGATGGAGTCTTGCTTGTAGTTGTTTTTGAACTTGATTTTCTAGATATTAACCAGTTGGTAAGATTAAAGGAATATTACATAATAATCGTGATCTAAGGTTACGGGAAGAAGTTGTTACATTTTACCCTTATGTTCCCTACTAATTCCATCTTCAAGACAGATCGAATATTTGGTAGAAACAATCCACTTTTTGTAAGAACGAGTTTATATCTGTCGGGCACTCGTTTCATTGAAACCTTACCGTCGCTGCAAATTATTCTCGAGGCGAAAATTAAGGGCAGAATTTAGAGATGCATCGCATATTTGACCGTAACCAAAATTTGTCCGTCTTATCCTTGTGTCCGTGTTAGGAGAACTGACTGTAAGGGCCGTTGATACGTGAGATTTTGTGCTATGCGATTGTCATCCTGGTGGACGCAATAACCTCGTGGCAGTGTACGCGGCAATATTTCAGCTCATGATTCCGTTCATGAGGCTTTCGTGGGAAAAACGCACACGTCAGGAAGAATGTCGAGAGGTACAAAAATCCACGTGTAAATGGGGCGTACAATTCTATATTGAGAAAGTCCTCACTTCAGTTTGTGTACGACATTATTTTCTACCTGAATGTGCTCGTTAAAATTCTCAACGTCTTTGATCGGCTGTTGCTTGTTCGGCTGCTGCTTGTTCGGCTGCTGCTTGTTCGGCTGTTGCTTGTTCGGCTGTTGCTTGTTCGGCTGTTGCTTGTTCGGCTGCTGCTTGTTCGGCTGCTCGATCTACGTCTTCCCCACCAAGCGTCGATATCACAAACCAGGCAGAGGGCAATAAGAACAAGCAGCACGACCTTGATGTGTTCTCTCATTCTGATATGATCTTACGAAATCCAAAGAGTCGCTTGCTTTCCAACGCGCCAAGAAATTCGAATGTTAATAGACGTGAAAGCGGAAAGCCGACGGTTTTATACCGTCCATCCGAACATGCATCTGAAATGGAGGCAGCTAACAAATTTCCGGTCTCTCGCTATTGCGTCCCAAAAGTTGCGACATGTCATGGATTTTGAATAAATTCTGGTAAACTGAGAGAATTTCCTGTGTGTTCCTCCATCATAATTGTTACTTCTGAAACAAGAATCTTCTTACTAACGCCGTTAGACTGGCCTTCACTGTCACGAAAGTACATGTCTGAGGTACATACATGGTGTTTGATTCGGCTCTGTTTCATGTTCAAATTCCTCTTTGGCTAGACCTTGGGGAAATGGGGATCCGTACCTCTCACTTTTCACAAACATGATTCAAAACATTCCCGGAAATTTGAAGAGAACACTTCTATGTGGAGTGTGGTAGGTTACAGTCTTTCTAGAAAAGGGTAGAGTTTGATGAGGTGAATGTTACATGTAATCTGAATACGCTACTGACTGCCGCACAGGGTGAACATGTGTAGGACCAGCACCTTACCTCGTTATCTGAGTCTCTGAGCTCCAGAGAGCTCAGGAATCGATTTTCAAGGATATGAGTTTGACGAACGTAAATTACTTTAACGTATTACAGGAGACAACAGCAAATACCTGTCAGCGCTCTCGTCCTTAACACCTTTGATATTTCTATATAATGAAAGATGTCTAAACCCTTTTGTTGACGATAAACCGGAGTTCTAACTCTTAATCTTGAGGTTCAATACTTTGCTATCTCTCGTTGGGCTACAAATCTTGTAGCAACACTGAAAACGAAAGAGAAAAGAAGAGCAAAAAATGTCTGACCTATTTTGCTTGGCCGATATGACGATGAGATTTTGTGTCGTGACAGCGCAAGGTATTCGTGCCAGAGAGCACGCGCATCCATGACATAAAATCCCCGTTTTCAACACCCCCCCCCCCGAGGTTGAATAGCCAGAGTTTCGACAGCCCATGTAAATCACAACATGACTGGAACATTTGTGTCTTTCTTTCGTTTTAATTATAGTCGTTTACAAGCGTTGGTCGTATACATCTAATTTTTAACCCAACATCTGGCTTATAACCAAAGTTATAAAGCAATTTAATCTAGCAAACCATTGTTACCAGCAGTTAACCGAACCAACGGGGACACCGAACTTCACGTTCGCGAGCTCCAGGCAAATGTGAGTTGTTCCTATCATTCAGCTTTCTCCTTACGCTCGCAACATATCGTTTCACTTTTCCAAGTCAACTAGGTGAATTAAAACTCACTTAATTCTGGTATTATTATGAACGGCAGAGGCAGATTTAGGTGGAGACGCATCGGACGCGCGCCGCCCACTTTTTTGGACTAGTTGTCATGTGACTTTTTGCTTGGTTACCAAGCACAACCATTAAATATGTTGACCACCAAGGAGATCGATGTTTATTTTGAAAGATAATCAGAACAAACTGCCAAGAAAAGGAAGATTGAGGAGAAGAAATTCAAATTTAAAAAACACCGCGAAGGCGCGAACGGCAGTAGCATAAAAACTCTTCCACTAAAACGCCACATTTTGACGTGAATTTGTAAAAAAAAATTTCATTGGTCTGGGTAAATCACAACACCGGACCACTTGTACGCTCGTATCTTACTTTTACTTTAAGTACAGCCGATCACAAGCGTTGCTCGTATCAATTTAATATTTAAACCCAGTGACTGACTTATTGATTTAACTTAATTTTGATTGTATAGGCATTTTAAGCATAGAAAAAGAGGCTGTTGGGTTATCAAAAGATCTGCATGTCAAGAAGGATAAGGAATATACTTGAGAATTGTACATTTGTTTAATATAAACCATGGCAATTAGGATACTTCGGATCACGTGCCCTTCATTTGATGCGACGATTTTTAACGCAGTGTCAGTTTTCGTGACAAAATTTTGCTAAAAATCATTTACAAAGGACATGTTACATATACCAACTTTTTGTACGATATTTGTTGTGTCAGACATCGTTGTTCAAACTTGATCCGATTCTAATCATATTTAAACAAATAATGTAATTTTGGTTAAATTTTTCTTTTTTTCAATTTCTCTTTTCCGACGACGTCATTATGACGGCAGCCTTACACATCGTCAAACAGTTAGACTTCACGCCCATAAACTTAATAGAGGTTGTCACAGTTGTTTCTTAGTGAAGCCCTATGAGTATGTAATGTACGTTGGTTCTTACCTAGCTTAGCATGGTGTGAATGTCCGTGAAACTGAGAACCTAAATTCTGTTACGGTCTGGGATGATTTAAGGTAGATTTTGGCCTTCCTTAACTACTGGTTAAAACAAGGAGAGCTCATCATCCTGTAGGAACTGTTCTTACCTTATATTCATTTTTTCCACGTTTCGTATCTTATATATCTGAGCGTGCAAAGTCATCATCCTTCTCTGTTTGTTTGCCTCAGGTTTAATCAATTTTATTAAATTGGTAAACGATGAAATACAAGAAACCTACTTAAATTTTACAATACACAACATTATTTCGTATATATATTTCCAATGTTATCTGGGAAAAGCTTCATTTACGTTTTACGAAATATATTTCGCGGTGGTACATACTGTTTCCTAGGTTTCCCAGCTAACATTATTTAAGTATAACGTTTTGGACGTCTAAAGTCCCTCGTTATTTGCAGTAGCTTCGTGACGAATGTCAATTTTTACTTTGTAATTAGTGGTATATATGATATGACATCAAAGACAATCAAAAAAGTTGTTTCCAGTTTAGGAGACGAACTCGAACATGTTGTGTTTTTGAAGGAACTTGGCATCAGGCACAACGTTTGCGACGTCCAAGCTGTTTCATTTTATCCGTAGCATCATGGCAATTGTTGTTCCACAAATTGTAATCTTTTCCTCCTGCTTTAACGTATTCGCCAACTGTCGCTTTTCCTCCGACATCCTTACTTGGTCCAACTCTTTTCCAGCTGTTGCTCATGTGTTTGGCATCAACGACCACCGTTTTGCTTGCAGGTCCAGTTCCGTCCTTGGTCTTATGAACTAAGTAATTCTTTCCATCGATTGTAGTCACTAAAACTCCAGAATGTGTAGGAAGACGTTTCTGTCCCGAGATGGAAGTCTTTACGCCAAAGGTTTTCCCGAGTTTGACTAGTGATTTGCCAATTATTCCCTCTTTTAGTCCACCTAGAGGTCGCTCGACAGGTTGAGAACTCACTACCTTCGTGTTAAAGAGCTTGGTAAGTTCTGACTTAGTTTTGATGTCATGTGGTGGTGTCTTTCCTGCAGTCGATGAACTCGAGCTCCTAAATATTAATCCGAAAGAAAGATACTATGAATTTTGTAGATGGTCATGATCTACACTTACGGATACTACTTGTTTATAAAACAAAGCGAAATCCGAATAAAAGCGATACTTTCAAAAACCCAAAATATAGGTTATAAACGAGACTAAATGTTGAAATGTTGGTAAATTTTCGACTTTATTGCAAAGTCATCTTCAGACCAAGTGAAAACATGAAGCGAGTCTACGTATACATACATATACATTCGTATACACTTGAATTAACAAGGAATTACGTCAATGATTACAAGAAAGTGTGTCTGATGTCAATATTTACGTTGTCAGCTGGTAATTGAGGATTCTACTATTTTATGTTCTACTCCTTACGTTCTATATTACTTCTATTATCTCAAACTCATTAATAATTCATGAGCAAAACACAAAGGAAATCAGTACCGAGACGTAGTTTGGATATCTGATCTTAATTAGCATCGAATTTCGTCAAATTTAAACTCGATTTTCTCTTTAAATACGGATTCGTTTGAGATGTAATATCATACAATCGAAAGTCGTGTTTCATCAGATATCCAAACACCTCGAAGTTGGTTAAAAATCTCAGTTATCGCCTCGTTTTTCAACTCACTTCTCGTTGTTTGGATATTCTGATAAAACATTCCTTCTCGTGTATGATATATTACATGAAGACGTACAGAATAATGAACTGATAGATGAACGTTCGTCAAGCTCTATACTCAGAAAAACGATTTCTGAAACCCAGACGGGAATCGAAGCCGCAACCTAATGACCGGTGAGACGCTCTAACCATTGAGCTACCAAGATTCAGATGGTGAGCTAAGGTGCAAGTTCGACATATGTGCGACCTAAGCGGAAGCCACTATATGTTAATAATGATAATAATGAGATCTAAACTCTCACACTTCTAAAATATAAATATCTCCGACAGAATAATGATTGGAACAACCCGCTTTTTCCAACTATTATGTGGATTCAATTGAACGTATTCACGCAGTTCCATGAGGATGCAATAAATGGAGCACGTCAACCACGTTGGTGTCCCTAACAGAAGATGACGATCAAAATTGTATTGCTACGGAACACCAACTAGGCGACTGGCAACTATGACTTAAAATGAGTACACTACTGGGTTTGTAGCCGATCCCATGCCCGAATGTTTATACGGTAAATGCAATTTCATCTTACCAAGTAGAGAGGAGTGACAATTGACAAAATCATCAAAAATAACCTCACTTAAATCACCCAAGCCGAAATGAGATTTTTTGGGTTTTTCATAACTTTGCCATTTGCTTTGTTCGGATGTATCCGATTAACTCACTGGAGTCTTTCGGACGTATTGCACTGAAGCACACTGAAGCACACTGGGCAGTCCTTAGAGGTCATATAAAACTAGGGAGGGCATAAGGGCCGAAAATTGGGGTGAAATTGAACGGCGCCATTTTGAGTAAATTGATTCGCAAATTGTTCTTCTCCAGGCCTTTTCCCATCTGTTCGAGAACCTCGAGATAAAACAACCGATCTTCAGGAAATTGTTTCGTGTTTGTTTTCCTGATTAACTGTATAGCAGGAAAACTTCTTTTCTGGGTATTATTCGGCTACTACTTTTGCCTTCGTTGTCTCGCATTCCTTTTTTTTAAAAAAAAATTAAAAAACAAACAAAAAAAAACCGCAAAAAAAGAGACAAAAGTGAATCTGACATGTTCGTAACTTGAATCGCTTCAACCCCTGTACCATCAGAGGTAGCATTAGAACATATCCCGTCTTAAGGTATTCCTAGATTTGTTTCTCTGTCTCAATAAGTTGCAGGTGATCTACATAAGTTGCAATTGTTCGTTGGGAGCCAAGAAAAAACAATCTTACGAATGAACTTTGATCAATTCTGAATAATACGATTGCAGGATGACTATTGAACCTGCCTGTAGGTGGTTATAGACGATATGCAATAGATTTTTGTAAAAAAGTTTCCATCATCTCTAAAGTCGTTGTGGCCCCAGATAGCATAAAAACCTGTCTCATCTGTACACCTGGATCTGTCATTTCGTCTTACCTAGCCGATGATCTCGAACTTACGAACCAACCTCGTCGGCTGTAAAGGAAACACAAATCTAAAAATCAGTTTTAACATTTGCATATATTCCTGATGAATTGATGTTTGAAATAAATAAGGTAGACCACCGTTTCAATTAAGATTTATAGAGGTTCTAATGGACAGTATAAGCATTAGATGCATTTTAGAAGCTGCTGTCACATTTTTATGGTAACACCAATAGAACTTAGAAGACTTATTTGATCATTGAAAATTAAGTAAAAAAGATTCAGATCAGTATTTTTTATACTAGATTTGATTCCATTAGTACTTTCAAATGTCCAGAACAATGGTTGGTCCCCTTAAATCATAAAAGTTGTACTCTGCTCTCAGATAGCATTACAATCCCTGTATTTGTCAGTTTGTCTTACGTAGCAGGTAATCTCCATGTTGAGAATGTTCTTCGACTGTAAAGAAAAAAAAACAAATTCGAAAATGACCTTTCATAAACTTTGACTGAATAATAAGAATGCAGGAGGGGCTATTTGAACCATCTTTTTAGTCGTTTGAGATAGTGTGGTAGATTTTTGGGAGAAAAAAATTCCATCTAATAGATCCTTATAATTACTGTGCCCTCGGATAGCTTAGCAATTTATCCCACCTTAATGTACACCTGGATTTACTGCTTATTCTTACCTAGTAGTTGATTTCCTAGTTGAGGAAGTTCGTCTGTGAAAGAAGCACAAATTTGAAAATCAACTTTGATGATTTTAACTGAACAATAAGGCATGCTAACTCTTGAGCTATCTTCTTAAAGGTCTGAGAAGTGAACTTTCATGGAAAAAAAATGTTTTCTCGCCTTAAAAAGGCTTCATATAGATTTACAGCAATATTTCCGCGACCATATTTTCGTTGGTCAGTTAGGTTACTTTCTTAGTAGTTTTAGCCGTTTTCTTTGAGTGTAAACAGTACATTGCTGATTGCTGAAGCGTTTTCTCTCACGTTTTCCTGATAACCTATTCTCAAATTTTTGACATACGTATTTTAATCATGGAAAGGTTTATGTTTTCGAATTTTAAATCGAAACTACGGTGGAAATCTTCAAACAAAATTACGAAATTCCAATTCAACTCAAGTAAATGTTATATATTGTCCCGTTGAATCGCTATGTGAAATAAAGAGGGATGGTCACAGGCTTCACTTAAAAGTTAAAGGGGTTCTTATGCATATTATAAGTATTGTAAGCATTTTAGAAGCTGTCGCCTCGTTACATCGCAACACCAAGAGGACTTAAAACACTTCAAAAATATCCTAAGATATTTGAAGATTATTATCATATTCTTTGAAAAAAATTCAATCATTAGTCTTGATACTGCTCAACGCAGGATTTGTTTTACCGTTAGTATTCTCATCTCGGCAAAACTATCGGCAGCCCCCTTAAATCACGAAAGTTACTGTACCCTCTAATAGCACTACAGTCCCTGTATGTGTCAGTCTTACGTCACAGGCGATGTGCAACATGAAAATATTGGTCGGATGCGTAGACAAAACACATTCGAAAACGAAATTTAGTAAATTTCTACTGAATAATGAGAACACGTTGTGGAGATCGTTGACCCGCCTTTTAGTCGTTTCAGACTGGATGCAGTAATGGAGTAAAGTTTCTATCTACTAAATCCCTACATATCCCATTAAAGTAGGCCTAGATTTGTCGGTTTTTCTTACCTGGAAGGTGACCTCCAAGTTGAAAATGTACGTCGGCTGTAAAGAAAACACAAATTCGAAACTGGACCTTTGATAGATTTTAACTGGATAACAAGGATGCAGAGAGACGCTTGAATCATATCTTTAGTCATTACAGACTGGATGTAGTAGGGAAAAGAAAGTTTTTGTCTGTTAAGTAGATGAAGCCACTGAGCCCCCAGATAGCTTTGCAACATATCATACATTAATGTAGGCTTGGATGTGTCGGTTTTTCTTACCTAGAAGGTGATCTCCAAGTTGAAAATGTACGTCGGCTGTAAAGAAAACACAAATTCGAGATGAACTTTGTAAATTTTTAACTGGATAACAAGAATGCGGAGAGACTCTTGAAGCATATCTTTAGTCATTTGAGACTGGATGCAGTAGTGAAAAAAAAGTTTCTTTCCGTTAAGTCGATAAAGCCAGTGAGCTCTCAGATAGCTTTGCAACATATCATACATTAATGTAGGCTTGGATGTGTCGGTTTTTCTTACCTAGAAGGTGATCTCCAAGTTGAAAATGTACGTCGGCTGTAAAGAAAACACAAATTCGAGATGAACTTTGTAAATTTTTAACTGGATAACAAGAATGCGGAGAGACTCTTGAAGCATATCTTTAGTCATTTGAGACTGGATGCAGTAGTGAAAAAAAAGTTTCTTTCCGTTAAGTCGATAAAGCCAGTGAGCTCTCAGATAGCTTTGCAACATATCATACATTAATGTAGGCTTGGATGTGTCGGTTTTTCTTACCTAGAAGGTGATCTCCAAGTTGAAAATGTACGTCGGCTGTAAAGAAAACACAAATTCGAGATGAACTTTGCAAATTTTTAACTGGATAACAAGAATGCAGAGAAACTCTTGAAGCATATCTTTAATCATTTGAGACTGGATGCAGAAGTGAAAAGAAAATTCTTATCTGTTAAGTCGATGAAGCCACTGAGCCCCCAGATAGCTTTGCAACATATCATACATTAATGTAGGCTTGGATGTATCAATTTTTCTTACCTAGAAGGTGATCTCCAAGTTGAAAATGTACGTCGGCTGTAAAGAAAACACAAATTCGAAATGAACTTTGATAAATTTTTAACTGGATAACAATAATGTAGAGAAACTCTGGAAGCATATCTTTAGTCATTTGAAACTGGATACAGTAGTGAAAAAAAGGTTTCTATCTGTTAAGTCGGTCAAGCCACTCAGCGCTCAGATAGCTTTGCAACATATCGTACATTAATGTAGGCTTGAATATGTCAGTTTCTCTTACCTGGAAGGTGATCTCCAAGTTGAAAATGTACGTCGGCTGCAAAGAAAACACAAATTCGAAATGAACTTTGATAAATTTTTAACTGGATAACAATAATGTAGAGAGACTCTTGAAGCATATCTTTAATCATTTGAGACTGGATGTAGAAGTTAAAAGAAAATTTTGTCTGTTAAATCGATGAGGTCTCTGAGCCCCCTGATAGCAGTTTGAAACATATCATACATTAATGTAGGCTTGGATTTGTCGGTTTTTCTTGGCTAGAAGGTGACCTTCTAGTTGATAATGTACGTCGGCTGTAAAGAAAACACAAATTCGAAATAAACTTTGATAAATTTTTGACTTAATAGTAAGAATTCATGGATATAACGATAAGAACCATCTTTTAGTTGTCGAGACTGCATGCAGTAGATTTCGCGAAAAATAGAAAGTTTCCACCCGTTGGATCTTTGAACTCGTACCCTCAGCTACAGCATAGCAACATGTCCCATAGATGATGAGGTATTACATTTTTTACCGAAATTACCTACAACATATAGAATGTGAGTAAAAATAACCTGAAAATGTACGCAATGTATAGTTTAATATTGTCGCAGAACCCTTGAGGATTCTGCTATGGTTCCCGATTTATGTAGAGCGCAATCGACGGGACTGTATCCTTTTAAAACCATATTATTTTTAACTTGTTCACACTACATGATGTTCATTCCGTAAGACAAGCCCAAAAACCTTGTCACAATCTTTTCAGAAGGAATTTACACCCGAATCAAATTCCAAGAACTATTGAACACAACACGTTATTCATAAACAAGCATTGTGAGCGTAACCCTAGTCCAATTTCACAAATACAATTTAGAACAATAACTTTATATAAACTTATCCAACAAATATATCTGGGGCGATCAGCAACAGAAATCTCCAAGATGATCACCTCATGCTTGATCTGCTGCTACTTGATCGGCTGCTTGAGCTACGTCTTCCCCACCAAGCGTCGATATCACAAACCAGACTGACTCCAATAAAAACGAGCAGCACAATCTTGATGTCAACTTTCATTCTGATTTGACCTGGTCTAATGGAAGAGATTAGCCGTAAGTGCTTTGCTTTCCAGCGCGCTCAGAAGTTCAAGTGACCAAAGACGAGAAAACCGCCGTTTATATACTGTTGACACAAACGCGCATCAGAAACGAAAGAAGCTAAACGTCCGGTTGCTGGCATTTGCGTCATAAAAGTTGCAACACAGGTCATCGTTTCTGAGCCAACTCTGGCAAGCTTGGGGAATTGGCTTGATGTTCAAGTTTCATAATGGTCACATCTGAAAAAAGAATCTAGTAACCAGCGACGTTAGATTGACTTTCACTGTCATGCAAATACATACCTGACACAAAAGTCAAGCGGAAATCCTGATTCTGTGTAGAGGTATTTGACAAGTGTCCTTTAATTTGGTTCTTCTGCATCGTTTGAATTCCTCAGTGGTGAGGCCTCCAGGGACTAAGGGTGCGTCGCACCTCCTACCTTTGACAAATACGGTCAAATATGAAGAGAACTATTTCAGAATCATCCTCAGGGTATTATGAAACGAAAACTTCACAATTAACCTACACTGCCTAAGTCAACTGAAAAATGTTGACTCGAGCGGGATTTGAACTCGCACCTTCGAGATCCCGGTCCGCCGCTCTACTTGTTGAGTTATCAAGTCCACAGGGATTGGAAGCGAGTTTTATCCAATTTAAGTGCACGAGATATTTTCGTGTATAACTCGCCTCCAATTCCTGTGGACTCGATAACTCAACAAGTAGAGCGGCGAACCGGTATCCCGAAGGTGCGAGTTCAAATCCCGCTCGAATCAACATTTTTCAGTTGACTTCGGCAGTGTAGGTTAATTGTGAAGTTTTCGTTTCAAAAAGAGAACTCGTCAGTGCAAAGGGAGGGAAGCTACCGTCTTCCTTGAAATGAATGGAGGTTCACCCTAACACGCATCTGAAACGGAATGAGCCAACAAATATCGGGTTACTCGCCTTTGCGTCCCAAAAGCTGCAATTTCTCATGGATTTTGAACCAACTTTGGTGAACTCAGAGAATTTCCTGGGCGTTCCTCCTTGATAATCTTCACTCACGAAATAAGCATCTTCTTACCGTTTTTTGTTTGAGAAACGTGGGAGCTTGGATATATCTTAAGCGAGATGAATGATCGTCAAGCCCTGTACTCAGAAAACGATTCTGAACCCCAGACGGGGATCGAACCCGCAACCTTCTGATGACCGGTCATCAGAAGGTTGCGGGTTCGATCCCCGTCTGGGGCTCAGAATCGTTTTTTGAGTACAGGGCTTGACGATCATTCATCTCGCTTAATCTTCTTACCAACGCCGTTAGACTGGCTTTCACTGTCACGTAGGTACATGTCTGAGACGGAAGTCAGGCAGAATTCCAGGTTCCCTGTCGAGGTGATTAAAACGCATCTGAAACGGAATGAGCCAACAGATGTCCGGTTTCTCGCTTTTGCGTCTCAAAAGCTGCAATTTCTCATGAGTTTTGAATCAACTCTGGTGGACTCAGAGAATTTCCTGGGTGTTCCTCATTGATAATCTTCACTCACGAAACAAGAATTTTCTTACCAACGCCGTTAGACTGGTCTTCACTGTCACGAAGGTAAATGTCTGAGACGGAAGTCAGGCAGAATTCCAGGTCCTCTGTCGAGATGATTGATACATGGTGTTTAACTTTGATTTGACTCCGTTTCAAGTTCAACTTCCTCTTTGGCTAGACCTTGGGGAAATGGGGATCCGTACCTCTCACTTTTCACAAACATGATTCAAAACATTCCCGGAAATTTGAAGAAAACACGTCTATTTGATTAAAAATCCAGTACTTGTAGACAGGCATAGTTTAAAAGGTTTTATTGAAAACATATACATTGTCTCTATCTGAAAAAAGTTGAAAAGGACGTTTCGGTCAAGCCTGACGAAGGTCATAGTAACTTGACCGAAACGTCCTTTTTAACCTTTTTTAGACAGAGACAACGTACATATTTTCAATAAAACCTTATACATCTATGTGAAGTGTGGTAGGTTACAGTCTCTCTAGGAAAGTGTAGAGTTTAATGAGGTGAATGTTACATATAATCTGAATATGCTACTGACTGCAGCATAGGGTTAACATGTGTAGGACCAACACCTTACCTCGTAATCTCCAGCTCAGGAATCGGTTTTCGAGGATATGAGTTTGACGAACGTCATATACTGTATATCATCCGTAAAGTAGTTTAACGTATTACAGGAGACAATGGCAAATACCTGTCAACGCTCCCATCAGCAGCACCATTGTTATTACTATATAGTATGTGGAGAGATGTATGTTAACCCCTAGTTGACAATGACTCAAGGATCGGAAAAAAGAAAAGCATCAGAAAAGCGAAAAATTTCTTCAGTTGTTTTGCCAGGGCGATTTGACGAGGAAGGTTTTGTACCGTTGCTGTGAATTTTACCAGATCCGCAGTGTCTATGCGAGACTTCGACCAAAAGGGAATCCTATGCCCACCAACTTGTTTTATTCTGACCACGCCGCTGGAATTTCTCGGTTTTTTGCATGTCTCTGTACATCATGATCTAGTTTAGCTGAAACAACACACAATGAGTAAGTTTCACCCCGCGCGTCGGGTCATGTTGTGTGATTAGCTAATCGAGTTAAGGTAGGCAAAGCAGCACGCAAACGCGAACACTATAGTTTATTGAAATTCTAGCGCTAACCACTGTTATGAAACACACATTCCATCAACTTGGTGGTCTGCAGTTTATGTCATTATGAACTAAATGGAATTTTTCAAATTTCGACGTAGTCTATTGCGAAAATAGCTGCTAAATTATAGGTAGACGATCGTATCACGAAAGTTGTAATGTTTGTTTGAGTTTTGTCTGGTTTTAGACATGTAAAGTTGTTATCTTATTTTCGTAACCAGCACCATAATTAGTCCTCTCGAAAATGTCATGAATAATAGTTACCGATCTAGCTTAAAAGGTTTTTGTTTATGTTATCGAATGTAAAGTCAAGGTACAAGTTGGTATTGTTAAACCCTTACTCTGGTTTGTATTAGTCCAGCCTATATTGATTGGATACTTTGCTGAATTCCAGATATGATGCAATTCCTATTTAGATCAGATTTGAGCTCGAAATATGATGTGAAACTGTGAAATAACATAACTGAGATAGGAACTGGCACATTCTGATTTTAGTATTATAGTTTTACAAAGAACTATATACATTTAGTACCTAAAAATCTTTTTCAAACATCCTTGTTAATTATGTTATATTCCAAATAACGCCTTCGCCTGGCAGAGTGAAAGACTTGGTCAGAATGTATCTGATTGGGCGACTTCTACTGTCACTCACTGTCAACCAAAATTGCCCACCAAAAGCATAAAAAGAGATGCCCCTTCCCAACAGCAGAGAGCAGAAAAGAGAGAACCAACGAAGAGGAGCAGACAAGAGAGCAGACAAAGCAGAGCTGTAAAGCAAGTAGAAGAGAACCCAGACTCAGAAGAACCACTCGCTAGAATGAACAGTTATTGAAGATTTATAAATCGTTAGTTATTGTACGTTGCCCTGTAATCCAATAACGATCCAGCACCTCGCCAAAGCGTGACTCTACTGAGCTAACAACCTCAAATTCAACACCACATTTAGATTGGGCTTGTTCTATTTTATACGACCTATCAGACACTTACAGGAAAGAGCGGCAGAAATTTAATGCTTGGAACTAAACTGTCTTATCTGAATAAAGTTTCTTCGCAAAAAGTAGTTTGCTACTTACAGAAACACGTGAAATATGCAAAGGAGCATTGATAGTATAAGTAATAAAATCGGTAGCAATATTTAAACCGCTCTGTATTGATTCCTTTATATTTGTCCAACTTATTTGCTAAAATCGCCCAGGTCTCAGAATGTGAACATGTTGTTTTGATAAGACTCGACATCGTTTGCGCCGTCTTTCGTGTTTTCTTTAATATGTCTTCCAGTTTTCTGAGAATTTTTGAAGTAACAGCGTTCTTCTCACTTCAATTTTGAGCTTGCCAAGTTGACTGCCCTTCTGCTTCAAGTCGAAGAACAACTAATGCGCACATGCTTCGGTTGCGCAACATCCGTGACGTTCGAGTTAATCTGCTGTGTTTCAGGCATCAGTTACAAAATAAAACACGTAACACATGGAACAGTGAAATATGGTAAGTCCTGCATGTGATAGGTAGCGAAGGTCTAATGCCAACGCAGCCTATCATTGTATTCCTTTCTGCTTTGGCCGTTGTACAGGCAGTGAAGCGAAAGTTTTTCCGTAAGTCGCTAAACGTTTTTCAAGCACGAAAACATCTTAGCCGAAAAGAGTTTTGTACATCGAGTGAGAATGTAACTTGGCCTGTTCATATAAGCATGTTATAATTCGGGATTTACAGCCTTAAAAAATGTGGTGGAAAGAAATTTTTGGAAATTTGCAACCATCGACTCTTTACTCTGACCTCCATCCCAAACTTTCTACAACCGACCTCGACAACCCAATCGAAACGTTCAGTTCTCGATCAAAAATTTCGACGCTTTTCGGAATTACTGTTGTTGCGTATTTGAAAGTATGTTTACATGTATACTTGTGTTTCAAATATCACTAGACGCGCGCGGTATTGAGACTCTTTGCTGTCGTTCGTTGTGTTGTGAGGTAACAAATACAGCTCAGTCTTTGATGGGATTTTATTATTTTTTTTAATTAATCCATGAGCGATAAATGCATAGCGTAGTTCTAAGACGTCTGCACTGCTTAAGCTTTGCAGAATGCAATTTTTCCACTTTCCAAATTTGTTTGTTTTCTTCTAAAACATTCCTTGTCAGTGCGATCTAAATTCTCTGGGTCCTACAAGCACAAACAACGTTAATTAGTGTCGTAACTTTACAAAAGGAGGGTCCAACCTGGGGTGTACATACCCTGGACAGAAATTTGCGATCCAGAGTATGCGTATAGCTCTTCATATACACCAAGGGAAATGCACGCAATGCCTTGACAAGAAATTTTGCTTTCGAACACACAATAATCTCTGTCCCAAAATCGGGGCCAGATTATCTCATTTTAACATAATGTTTACAAAATTTGAACATACGCGAATCATCTCTCAATAAACATACCGCCAGCTATATATAAGAGAGAGGTTTGTTTAACATTTCTTGAGTTGAACGACGAATATGAGTGTCAAATCTCCTTTTCTTACCGGGTTTGCGAGTGCGGGGAGTGGTTCAAATTGACAACAAAAAACAAAAACAAACGAACAAACAAACAAAAATAAAACAAACAGCATTGCACAAAGAAGTGATGGTATACGGCAAAGAAGGTCCACAAAATTGATTCTACCATTCCATTATTATGAAAGAGACTTCTATATTTAACAATTAGATAATGAGCTCGAGATTTCTATGAGGTGATAGTTGACGAGGGCGAAACCCAAGTCTACTATCACCTCATAGAAATCGAAAGCGAATAATCTAATTGTTGTAATAGAAACACACTTTGCAAAGAGCAGTTTTCGTCTTCTCTAGGATTGCACTTTCAAGTAAGCATTCTATTTCGTCTTCAGAAACTCCACAAAAACGAGAGGCGGAGGCCATTTTCGCTACTCGCTATCAATCGACGAATAGATAGCGAGTAGCGTAGCCAATCAGAATGCAGCATTTGTGATAGTGCTCGACTAAGTTTCTACTAAAACATGGTGAATACTTGACCAGTGGCGTCGCCAGGGTTTATAGTCAGAGGGGAAAACTACAAACATGAATTATGTTGTTAGATAAACTTATTCAAGTCTGGAAGTTTGAAAATTTAACAACTATATATATCCTTATCTAAAATCCATTAAGTCACACAATGCCAGGTAAAATGTTTGATTAATCCATGTAGCCATGAGTGCGAGGCTCAAGCTTGAACGCGTGATATTCAATTGGCCATTTCCGAATAACCTTCATCTAAGCCGAAGTGAGGATTCACGCGAAACGTTCCATTCGAAGATGAGTCATATTTGCATTGAAGTGAATACTAATTTTTATGTGAAAGCTAATTTTTATATAAAAGGCTCCGCACCAAGCCTCGTTTTACAGGAGCGGAGAAAGGTTCTGAATCATGCTTAGAATTCTGACATACACCTTGTGTAAGCTGCAACAAAAGATCAAATATTGAATGCGTTGTGAAATTCTAATTTAGAATTCTAAGCATGATTCAAAACCGTCAGGGGCCAGCCGCCTCTCTGCTCCCCATTGGCTACGCTACTGTAGTTGACTCAAGTACTTAAAGGGACGACGGTTCTGACTGTATCTACTCCCCGAGGTCAAATGGCGGAAACGTTAGCGATGCGAGCTGTTTACCCACGCTTACACCTACAGCTCAGAGGTGCATTAACCTTGGGGCGGATGGGACTACAGCACCAAAAATCATAGGACCTTTAAGATGCTAAATGAATGTGTTAATGTGACCTATTCCGAGAAGAGCATAAAACAGCTTGTTTTGTAATTACTTTTGTTGTTCCTTAAGCTTATGAGAAGAATTTTGATATATTTACTGACTAGAATCCTGTATCGCAGTGCCACAGGCAGTACAGAACCAAAATATTATACGTGTATGATGGAGAATATATGGCTTAATTCTTTGTTTGATATACTGGCCTTAGTTTTTATTTAAAGATTTATAATTGCATCTCAGTTAAGCAGGGTATCAACAATGAACACAAACTAAACAAAAACAACAGGGAGCAATACGCCCATTTCGATGTTTTCGCCCCAGGCCCATCAAAATCTTAATCCGCTTCTGCTACAGTTGTATTGGCAGGTATATCCAAAGTCTGCCATTTGCTGAAATTATTTGGTGTAGCTTTCAAACACTCAGCTTTCTTTACAAACTTGTGAAAAATATCTCAAACAACTTTGCTGAGCTTCCACCACCCCTATTTCAAGGTTTCTCTAAACGTAACTTGTGTTCTTCGTCTCAAAACACGCTTACCGATCTTTAGTAACATCAAAATGCAGACAGAGAGTGAGAGAAAGGATTAACTTAAGTCGAAACAGTTTACGTTTTGCATTCCGAACATCTAACCTATTAATGCAGGTCTGGGACAACCCGGATTAGTATTTTGTGGTGTAAATACAGCTATACTTACTTTGTAAGCGAAGCTCTATTGTCCTTTCATGCTGTCCTACAATATTACTGGCAAAGCACTTATACTTTCCTTCCTCAGGTTCCTGTACATTTGTCAACTTCAACTTCGATCTGTTAAACGACTCCGTAATCTCACCACGAATAGGTTTACCGTCTTTGAACCATTCGAAAGATACCCTTGGATAGCCTTCCCTGGCAATGCACTCCAGAATCACATCAGAACCACGAACCAACAGAGGTTCTCTTCGCAGGATTTCGTACACTTCTACGTTCTTTTGTGGTGAAGGCTGAAATTTACTCAAAATGGCTCTTGTTATTTCTAGCTTGGGTATCGATGGTACTGTTTTTAAAAGGAAGAGAGTTTAATTCATATTAAAAACATCAACTGAGCTACATAGCTGGAATTGTTTTTTTTGGAAACTACCGAAAGTGCTAAGCAAGGCCATTCGTTATATGGCTGAGCTCGTTTTCGCACTCAGTAGGGAAAATTACGCATTCTGATTGGTTACCGAACGATCCGAGATTTTACGATGTTGGACTGAACTAATACGCTTTTTACTCCGGACCGGTAAGTTGTGGCGGGAAAATGTTCGAGCTGATTCAAATGAAATTTAAGGAGAATTAAGTATCCACACTGAAAAAGTCCGAGGGACAAAAAGTTCAGGAACGCTGGTGCTGCTTTGGTTTTATGCTTCTTGCATAAAAGTACGACAAATGGATGTTTAACTGGTGGAAACAAGCCTAACGAACAAGTTACAAGGTAAGCTAAACAGCAACATCAGACGACGTAAACGCAATTAAAAACGGGAAAGAAATCGACGAAAAGCCTGACAATAAATTCCTAGTTAACTACGTAGTAAAAAGTGGACGAAAGATACAAGAAATAAAAAACCTCAGGAGGTTAAAGCTATAAAAAACAAGCAAGTAATCCTAAACTGCTACCTCTCAAAGAAATGAAGGAACCAAAAGTCATTCAATAAAGTCCATATTAACCTCGTTTGTTCGGTCCGTTCGGGAAAGTATTTGCCTTCGTTTTCCTTTGCAAAGACTTGGCTCCTTCGTCACTCGTTCTATACGAAAAGCTTGGGCCAACATTTTGCAGTACCGACCTTACGTTCGGTTAATAAGTCATCTATCAATATTGTGCTTGTTTTCTTTTACAAAAGAAAAAAAACCATTCGTTTTCTGTTTTTTCGTGAACTCACAAGGTTTTAGAAACACTTGTGAACTATTCAACCATAGAAACCATAGAAATACTTGTACCTTACACTTATGTTTCTAATTTCACCTCTAAGGCATTTTCCCATTGAAATGATATCGTTCGTGTTACTATCACGACATCTGAAGACACCCATGCAATTGTCTATCCGTGATAATAACTATTTATGTTTTGTGGTTATTTCGTGCTGTTGAAACTATGCATTCTTTTGATATTCAGAAGAATCCCAAGCTTGAGCTGTGAATTGTATCAACACTCAAAAATACGATACCCTGCTTGAAAACCAAGCAACGAGAACAAGTTATTTTTTTGAGATTTGGTAAATTAGAAGGAAACATGCAAGTCCCAAATCCCGCTCAAGTGAAAAGTCGGTCACTTACTTCCCTACTCGACGACAATGACAAAAACGTGAAATATTCTCACCATACATGGATGTATGAACTGACAAATTTCTCCACCTGAAATAAGCTTCCAACAAGCATGCTCATAATTTAAAGGTCATAAACTTGCCTCTTCCCAGAACTACTGTCTGAGCCGAATCTTGACCCGCCAAATTAGTCGCTACGCAGCTGTACCGTCCGTTTTGCCTCGTTTTAAAATTCGGAAAGATCAGTTTATTACCAGATTCACTGACAAAAACTTTGTCTTTTTTAACTATTGGCCTTCCATTCTTTCGCCACAACAGGACCGGCAGGGGAAACCCAGTTGCTGAACAGTAGATAGTAATTTCCCGGTTAGCTAAAACACGAAGGTTTATCCCTACTCGGGCACTCAATGGTGTCGGCAGATGGTTCACTATGTAGCTAAATCGATGTCTGGCTCGGTTGATTCGTGGTTTCTCCGGCGCTGGAAAGGAAAATAATGGTAAAAATTAGGTCCTGGCGTTTGTATATATCTATATTCGAATACGCAGAGTCTTATATTTCCTACCGTCTGAGTCTATATGAAGTAACGCTATTCTAAAAACGTAACAGCCTGCTTAGTCAAAGACTCATTCAAACGATAGGATTGTCACATATAATTCACCACGCTGGTTTATGTGATCATCCTTTAAGTGCACAATTATATACTGCTTACGATTCGTTAGCGAATGTTGCAATCCATCCTGGAGCCTCTTTTGAGTCGTGGGATGAATTGAAGATAAGGTAAAGGAAGCGAGACTAAGATGGTTCGTTCATATGATGAAGATGAATGATAATGATCCTGTGAAGTTATCATGGAAGGAACCTGCCATGGGTAGAAGATCTAGAGGAACGTGGAAGTTTACATGGAGAAATGGAGTGGAAAGACAAATGAGAGAACCGGAAGAGGGAAATGTAGTGGACAGAAACTATTGCTATCGACAGACTAGAGTGGCCGACCCTGCAAGGGATTAAGGCGATAAGATTTCCTCGGAAGAACACGAAGCTAATGTAGGTAATATTACAACAAGCATCGCAACTTTCGTGTTTATGGTTCATGATAAAATGTAATGAAGACCTTACCAATGAGATGCACAAAAGTTGCTTTCGTCACAGTCCCTGCTCCGTTTGATACAGTACAGGAATACCAACCGTTGTCGGACATAATTGTTCCAAAGACTTCGATTCGTTTCCCAAAAATCTTAATCCTTTTTCCAGAAGAAATGGGAAGGTTGTCTTTCTCCCAACTAATTTCTGGTCGTGGAATTCCGCCCATTGGACACTCCAACCATATAGACACTCCAACAAGGGATTTTATGCTACCTCCGATTATTTTCCCTAGTGGTTGTGTCATGTCGTACGAAACAATTTCTTCTGAAGAGCTGTTTATGTAAGGCATAACTGGCTCTATATAAAGACAAGAAAAAATTCAATGGATCGATTTCTTTTTGGTATGTAGGGCCAATTCTAAATCCAGTCGACTCCTTTATCTTAGCAACTCCACTCGCGGTGGAGCATTCGTCAGAATCTGCCTCGTTTTCACGTTTCACCTTTTAAGTGCTGTAATCGCGAACTTGACGGTTGTTGGCAACTCGTAGGTTTTTAGAGTAGCTTTCGGTTTTACAGTTTCCTCTTCCACACCGCGCTTAATGAAAACCACTGATTTAATCCAATTTTTTAAACCTCATTGAAGAAAGCAATGGTTTATTTATTAAGCAAACCACTGACAAACCTCTCCCCTATCCTATCCACATACCTATTGCATTGATGTAAGATGTTGCCGTGGCATTTCCAAAGGCATTCATAGCTACACAAGTATAATTTCCACTGGTATTTCGCGAGATTGCTTTGTTGTAAAAGTAACTTTCATCGCTCAACGAGATAAGATGCGAGTTCCGGCAAACATGACCATTGTGATACCAAATGATGTCGGGTTTGGGAATACCGCTGGCAAGACATTGGATGTCGATTGCAGTACCAGCTATCGTGGTCAAGTCATCGCCAACTTTTAGGTAGACGTGATTCTCTCCATTTGTCGCAAAGAGTTTTTTCCTTGATAATACTATCTTGGGCTTTATTGGTTCTGTAGAATATTAAATGAGAGTGTATAAGACAAAAAAACTCAAAGAGTTATGAAAGAAATATTTACCCTTTAACGGGCAATGCTGCCATTTGTCAACTTATTAATTTTACTCTGGCTAACACCAGACAATTTTACTCGTCAAGGGGAGACCTCCTGAAAACCCCTAGTGAAGCGTAAACATTGTATCTAACTGCCTATGAAGGTTCCTCAAGGGGCGCAAGTCTTTTGTTTACATGTATTAATGCTTAAGCAACATGGACGAGGGTCTGAACCCAAACATTTCTATTGGTTAATTAAGAGATTACAGTTCGGAATATTACTCGAGTTGTCAGCAGTTATTCCACGTAAAAGTGAACAAGAACATAGAAGACATAGTTTCCAGGCCTGAAATACAATGTCATTCGATTGACTGGTATTAAAATACAAATAACACGCATTGACGAGAACTGTGAGAATGCAATTGCCATGACTTATTTTATATTTATTCGTTAGTTTGAAAAGAAGCAAATCATAAGCCAGTGCGAGTGGTTGATCCAGTTACGTCGAAAAAGCAAGCTGTTTGGGTTCACTTTTCGCCAGGATTGGGATGGGTTCTATGGGCTTCAAGACAATTCTTTTTTCATCATAAAATAAACTGTTTAGAAGACAAAATCGAGGTAATTTGATTGTCCAGCCTAGACCAGATATTCAGGTTCGTCAAAAATTGCAATAATTTTTTTTTACCTCATACTTAACACCTTTGAAAATATATAATCTTACCTATGAACTGTATATTGGAAGAAAGTTTTGCCTTTCCAATGAAATTTGTTGCCACGCACGAATACTCTCCTGACTGAGCAGGATCGTGAGTTAGGATCAATTTGTTTTGGATGGCGTGCATCTCCATAATCGATCTTCCATTTCTGGTCCAGTGGATGACTGGAGGTGGAGAACCACTAGCATTGCATGTTAATACCAAGACAGATTGACCGTAAACTGTGGCGTTTGTACCCACTGTGATAGTTATGTTCTTGCGGTTCTCTGTAAAGACCGCGTCTTTGAAATCCGAGTGAATTTCTGGGGCCGCTGGCTCTGTTAGAACGCAAAAGTAAAGCAGGAATCGCATCATATTCATTTCACTGGTGATAATCATTTGAAGTCCATGCGACGTAGGATTTCAACCGAAAATGGAAAGGCTGTAAGAAGTAGTAAAGTTCTTCATGTAGCACCTTAAATGAACATATGACGGTAGCAATGGCCATTATGCCGCGAAACAATCTTCAAGAGTACGGTCAACAACGAGAAAATAAAGTACTACACTTGTATATGGTCAGTGTCGAGCAGTTTTAATTTAATCCTTTCGCTAGCGAGGAGGAACTCTATCTTTTCTTTGCTCTGGCCAACGCCAGAAGATTCAACTCGTCAACGGGAGACCTACAGTTGGAAAAGGGTTAAAGACAGTCTTCTTAATTGAGATTATCTTCTTAATAATCCGTCACCTTTCGCGGACGTGCTCATCTATTTTACTCTGGCTAACGTTGGACAATTCTACACTTCAAGGAAAAACCTCAGGTCGGTAAAGGGTTAATAACGGCTATAATCTTACCCTCATACTTGATGAAGGATGTGACGTTGACTGTACCAAATCTATTCCTAGCGACGCAAGTGTAAGCAGCGGTTTCCCAGGAAACGTTTGTCATAACCAAGGAATTATTCTGAACAGATATTCCTATTATATCGAACTCTTTATCAATGACTTCATCATTTTTCAACCATGTTATAGTTGGTAATGGATGTCCTCTCGCTTTGCAAACTAATTTGACTCTTCCATCACGATAAAAGGTTGCATTACTGCCAGCCAAAAGCTTTAGTTCAGCGGAGTCTTTCTTCACCTTCAGAAACTTTTCACCAGCTGATATGACGGGAACCACCTGGTCTAAAATGTAAAAAAGAAGAGCAGTGACTCACTCTTTGGTTTTGAACATCAGAAAGTGTTTCTGGGTCGAAGACGGGAATCGAGTCGGGATGGAACGCGCTCTGACTATTGAACCACTAATAATCGTTTGTTTCTAGTTCGTCAATTTAGTCATTGTACATGTTTTTTTACAGAGTCTTTACTGCCAAAACTGATGAACGGTGGCATTTGGTGGGAAAAGCAGAGAATACATGACAGTAAACATTGAATTGCACTGTCCCATTCCAAAAAGTAGCCGTTTCTACCCATTTCGGTATCGCAAAATTTGATGCCATGAGACCACGGTGATGGATAAAATATGCATAGTTGACTTATAGGTATAACTTCAACAATTTAGACTATATGAGGCTATATGAATATCCTATTACCGCTTCTATTTGATAATCGTTTGCACAAACAAGCTAAAAATTGTGTAATTCAGAAGACATTAGTTTTGTTAGAACTGCACAAATTGATCTAGAACTGCACATTTTGTGCTGAACTGTACTTTAAAAAAACGTTTGCGTTTACTCGTGCAATCTTAACCCATTCGATTGTCATCCTGGTGTATGCAAATAACCTCACGACTGTCTGTGCAGCACGACAGCTGCTTATGATTCGTTCCATTTCGTCCTCAATTCTCTCGTGAGTTTAACATTTGCAAGAAGACGATCGTTTCCTTAGTGTAATATCTAAAATGTGTACAACATCATGTTTTACCATTTTAATTGGTAACGTATAAAATTCTAGTCTAAGTCCTTCATAAAACACTCATCAGTCATCAATGTCGGATTTTACCAACTGATTTTGAAAGATCTCTGGCAGGTAATGTCAAATGTAATTAAATGACCTGCCGAGGAAAGCTTAGATCAAGAAAACATGATCATCATGTTGTTAAGATATAGTAAATAAAACCAGTGCTGTGAATATCATCTTCAGAAAATCCACCTGTTTGTTCTTTGGACGTTCTAGTGTTCTGTCTTTCATCATGTAAAAATGGAACTCGAGACGACTAGAAGTTTAACTATTCCCTACCTTTCACCAAAATGGTAGTGTGACAAGTTTTGTTATCAACTGCGCAAGAATATTCTCCCGAATGATGTAAGGATGCGTTCATTATTTTCATCCAGTTTTCCGCACTTCTGTTATTGTTCAAAGTTGTTCCTTCTTCATCGTTATTCAAGGGCAGCTTCTTTTTATCTTTAAACCATCTCACAAGAGTTTCATTAAGTAGCCCATTCAAGTCACAAGCAAATCGGATGGTCCAACCCACACGAATAATAACGCTTCCATTTTCCTTACAAAGAGATATATTGTAGACATCCTCGTTTATAATTTTCTTATTTACGGAATCGGTTGCAATGATCCCTTTCACGACAAGTGTTGAATTCGATTTCACCGATTTTATGTTAGTTGTAGCTGTAATGGAACGAAAAAACTTTGAACGTAAGATAGTAATCCAAGTACGTTAGTTAATGATATAGTGGGAAATAGTAATGGAGTACGTTGTTTAAATGTTATGCATTACATGTGTGATAAAATTACCACATTTTGATCAGCTGTAAGGAATGTTATTAAGTATTTATTTACATTTCTTTTGAAATCACTCTTGAATTGTGCAACGCTGTTGGTTGAGAATTCATTCGTGAATCAAACCAATCAAAATTAAACTAGGTATTACAATTAACCAATCAGAAAATAGTTGTTCATCACTGTAAAGATATGTGCGCGTCCACGAAAGTACGGACCAGGAGTCGAATTGGAAACTTCTTCCCTGAAAACCTCTGTAGACCAGATTGTTCGGGCAAATGGTTCCGATTTTTCATGCGAAATAGATTTAAAGACGTGACACATGAGACTCACTTGTATATGCTTGTTAGTCAACGTCATGTACTCGTCGAGTAGCTTAATGTTAATTTTAACTCCGGTGACTCGATCGAAGTCAAAAAAAAAAAAGCTTGGTTGGAAAAAATACACAAAATTTTCAAAAATATAATCAAGGTTTCAAAAAACAAATTTGGTTAGAAATTAATTTTAATTTATAACGTCAGCCAAATTAGTCATTGGTTTGTCTTATATCCAAGCCAGATACTACAGTAATACTCAAAACGCCGTGTTTACTAATCTCAGTGGTTAGGATTGTTTTTCATACCTGCTACGCTGATTGACTTTGGCAAAGCAACCTGTGGGTGAAATAAGAATATTAAATAGACAATTAGTGTTTATTTCAAGGAGGGAAAGATAAGAGTAGAAGGAAGGAAGAAAGAAAGAAAGAAAGGGTAGAAGAAAGAAAGGAATAAAGGAAGAAAGAAAGAAAGGAAGGAAGGAAACAAGAAAGAAAGAAATAAAGAAAGAAAGAAGAAAAGAAAGAAATAAAGAATGAAAGGAAGGAAAGAAAGAATATTCCGCCACGTGGGGATCCCACGAAAGAGGTTCACGGGACTTCATTTGGTGGTTGTGGTGCGTGGAACTGCTTTATATTTGATGTTTCTCCTTTCACATCAGTGATAAAAACAGCTTTTCGTCAAAGACTTGAAAGAGAGACACTTCTTTTGAATCGCATCTTTAAGCGTCCACGAAACTCGACGTTTAGCCAAAATTTATGAAAGAACCAAATGGTAAAGTAAAATTCATTGTAAATGCCACAGCAAAAATTTACAAGTGGGTCCGTCATGAGAACTGAACTTAGTTTTTGTGCTTCATTCTCAGTTTTCAGTCTAAGGATATGAACGGTATATTTTCAGAACATTTGCCTTATCCTCCATATACATTAATTTCATTTTTATAAGAGTACGCAAAATTTTGAATTTGGTCTGTGGTAGTACTTCCATGAGCAAAATAATACAAACCCATGTAGTATTTGTTTTGTGGCCTTGACGATCCCATAATCCTTCAAGAATCACACAGGGGCTGTGATACAAGTCCCAAATGTTACCGAGAACACTGGCCCCTTAATTAGTCAATGGCACCTTGGGCACTTGTGCTCCACGATAATAGTTCGGTCAATCATGCGAGACGCGTGCATTGTTATAGCCTTATACATTATTTAAATGCGCGCCAGTGACGGTTATCTTCCTCGTGGGATAAATCTAACAGTTGGTACAGATTCTTAAACGCCATTTCCTGTTATGTTTAAGTTACTGTGCGAAGATAAAAATCCGCATTTTGCTAATGAGAGTTTTACTATGGACTATGTTGAATTAGATTATGAAGTGGAGGCCTGCATATGTGTCTCTTACCTTTGTCAAGAGAAAGCAAACAGAAACAGCAATGGCAATATTCCATTTCAAACTACATTGAGAAAAAGCGACTTACTTCACTTCACAAGCCACATTATCACAAACAATATAAACAAAGCACAATAATGTGCTAATTGAACTGATAACTCGAGAAAAGCTCCGGAGTTTAGACCACAACCATACCTCGTCCGTCTCATCCTTCTTGTCATGAAAAAGCGCGCAGTGTAAGAAAAACGCAGCGCACCTTTCTTGCAGATCGTTGACGGCCAGAAAATTCAACAAAAAGATTATAATATGAAAGGAGTCAAATCTTATACCTCGACTGACCTGACCGGGTGATATATGATACAGCTGGATATGCGATTAGAGCCGAGCGGAATTCCTTTGGTGTTTAACCTGATCGGGAGACTGCAAAGACTGAGCAACAAAGACTTTTACATTAATATTTTAGGAGAAAGAGGTTCAATAAACTGTTGAATGAGTCCATATTTATGTTACAGTCATTATCACATCGAAATATCAAGTAGCGTTCGCCGTTGTTTCACAAATTTTCCTTGAACATTCGGGGCTTGGGAAGATAAAGAGCTTTTGTATCAATTGTATTATCACAAAGGGTAGGAAATACAGTAAACTCCCTCCAAGACGGACACCTTCGAGACCGCTCTTACTGTCACGCGACTCGATTTTTTTGCACAGCGTCACATGCGTAGATTCTGACTGAATATACGTATTAATCGCGGCAGAAAAAGTCGAATCGCGCGACATTTTCCGCCTAGAGGTGATTCACCCGTCCCTCTTAAAAGCAGATGACGTAATCTGACACCGGCCGTTAAGATTAAAGCGATTGAGCCTCGGTTACTCAGCGCAGGTCTTTCTAACGCGACTCGAGAGTAAAGAACTGACATTTTGAGCGAAGCGTTTCAATGTATATCGACAAATTAAACATACGACAAAGAACTTGTCAATTTTTGGAACCCAAATCTTCTTCCTAGTTGTGACTTATTCAAACTTCATTTATTGAATCTACTGATCTGGCCCTCCCCTGTCCGCTCTGGGTGGTATTTTCAACTTTTTTTCCACCTGGAAAGTGTCCGTTGTCCGTCTTCGAGAGTTTCGGTAAATATGGTGGAATAATGTATAAACGGTCGGGACCAAACGTGGTGTTCGTCTTAGAGAGGTCCGTTAAGAGAGAATTCGCCGTAATCAGCATTTAGTCAAATTATTGAGGTAAAAAAGGAGATTTTTTTAATTCTGGGATTGTAAAGCAGAGATTGACTTAATTCAAACTACAATATTTTGATCCCATGAATTGTGCCAAAGCTTTGCAATTCAAGTTGATGATTGCTTAATTTGCAGTATAGTGAAAATAGCGCAACTGAATTTTTCGACTTCTTGTGACCTCTATGGAAACATCATTTTCCTAACGTCTAAAAATTCTACAATTATTTCGTTGCCATGGGAGTACGAACTGTCTGGTAGTCCGAAAACCAGCCGACACTTGCTTTCTCTAAGCAATTAAAGATCGTTTTCCGCTCTGACGAGTCGCTATCGCCTGCCTAAGGAAATGTTACAACAAAACCTTTCGCTGACAATTTTGTATGGGAATTGTTTCCTATTCCAGGAAATCACTGACACCCATATGAAGACGTACAAATTACATATGCCTCACCGAACCAGGGATGGCGCTTGAGGGGGGCAGAAGGGGCCATAGCCCCGCTGTCGAGGAACCTTAGCCCCTTGTCGGGGAAAAAAAAAAGTTGTCGGGGAATTACACAGATGATAACATATTTTTATATTGTACAAACTATGAATGCTCGTTACAGATTTACCCAAAAAAGATAATTGACTCTTCTTCCTGTCAAATCTAAAACTAAACTGGTTCTAGTCAGTTGTTGCGATTATTCTTGCAAAAAATATGTTTTCGACCTTCAAATAAGGAAATTACAGGGCGTGGTCCCGCCCCCTCTGGTATAGCCCCCTGTTGGGGACGTTAGCCCCTGCGTCGGGGAATTCCTGGCGCCACCACTGCATGGAACTGAGTACTGGCCGAGCCAACAAAAGCGAAGAAATGAACTGGTCTTGTGGGAAGTGTCTGCTGCTTCTAACTACATATGAACCAAAGACGAAAGCTGAACACAAAACACGAATGATGAATGAGAAAGTTAATTAAACAAAAAAGAATGAGCGCTTAACTATACTGGTGCCGATATGCAAAAGCTGTCCCGAATGTTTGAGGGGAAAAATCAACATTCGCATTGTTTAAAGAACTCTGCTTTCATTTTTTTGCTCCCGTAAAAAGTCTGTACGTGACGCCCTACTTGAGACATCGCTTATGCTTGCAAGCCTCTCGTTCGCTTTTTTTCATTTTAATTTATCATGCAACTGTCACCTCCCTTCTGAGATTATCAGCTCCCCTGGGACTAATCTCGTAGACCTTGTGACCGTCCTCTGTCAGGTGATCAAATGAGAACACCCCGACTTCACCGTCGCGTAGCAAGCTTTCGGTGGGGCATTTGATCCTCTCCCCCCGAAAGTGCTCTTTGTATAGAGACGTATCACTTAAATTTTCTGCTGTCTTAAACAAAGAACTGTCTCCTTTGCACATTCTAGCAGGCACTGTCTGGTGCCTCTTGTATTTGTCTAAGAACTCAGAGGTTGCAGTAAAGGGTTCTTTTCCTTCCGACTTTGGAAAGATGTCGTTGCCATCTTTTGCATTTTGTTTCAGCTTTTCTCGCGGAGGTAAGCTATCATACGGCTTGAACTCCAAAGAGTAACTCGTCGTTGGGTTGAAAGGGAACTCGCGACCACGCCGAAGCTTTGTGTGAGGCCGAGCGGACCTTGCCGGCACTGCAAGATCTCCGTGGTGAGAATAATCACTCGAAGTCGGTTTAATTTCAATCAAGCCTTCGGGCTTCTTGTAAACTTCCGGCGCTTTTCGTTGCCGTGTTTCAACAGGCCAGGCCTTAAAAGCGTCCCCTTTAGTGGTTTGACACTCCATCGAGTCATTCGTCTTGAAGAGAAGGCTTGCAGGTTTAAACATGTAAGCCGATTTGGTGGCCTTGTGATCAATAAAGTCACTCCTAAAGACAGACTTGCTTGTGAACGCACTCTTGGGCGGACTGCGGACCTCAGAATGACGTTCCACTGGACGCGTTGGATCCACTTTTAGCGGTTTGTGGAAAGTTCGATTTGTGGTCTGAAAATTAACTGGGTTGTCACCAAAGTTCAATTTATCTGGCTGACGTGCGCTGGGGATGGGAGGTTGATTAAAAGTCTTGAAATCTTGTCGATGAATTGACGTGTCTTTAAACGGCTTACTCGGAGGACGATAGGGGTTTTCTCTCGTTATTAGGTCTGGTCGACCTGGCCATGTCCAAGCCTTGAAGTCGTTCTGTTTTGTTGATATATAATCGATTTTTGCAGAAGGCTTCTTCATCGTTGTGGTCTTAAGATAGGGAGGTATTCTCGCTGGAACACCACCCAGCTGTCTGTAATGTTCATGGTGCTCGGAAACGGCTTCAAAACGATGAGGATTGGGCACGAATTTCTCCGGCTCCTTGGGTTTCGGGACTTGAACATTATGCGGTACGTACGAAATGGCGTTGGTGGTCTCAGAGGGCGTTTCTCCCTCGTGCTTGATTTGGTCGATGGGTCTCAGGAATGGTCCTCTTTTCGGCGTTATCTCGTCAAATCTTCCTCGGTATTCAGTCACAAGGCAGTTGTTTAATTCGTTCTTGTTTATAACTCGATTTAGTTGGTCCAAAGTATGGGGACAGCGATGGCGGCTGGGAAAAAGAAGGTAAAAATGAGCTTGGTAAACTAATGTGATTGCATTAATCAAGGTATAAAATCCAGTGAAATCGAATTGGTCTCAACTACACTCTTCTAAAATACACATTAAACAAGATACTCAATCACATGCCACCCTTGATCTCGAGGAAGTCTAGCTAAGACTGAACGTTTACTTGTTTAGTCATTAATTTTTCGTTGACCTTGGTTTTTATACTTAAAAGATACTTGTCCCAAAAGCTAAAATGACATGAGAACGACAAGATTGGATTTCTTTTCCCGTGTACTTTTTTTTCTGAATAACAACATTGCTTCTAGTTATGGGAAATTTCTTGGTTATAAATAAGAATAACGAGACGGAATGTTTTTATCATGCTTTTTTCCTACTTAACTTTGAATTAAGGTCGATTTTTTAGGCATAGAGTGACTTAAAGCGTAAATTTTATTCATCTTTGTTGGAGTGGACTTGGACCAAAACTTAACGAATATAAGATTAACCATTCAGATCTTACTGGAGGACGAACTGGCTTTTAGTGGTAGTATATACTTAGAAAAAATGCAGCTTTAATGCCAATGGCCCGCAAGAAAATGACTGTCACAAGAAAGGCTTCGATTCCGGTTACACTTACAAAAGGTCGAGTCCGATATTGATGAAACTTTCTTCATAATTAAAAATTGATTGAAAAGAGAACAGCTCTTTGGTCTGTTTAATGTTTCACAGTACCGGTAGGCAAAACAAAGGATGGTTTGGGTACGGGTCATGATACGTTTAACCCAACCGCTGAACCTCCTGAATAAAATTTGTTCAGACTAACATAAAAACCTGCTGCCAGTTTTTAAAAGGTCAAATAAGCGACAACCGTTGCTCTAACGTCTTAATTAGAAATTGTATATTGGATCATGCGATGATGATTAATTACTTCGCATCGCCAACGTGATGAAATCTTCCAACTTTAAACACTTCCTTACGACAAATCATGTTAATCTGAATAAAAAGTGAACGGAACTGGAGCAATCAAATTGATTATACTACATATTTGAAAACATCGTCTACTGATCAAACAGAAACGTCCAGCACGTGGTTAGGTAAATATTCGACTATGTTTACGAATACTTTCATCGGTATTGTAGTCATTGAATTTCTAAATATATTAGGTTACCTTAGCAACAGTTCTTATCACAGATGCTGAACACCTAAGCTGTTGGTTTTCCTTCAAACCGATCAGTCCAGTGCTACATACAAGGCATATAGGTTAACGTTTATATTTTATATCTTCGTTGTTTTTGCCAAATAACTTTGACGATATAGAAAAATACACATTTATATCACATATGTGTATTAAAATACACATTTATATGTCTCAGTCCAGAACAAACCCGTCATACATGGACAAATCCTTGGTTATTGATCAATGACGTAGACTCTTAGTTTCTTATACTAAAAGACAACTCGTTGAAATAGTTTCTTATCAAGTAGCCGTCGATTTGTATCAACTTAGTTTAATTCAACAAACAAGGATGAAAGCATACGAAACGACTGTTTGTGGAAGATAACTTGCGTAAATCCCTTTATGAACACGATGTATGTCAAATGACACAAAGAATAGACTTTTGATTCGATGACTTTATCACCGTATCACAACAAACATGGGTACATCAAGCAGAGAATATGTTAAATCGAAATTTGGAGTCTACTTCGAATAGATATGACACTGACAAGATGGCAGACTGTATAATATATAAACACAGTCACGGCTGTCTCTTGCTAGGAATTTATCGTTTGACAGTCACAGGTTGGTAATGATGAACATGACTTACCCGCAACAGCATAATTGACAAATACACTTCTTCATTGCTTTTCACCAACTATCAAAACGTTCCGTTGGGAAGCGATTATTTGAAGTTGCATAGCGGCTGTGAGAACGCGGTTGTTCATACGATCAAAGATCATTAGTCTATCACCACGCAGCGTTTGTCAAGTTACTGTATCCATGGAAACATATCAACTGATTTCAATATTAGCTGTTTCATTCCCAAACGGTAGATTGTTAACCGTCCGGCTAAATTTTGGCTATTAAATTCTGCGCACGATTCTAGTACGGTAATATGCCGCACATGGAAAAGCAACTTCCATGCCCAGAAAGTCCCTAAATGTTGGGTTTATATCAACTCAGCGAAAAAATTTCTTGTAATTCGTCTCACTGACGTTGGTTTTTTAGTGATTAATTAATGCTGTCGTTTATTTTAGTTTCCAATAAACCCACGGCCAGGCCTGGCCCATCGTAATTCATCAATCGGTTGAGCATTTGGCCAATTACAGCGTAAATGACACCTCGCATAGTTTTCTCAAGTCTCCCTTGAGTCCCTTCCTTAGGCTTTTGCTTGTCAACCAAATAAAGCTGAGAAGACAAGTGTCCCCTTCAAATCAAATTACGTTAACCGTTCGCGGCACAATGTCTCCCCTGCACAAGTAAAATCGTCCGGCTTAGCCAGAGTATAAGTAATAGATGTTTAGCCTTGACGAGTAACATTGTCCGGCTTTAGTGTAAAATAGTGGAAGACTGATCGTGTTGGCGTATGACTTAAAGTTAGCAGTTAAAAAGGATTGGCATATGCTGCTTTGGGTGGCATGCCCCAGCTGACAAAAGGCATGGTAATCAGTGATTTAAGCCCTGGGTCCCAAATAATTAAATTCTTTTGTTTGCGTCCTTCTACATTGGGTATTTAGAAGATTTATATATGTTTTTTTTTTTGTTCCACCAAATTAACGGAAACACACACAGGGCATGTGACCTTTGGTGTCGCTCTGAATAATGAGGAGATAAAGTAAGTCATACCTTTATCCATTCTTCTGTCAGGAAAGAGCCTTGGTAAAATTACTTTTTCTAGTGTATCTCCAATGATACCATTTCATTTCTTAGATTAAAATGAGCCAATATGAATAATAAACGGATTTTTGTAAGGGGGTTGGAATGTTAAATTGGCTCCGCCCTGGGGGGGCTCTGGAGATATGCTTCCTCAGGTATAATTTATATTTTAAAGTCTCGATTCCGGCATTTAGAATCAACAGTCCTTGTACACAACACACAAGTAAGGTGACCGAGAAATTATCGCATTTTACGGTCGTCTATCACAGGTATCATACCTTCCACGCTATTCGCTTTTAATTTTTCTTTACATTTTCTTTTATTTCTTTTGTGGAGGTAAACAGAAATCATTTTTGTGACTGCTAAGGGAGAGGCTTAAGCCCCCTAAACATCCCCCCCTTAGGTGCGCCACTGTGAATAATTATCGACTGAGTCATTCACTTTGACTGCTTGAGACCTCGAAAGGAACGAGTTTTGTACAAAAAGCTACATATGGCTGCCAAACTTCCCGGAGCTGGAAATTCTGAAAACAGGACACGTTTTCTTGTTAAATGCTATTTTTCTAAGGGCTTTATATGGTGAGGACTTAAGATCCGGGTTTTCTAAAAAATTGTAAGAGTCTCATATTAGTCGTATATAAGAATATCGAAATTTGTCGGGACAATTTAAAATCAATTACCGTAGGCATGTTATATTTAATCAGTTGATAGGAATTTAAGTTTTAAAAGGCCTTGATGTTGCTTAAACTCTAAAATACGTTGATTTGAAGTTGTGAAAAGCCGAAGATGACACCTGGATCTGTCGAAACATATTATACTAAAAAAATTAAGTTCTACTACATCTTGCAAAGAATATGCTACAATGAATTGTCATTGGTCAGTGCTGAAACGGAAAGAAACTTCAACCATTCAGCATGTAAACATGAATGCTACACACATTAAATATTTCTCAACAGATGAAATGTTCTTCTTATCGTGTATTTGTTGTGTTTAGAGAGTACTTTTATAAATATGACTGATTAAGTTTTCCCATTCTACAATCCATCCATTCGCATACCCTATTTTGCTGACAAATTATAAAGGGGAAAATTGTCATTAAACTTAAACTAAACTTAAATATAACTCTTATTATTCGTTGAACACCTTTTTAACACAGGAAGCTTGACTTTTCCCGGAAAAACAGGAGCGTATAAACCAAAGTGGGAGCTTCCAGCTGACGATGGGAGATTTAGAAAACATGAAACTTTAATAAGCAACTATCGCGTTGCCTTCCTCCGGTCCATGTCGTCCCTCTCAAGAGTCTGTTATCTTCTCAAGCAAGCTTGATCATTCGATGACTTTTTGATTCAGGAGACCTAACTTCTCACCAAGTGTCTAAAGATCTGCCGAACTCCGAAGTTAACAAAAACTGAGAATTTGTCCAAAAATAAAGGGAATAAGTTTTGCAAGGATGTGCATTGGGATGAAGACTGCGTTGGGATTTGGTATGATGGACGCACAAATCGGAGGATCCGAGACGAGTGAGTCTTGCGGTTTACTATTTCTAGTTACTATTTCTAGGCATCTCGATTTCCATTTTCCACCCCAATGGTGGATTAGCCTTCAGGCAGCTGGGGCGAGTGCACCTTAACCCGAAATCGTGAGAGCTTCACTAAAATTTCGAACGTAAAATTAGAGTACACGTACCTCGGAATACTGAAGGAAAAGACAAGTCTGATTGATAAAAATCTTGAAACAGCTTTAAAGAATCTTACTATATTACATTACACTTGTGAGGTGCAATCTCTTCAGGTATCATGGGTCCCACAGTCTAGATTTTCCCTGGTCCTCGGGCTCCATAACCCTTCCCTGCTCCTCCCTTAGTTTCATAAAGGAACGAAATATCTTTTGATCTTTAGGTGTAACCGGATTGCGATGTCCTACCAAATTGTTGCACTGGAATGAAAAGTTCATAAAAGCACATGAGCCAGGATCGAGGTCATTCTGGTGCCAAGAGTATTGTGTAAGCTAATTACAACATTAAAACGTCACCGTGATGAGTTTAAAGCGGTAGCAGTATAAGCAGTGTCTAAACTATAACAACCCCTTTTTAACTTTTCTAAGATACCTGTGTACATTTAGACCATACGGAATCAAGTCTTTTGCAATAATCAACAAATAATTAGTCCTGAAAACTATGAAATTCACAAATGGGTTTGACGTTTTTTCTGATTCATTAATTACATTCAAATTTCCATCGGCCTTCGAATTGTGATGGCAGGTCCGGTGAAGTCGCATGAAATCTCAGGACTTCATATTTCATTTTTAATTAAAACCGTCATAATTTTAATCGTACTTCATCAAAGGAACACTCACCTGTCGGTGACCTTCAGAGGATTCTCACTCAGCCGAAGCTTCAAGACTGACGTCAGAAGATGTACAAGAATGTACAAGGAATCCACTTTGTGTAAGACACATTTCCGATTTGTATCAGATTTTTTTTTAAACTATGAAGAGGACACGCGTTTACCATAAAGAGAGAGAGGCAATAATGGACCGTATCCACTTGAAAGGAGTCAAGTAAAACTCGAGCCGAAGACATACGCCGCACGCAATGTTGTAGCAATTACTAAATAGCGTAGACAAGAAGGGGACTTTAAGATGCCAGCCAACATTAGTTGAGGTAAACATTAAAGAAAAAAACAACAAAGGATACCTTCAGGGGAAGACTTTTACAAGGCTACGTCGTCACGGGGTTTTCTTTTCAAATTTCGCCACTTTGAAACTATATATAGTATACCATTCAGCATTTAACGAAATATTTCGTGTAATATTGGACTGTGAGTCCAAACCTTTAAAAGAAAACTAATTGACCAGTTCGCGACTTATTCCAAGGTTTGGAATGAAGCACAAACTAAAGAGCGAAAGACTAACGGTCAGTACTCGAGAACCTGGTCTTTTACTGATAGAGAAATTAAGCATCATGTTTATGACAAACGGACAACATCATACGTCCGTTCTCCCTTGCAACGTACTTGAGGAAGACGCAAATGCTTTGTGCGTAAGCTTTGCGCTAGCTTCTAAAAGATTTGATTGAAAGATGTTAAAAGTTTCCCTTGCTACCTGTTTGGAGGTTATTTACTCTAAATTTGTTCCGAACCAGTGTCCTGTGTTGTTTAAACAAATCAACAAATATTTCAGTTGACCATCTATCCCGTCTTGTAACAACAGTTGAATATGGCAGTCGAAATATTTGTGAAGTTCCACATCGAATAACACCTTCGTTTTGTCTCGTGTAACATTTGAGTAACACACACTAGATACGAAGAAGAAAGTGCTGATCTACTTAATTCGTAGTAAAATGTTAAACATTCTCGGTTCGTATTAAAGGGAACCCAAGTTTGCAAAGCATTATGGTTGAATGTACAGGAGCCATTTTTCCCAGTGTTGTTAATTTTCTGCCTGTTTTGATTGAGACAATATGCATTTTGCACTTTAAAGAATACAATACAGAATGCTATACTGCATATTATTTAACTGGAGTAGGTTCTTCAAAATTCATCAAGAGCGTCTTTGCCCCGCTATTGGCCCAAAACAACAAATTATTCCATTGCTATATTTCGTGCAATAGTTAGTCCGGAACATGGAACTGAGAAAAGAGTATGTCTCACTTTTATTATGAGTGGGACTTGTTGGTTATACCATGAATAATTTTAATGAGAGCTTTCGACATGTGAACTCGAAAGGTTAGTTTGAATTAAGTTAAGAATTTTACATAATGTTTAATAAATTTTTAAATGAGAGAGAGAGAGAGAGAGAGAGAGATATTTCAACCTCATCCCCACAGTATTGCTTTTCTTTGTTTTTGGTTTATGAATTATTAAGGAGTCTGAGATTGAGAATGACATGTTTACTGTTTAGGTTGTTTGACTAGGAGTTATGTTTTCGACACCATTTTCCAAAATATAAAGAAATGATATAATCGGTTGAATAGTGTTCAAAGAATGCCTGAAAATTTTCAAAATTTTTTTGAACATCATTCAACATTTGTTTATAATCATTAAATGTCAACCCAACATCGTTCGACTTTATTCAAGATACTTGAAGATGGGGCGCCGAGTGAGTTAAATATCATGAATTGAACCGGAAAGTTGGCCCGAATTTTATCTGACCAATTTTACGGTGTTGAACAAAGCATTGAGCAAATTTTGTGGAGAGACAGGGCATTTTACTGCTCGGCACTTTTTTCAAAAACATAAAATAAAGGTTGTAAAATTCAGCTTCACTTGCTCACAAACTATTTTCATCAGCAATTGCTCATCTTCCCAATTTCTATCAGTGCTAGGGATAATAGATGACATGGCAATAGGGGATGCTTAAGGAGCATATCCATGGAAGTCTTTTTTAAAGTCGAGGTAAGATGTATGCGCCTTTAAAATTCGAATAAGCGCCCACCTTCGCATAAGCACCTACCCCTGAACCGTAACTTTGAAATGAACGCTCGCCTTCGAATAATCGCATCCCCCCAATGTTTCGTAGTTTTTTTTTATACAAATGTAGCTTGTCCGCACCTATAAAAATACGGACATCTGAGCTTTGGTCTAATCTTCGCTTTAATGTCTTCACTATTCCACGGGAAGAGTGGTGTTGCTGTCAAAGTTTGAACTGATATGTCCATGTGCACACAAAGTTCTTTCAATCGCAGTATCTTCTCTTCAAACTGCTAAGCAGTGGCTCAACTATTCTATTTCGTCTTGTTAAAATGAAATAGACTTCTTATCTTTTGTGGCGTTTCTCTAAAAAGAAAAAGTCCTCATCGATTGAAAATGATGCAAATTGGAGTAAGCGCCCACCTTCGAATAAGCGCCCACTTTCAAGGTTGCAAAACTAAATAAGCCCTCAGGGTGCTCATTCGAATTTTTACAGTATTTCTCTTGAATCATCTCATACGATCATACAACATACTGTATTCAATTTTCAATAAATGCACATGTCGGCATCTGTCAAATATCTCGAATTACAAAGAACTTTTACCATGTAAGAACAAAGCGGAAGCAAAATCTTGCTTCACCAATGCACGCAAACGCTTGCACCTTAATTGGAAGAGCATACTGTCGCCATTTGTGGCAGAGTTTATTTTTAAAACAAGAGCTTTGGATTAGTAGATATTTCATGAGAAAAGGTTTAGGTTTAGCCACGCCTTTGCAATCTCGTCGGATCAAGAGATTAATTTAGTTTGGCGCCGTTAGCCCCGGCCATATTGTCATAGTATTGCTGTCCACTCATGTGATGTTATCCGGAAAGTATTCCGACAGTGAAAACGTAATAAATCATGACAATGAAATAATTCTCAGTGACATCAGGTAGACGTTCAAGTTAATAAAAGGTTAGCTATGTCTTGTACGAAATCAGGTTAAAAGATTAATTGGATATGATTTGGTGCCAAAAGATCCATTCCGACTCTCTGGTGCTGGTCTTTTTAAGTTGCGCGATTTGTTGTTGTTCTGTTAAAGGTTTATGAATTCAAGATCAACGAAGAGGATTAAGTCCACAAGGTTACATTTTCCCTCTGTGGAGTTCAGGCTAACTTGCTCGGAAAAGCGTTAAACTGTTCTTCATTGTTGAACGACATCTATTTCAAGGTTAACAAATTTGGTAAGTTGAACCGTGAAAATAATTTTAAGCTATTAATTAATAAAACTTAAACCATTCTTCCTGTGTCGTGATGTAAGGTTGAAACTTCATAGGAATATACAAATAATGGAGCAGCCTTCGAATAAGTATTGTAAGCAAAGCGAATAATGAATGAAATCAAAACATTTGTAAGCTCACTGGATTGCTGTTCCCTCTTGTTATAAGCATAATCAACTCGTTCGAGTACAAATTTAAATTTGGTGAGTAAGTCATAAGTTGGTGATGAAATACGTCAGCAGATAAGTGGAAAGAAGTATTGAAACATGATGTAAAGCCCGCCAATCGTAAGAATCATTCAAGTATGCTGAAAACAGTCTGGAAAGTTTTAACAGTCTAAAAGTTTGGAATGGATTAAGACATCGAGAATCCAGTTAGCGAATTAATACCGGATATGTCACAAATGTGATTATTGAAATTGTTCATAACGCACGGTTTACATTCAACAATTGGATGTAGTCAGTAACAGAAGAACATGGAAAGGAATGTAATAATAAATAATTACTACACGAATAGCATGAATTATGGGATAACCCATAATTCGTTATGATCGCAGTGGGTGGATATTTTCAAAATGAAGAGTAGGGGATTTCTTCCCTGATTCTTTACAAATAAAGCTTTTAACGTGTTTCCAGGTCTGCAACAGAAGTTCCGAAATAACATATTCCCATTTCTTTGTTCTCTTATACCAATTGTACTGTTGTAAAATTCTTTGACAGTTGCTGGGCCAATCAGGTGGAAGAGTCAAATCATGTGACCGAGGACAGAAGACTCCACATTTCCTTCGGATAATATAAACATTGTCCCAAATCAAAAACACATATAAATGTTTTTCAGGGGAAATATTACACATGAACCTCTTGAATGCAGTTTGCTGAGTCAGTCAGAGGAGAAGCCAAGGGGTACAGGGCCCATGCACCTCCTCTCTGCCAGAAACAAATTTTTAAACGCTGGTACCGCAGGCTTATATGAGTGATCCGACCAATAAGGAAGGATTTTCGGCTCATAAACTGAATACATTTATATCCAATGATTGGAATTTCAGAGTTTTTTTATAAGTATAACTAGATGTTGACTATAAACGGTCTCTACGTTTTTAAACGTAATAGGAATATTGGTTTTTCAAAACTTGGAGGAAGGTGACTAAGTTAAATACCCAGATGTGGACCCTTTTGAAAAAACATAACGTTTTTAGAATTGAATGTTTCGGACTCTGCTCTTCTTCCAAGATATTCTGGTAGATAACGTCTGTGAGTAAGAGTTGTCACTACGCAATTGTAGAGCAAAATATATGATCGCGTAGAACATGAAACACGGTCACTGTGGAACGACGGTTGTAAATTTTAAATTCTAAACTACAGATATATATATATATATATATATATATATATATAATATTATATATTATATATTATATATATACCAGCGCATGTTTCTTTATGTTATTAGAGCGGCATGGGACCAGTTGAGGCTGAGTACCAACAATTTCAACAGCTTAACTGAACAATAATTGCCTTGTAATTACTCGCCGATGGGTTCACCAAATGTTCTTTTTATCCTTATTCTGCTCGCAAATGGTTCTCAGTAGCTATTCTGAATGGCAAAAGAATGATGAGGCTAGAAACGTTAGAATTCTTTGCGATCAGTCACGGGAGTTACCAACCTTTGAACTTTTTACGTTACTATACACTGTCTACGTAGAATCCTATTTTTATATTAAGGTGGTTGTCTGGAAAGAGACAATTTCAAGATTTACGTTCGTGCGCCTTCTTCTTCCTCGTAAATCGACGAAAACGCAACGAAAGAATATTTTTCAGAAATTGACTAATTTCGGGCATAAACTTTTGTGACTGATATCAATAATCTCACAGATTGTTCAATAACACGTTCGGAGACAGCGGAGCCGGGGAGCTGGGGTACCACAGCCCTCGACGTTTATCGAAACATCACATTGAGACGACTACTTTTCAGAACACTTGTGGTGAAATTTCCCGGGTAAGAATGCAAAATGAAGTATTTTTATTACAAGCACCTCCCCCATATCCCGTGAGCCAGGAGGCACTATACTTAAAGGGGGTATACCATCCGCGAATAAAGTAAAAGCTAGGCATAACAGAAAGTATGTTGCACAAAATAGAAGCAATGGTCATAATTACGAAGATAACCTTCGAAACAATCGGCAACCTTTAAAACCTGGTTCACACTAGCAGCATAAGCATAAGCCTGACGACAAAGCAAAAAGCAAAACAAGGGAATGAAGTCAAGCGTGCGACATAAGGATCGTCGTATGCACAAGCATAAGATCCAAGCGTAAGCCAAGAACCGCACAAAAGACGAAACAAAAAAAAATTCTTGCAATTTTGTCTTCACAAGTCCCAGAGGAGATATCATGCTTTGTTTTTGTACTGATCTTGTCCTCATGCTCACGATGCTCGTGTGAACCAGGTTTAAGGACAAGATCAATACGAAAACAAAGCATGATATCTCCTCTGCGACTTGCCAAGATAAAACAACGAGAACTTTTCTTTGTTTCGTCTTTTGTTCGGCTCTTGGCTTATGCTTGGACTATGATCTTATGCAAATGATTACGACGATCGTTATGTCGCAGGCTTGACTTCATTCCTTTGTTTTGCCTTTTGTTTTGTCCTTATGCTTATGCTTATGTTCAAGTGTGAACAAGGGTTAACCCTTTCCAGTCCGAGAAGTCTCCCTTGACCAGTAAAATCGTCTGGCGTTAGCCAGAGTAAAATGCCAAAGCATGGATCGGAAAAGGTCAATCTTAAAATATAAACGTGAGGCATCCGTTTCGTAATAAATTGCTTTGATAATCACATTACGTTTGGATCAACACGATACGTGCAGGAAGAACGCTGGGCTTGTGTTACCTGTCATGATTGACCTGGTCACGTCTTATGAGATTAAATTCGTTGATAAGGAACGTGGACTTCAGAAGACCAGCTAAAACATTCCAGTTGTACAAAGTTTTGCATGTTACATTCCCGCGGAGAACATCGGCTGTGATGTTACCACTGCTGACAAAAGTCTAGCAGCTTGCATCTGCTCTTCACGGCTAAATGACGTTTTATTCAAGCCACCAAGTGTTTAACGAGCTGCAGTTTAAAGCAACCTACCAATTACGTACAACGAACATCAAAGGAATGCCATAAACGCCTGACGTAGTGTGGTAAACAAGGTGACAGTATCAAACAAAACAGCATCAAAGTACAGCTCAACTAAGACACTCAGATTCAGCCTAGCAAGCCCAAAGCTCAATGTTCTGAATACACAGCATGTGGCGGTACATCGAAGCTAAAGTGAAGAGAACGACTAATTCTGGGAAAGCAATGGTTCCTTTGGAATATCAATGTAAAGACAGACTTGCGTGGTAAGTCGACGTGTAGACAGACATTCTTGAGCTTGTTGAAACAAAGATCACTTCGTACGGTTGCATTTTGCTTCCACTACCCTTTGTCCTTAAGCTAGTGCAAAAATAACTCGTAGCCCTTCACCAGTCAGCTGCTCATAACTCCTCATATTAAAGAGCCATACTCTGCTCTTTTCCTTGGCAATTAGTTAAGAATAAACACGTCTCTATATAATTACTGAAGTTCCTCAATCAGTCTGATGCCTGATTGTTTTACAGTATTTGATGATATACGTACTAGAGCATCCATATGCTGACAATGGATCAATCAGTGATCTTGCTCCATGGACGTAAATTGAAGACAAGTTTTTTGCAAAATTTATCCTTGAGCTGTAATTGTCGATCTGTAACCAGAATTCTGTACCTGGTTCACGCTGTTCCTGGATTGAGAAATCCTACTTCTGACTGTTTTCTGGCCCTCAGAAGCACAGTGGCTTTAGCCCATTCGCAATAGTTTTGATCGTGAATAAGGAAACTGCCCTGTAGAAGGATATTTATGGAGATAAACGATGATTACTTCAGAAGGTTGATCAGTACTTCAATAGAATAATAGTCTAACCGAGTTGACTGACAAACCCAAGATAAACCATCTCAAACAGATATGTTAAGAGAGCTGAAATTTGTAGAAAGGATGAACGCCATTAACCACCATCCAGATTTTCAGGTGTGATAGTGTATAAGACTAAGTCTAAGTCTGCGTTTCACCATAGACAATATTTGGAACACTTTTGTCCCAACCTTAGATGATGACGACGATTTGCCGTTTATTTCGAATTTTCGATATTCAAACTCTGCATAGTTAATTTAGTCTAGTACAGCTTACTTGTCCTATTAGGCCCAGTTCGAACGCTAAACTTTTCATTTGCCGAAACAAATGCTAGTCAGTTTGAATAAAGGTATTTGCTCATTTACATTTGATTCGGTACATGAAAAGTTCGATGTTTGAACTGGGGCTTAGAGTTCACCTTTTTAGGCCTTCGAAATTTGAATTGAAGCATGCAGAAACACTGAAATGACCTGTGGAATGTTTGGAAGACTTAATTGCTATCTAACTTTGTTTACTGAATGACTTAGTTTGAACCAAGAAAATTCTAGCTGGATTACACCAAGCCAGTAACATAGCGCGCAGTAACAAACCGCTTCACTATGTATTGACAAACGTGATGTCCCCAGAAGCAAAGGTGATATTCCTGGCACTATTACAATTGCTGTAGAAGCATTCATGGTCATGACTGCAGTAAAACGTACAAGCTCATATATTTTTGGTTTTTTTGGAGTTATCGTTGCTATGTATCTAACTGTTGCAACGAGCCAAGCGACCATATAGGGGCAAGTAAATACGTCAATTAAATCGTTTCGGTAGCTGCACTCTGAAAAAAATCGACTAATTTGGACAACCTCGATGTCTGTTAGACTTCAGTTGCTTTGGATGCCTGACTTGAAATATATGAATTCTATCCCAGCACCGAGTACTCAATTATTACTCTCTATTCCACTGGCAAATATTCGGTACTAATTTGTGATCTTCATGCAATGAGCCATGGTTAAGCTTTTGTAAAGACCAAATCAGTAAGCCGTAGTTAGTAAACCGCTGACCCGTGCAGGGTACACCGGTCCTATCCAATGACAATCTACTTCTCGTCAAACAATATGTGTGCAGTTTGTTTCTGCTATTCTTCCTGCGGAAGTCACACTCAAGTCTTTTAGAGAGATGTTTATTTGCAAACCTCTGACGGGGCTAGCGAACTTCAAAAACCCATTCACATCTTACGACTGATGTCGAACCCTGGCAATTGTGTAGTGGGGGGAAGACTTGTCGTAGAAAAGATTTTAACGAAAGGTCTTCCATGGAGTTACCCAAATTATTCAGTTTATTTTTCACAACTTCATCCTCTCCAACGAATGTATTAACACGAGGCTTAGGTTAGCTGTCCATCTGAATTAATTATATTACTGATTGTCATTTACTTTTAATTATCTTTCACATCTATTTACTCATTTGGCGGTCTCAAGAAAACAAACTAGGCTCCTGAACAGATAAGGTAAGGCGATAAGCACACTCCAAATTAACAACCCACACCTCAATACATTTTGCTGGTCTCGTAAACGAAAACTTCCGAAAGCAGCACTTCTCTCAGCTAATACAAAATAAAACAGACTCCGAAAAATGTCATTCTTAACTTGTGATTCCAGTGATGCCGTGTAACTTCTTGTCTATTCTTTTTTTACTTGAATCATAAGTTAAGAATGAGAATTTTCGGAATCTATTTTATTTTGTATTGGCTTAAACTGTCGGCCAGTCATTGTTTTTGGGCAAATCTCTCAGCTAACTAATAGCCTTTTAACATCAATTCTCAAACTCATTAATAATTCATAAAGCAAAAACAAAAGAAATACATAATTAATCAGTATTTAGAAATCGGAGGAAGATTACAGCTGAATTTTTTCAACTTTCGGCTGGATTTTCGCCTAAAATACTGGTTCGTTTGAGAAGTAATTTCAAACACTCGTTTAGTGTTCTTCCTGCAATTTCTAGATACCTCAAAACTCGTTAAAAAATCTCGGCTTCGCCTCGTTTTTCAACTCGTTTCTCGGTATCTAGAAATCGGAGGAAGAACACCAACTCGTGTTTGAAACATTACATCCAAGATCGTCAACTGAGAATAACATGCCCACAGGCACCAAGGATTTGTACAATACTGGCTCTATAAATTTGAACAATCAGCTACCATGAAAAACGTCTGAATATAATACAAATATTCTCTAAGTTCCTAGCATCAAGACCTAGATCTTTAGGTCAGTGAAATAAAACTATTTTTTGTGTACATTCGGTGCATTAAGTTTATTTACAGTGGTGAAATTTTCTTAATTTTTTTTATGTGAATCTTCGAGGTCTAGGCCTATGTTAAACGCTATGAAACGTATTATGATCAATTCTATTTCAGACTCCAAACTGATTCGAAGAATGTTGAGAATGTGTACGAAAATGGTCTCCCTGTTCAAAATTGATCCTTAAATATTATGCTATAAATGATATTCCAGATATTTGAATTCTTGGGAATGACTATTGCAGTAATCTAAAAGAGGTTTTACAAGCTTTCCTTTGTTTTGTTGAGCGCCTTCTTGCTTCATTATTGCGAGTTTGACTCTTCGCGATTTCCACATTGTTTAACAGATGGTTTCTTCAGTTCTCACGATGGAATAAAGAACCTTTCATATCTCCTGCTATTGAACGAAGATAGTAATGTCAGAGATGATTAAGTAAATGGCAACCCACACAAGTATATATTTAAAGGTATAAGTCGACATAATAATTTTTGGTTCCTTTGAAAGGTTGCTTGCAATGACGAAGAATGGCAATGACATTTCTTCGGTATCTATAGGTTCGTTCTTGAGTTAATCCGGCTTTTGGATTATTCAAATAAGGTATACGAGGACGTCAAAGAAGTGAAACAGCATTGTGACAAATCTAAGATTGAGAACTTCTTCAAAATTATCCATCGCAACCACTTTAAACGTTGCACATGAATACAGACCACTAAAGTAAACAACACAAAGTTATAAAATGGTATCATCTGTCATCGTGACATGTCAGTTTCCAGACTTCCTAGCTTTCAGACCACAATTCTTTATGTTGTTCAATAGCAGGCAACGTTTTCAATGTTAAAGCTGGCTTTTGCTTTGGTGAAACCTATTAAAAACGTTTCCGTGTAGCTGTCAGGCTGAATATACTCTGCACAGGAGAGATGGCAAATCCTTTTGATTTAAAAAGCAAGAGCTCAGCAATCCAAACCCATTATTAGTTACTATTGTCTTGCCTTCTCTGCATTTATGTGCTACGTTTCAAGTCGTCTTCGTGAATAATTTTGAAGAAATACCCGATTTTAGGTTTGCAACAATGCTGTTTGAACGACGTTGACAAAATCAAATATCTGATTTAGATAACGCAAAAATCTAAATAACTCGCCATCGAAAATAGAAGAACTGTCAACTTCACTACATGCATGAAACAGTCATAAAGGAATCAATACCGTACACTGAAAGATTTTGCCCTTTTTTAAATGTTATAGCCGATATGTAAACATCTCCTTTGGGTTTTACATGATAATACAGCTACTATGGTCCATAGTTAACTAAAGAGAAATCGGAAATTGTTCCCTTTTTGTGACAATATCTGTTAAGTGTGATCCGGTCTTCGATTTTTAAACAACCCAAATGTACCTCTCTTGTGAAATATTGTGGTTAAACGTGATTTGTACGCTTATCAATAATCTTTTTTGTGCAGCAAAATTGTATCTTGCGAAAATACCGAGTGACATGACTTCCTAAAAGGAATAGACTTGGTAACACGAAAACACTTACCTATTTAACCCTTTTCCAGCCGAATTTGTTCCCTTGACGGGTAGCATCATCTGGGGTTAACCAGAGTAAACTGTAATAGAAGATTGATCCCGTCGGGAAAGAGTTAATTGAACGTAATGCGTTAAACAATCTTTAGCTGTTATTGGAGCTAATTTAATGCAAACCATTGTGATTAAATGTACAGCCGCTGTTTTCTTAAAATTAAGATCGTGCAATCACACCAAACTATGTTTTTAAACTAATGCGTCGTTAAAGAGACAACATTTTCGTCTGTTGCCAGAATTTAAGTTACGCCTCAGAGAAGTAAAATGTTCTCTTTCTTCCAAGAACGATGTTAGAAAAATACCCAGTACACGTTTATGTAAACCTAACCATATTTTCTGCGAATTAAACAAAAACATTTTTAGTTCAACTTAATCTGTCGCAAAGTATCACCTTCTTTTTCGAGAAACCAATAAATTCAGGAACATTTTCTAAATTTCCGACATTTTTCTTGTACTACCAGGTGGGATAATTGATCTAATAAGTTACAAAATTGCAGTAGTTTCTATGAAGGTGGGCCAGTCGTTATAGCGACAACCTCCACTTCTGAGGTCGAGATTTCAAATCCCACTCACAAAATTGATATGGGATGTTTGATCGCATGAGGGAAGAGTTCGTTAATTCTCTCCTGAAAGTCTTGCCCCTTACAAATATTTTCACATGTAATTTCACATATGAAAATAATATTTCGTACGTCAGTTGTTTGAATTCCGTGTCTGAAATCAAAATTTCATATGTGAACTTAATTTTCACTTGTGAATCTTTCATGTCATATTTCAAATACATGTTACGAACTCCAACATACCATATGTAAAATTTTGAATTAGTTCATTTCACTTGTGAATTAGATATTTCATATGTGAAAGCGTTCCTGCTTTGTATGTGGAATGAAAATTTCGTATGTTTGATTGTTCCAATTCCATATGTTTTCATATGTGAAGTAAGGGTGGGTTTTCCATGGGGTTCTCTAGTTTCCTTACATAAATAAAGTTACCAAGATGGCTTAGGATTAATATGGAAATTCATGACAAAAACTATAAAAATGAATTGTTTCGAATAGGTTAGTGAACACCTACAGTAAAACCAACGCTTACAGTCTCAAACCGTCAGACTGGAGATATCTTGATGAAAGCAAAACTACGTTGCGAAACTTCAAAGCTGAGAAAAGCAGTTCTTGACTGAATGTGCCGGGAACCAGGTCAATCTTTTTAAGTCCCTGATATGAAGACAAATATATGCAAGTACTAGATTTTTTGAGCATCGAAATACAGGAAAATGGACTGGTTACTATAAGCGTTTCTGGTGTCGTTGGCATGGTCGAAATATCGAGTAGCTTCGGAATGCAATAATTTCAAAGCACTTAGCGTACAGAGTAACTAAACGATATTCACAGAGTCTACTTGAAAGATAATTAAAGGCTGGTTAATTTCTCAGAATAAACTGAAATCCAACCTAGAAAAGAACCCTTTTTAGTATAAACTATGACACCCATAATTAAATACAACCTAGACCGTTTCAAGCTATGGAGCTCGAATCGTTACTGTAACTTTTCGACTCGCCGTAAAACGCGCACATGTCATTGCAAATAGTGATCATTGAATTATTGACGAACTTCGACAAGTCCTCAAGGAAATGGATCTCGACGAAAGTAAGAGCTTCTAACGCTACCAGATTCTCCTTTGAAGAACCTCGCTAGTATTGCCTCTAAACATCGCATTAATGTGTTTTAAGGTGATACTTAACTTTATTACCACGACAAAATTGAATCGCTACTTTACCTTTCAGAAAAAGGAGAAAACGTTCTCCAAAACGCCATGGGTAGAACAACGTTAAGATTATCGACTATCAGTCAACTCCTGAAACTTTCATACTTGAAAATTCCTTCTCTATGGTGATAGTTGTTGAATCTTTAAGTAAGCTATGATCTTCCAATATCAAGGCCCTAATCTTCACCTTTTTGGCAATCACAGGATCTATGCTATTTAACTAAAGGAAGTTGCGTTAAACATAAATCTAATATAAACAAGTGAAGCTATAGAGCACTGGCCTTTAGAAATTAGTGTTACTTTTGAGTTTCCGTGACATAGTCAGTATGGTTCGTACCTATGGGTTACATCCACTTCGCCTACTCTCAAGTATCTAAGAACTACCAATGACCAGTATTTATTGTAAGTAATTAATACATATCTGGTAACTCAGTCGACTCAGGAAGGCGGTCGACGTCTCCCCAACTCGGGATTCCGTCGATGAAGCCCGGAGAGTTTAGCGGGCATGGTCTTATCTTGGAATTTCAAATTTTTTGTGATCATCGTTTCGGAGGGGAAAAATTGCATTCAAAAAATTAAGAAATCATGCCATTTAAAGTTTGAGTGGTAATGAATCTTGGTTTCTTTTGATATTAAAATCCAAGCTTATCTAACATCGTCACTAGTCAAATTTGCTTAACTAATGTACGTGTAATTTCAACCGATATTGAATAAAGGATTAGTCGGAATTCGATCACAATATGAATGAAGAGGTTTGAAGTGCGGCTGGGAGATCAAGAGTATTGATAACAAGCCGGCTCTATTTGCTTTCTCATAGTAAAAAGACAGTAACTTTAACAAGATAACATTTTGACCAGTTTGAGCCGCCCGACCTTTCCACATGCAGTGTCGCTGTCTTCTTCATCTCCCTATATTAATTAAGTTACAAAGAATTATGAATCACGACCTGCGTTACCCAAAGAAAAATCACTCATCCGTAGTTCCGTTTGCCACTGCACAAATACCTTGGCATTAAGTGATCTCTATTTTACTGTAGACTAATAACTGAAAAATGAGCACGAAGTTGTTCCGACTGCTGTTGTACTTTCTGGCGTGTACACCGTCCTATGCACAGGTAAGTGAAGAGTACTGTAAGGTTCAGAAGTCGATGCTGCGTTTATCAAAGGGAAAGGTCATTCGAACAAAGGTGAAAGTGCCTAAAATGTGTTTGTCTCCATGATCAGTTAAATCAATTCAATCAATTGTTAGTATTATTCGTTGCCTGTTATTACTCTCCCGTTTTAAGAATGTGCTCTCTACGCCTTCTGTGATAACAGGAGAGAGAACGTACGTTAGCGGTGCATTATCAACAAGAGAAACCATCGCATCCCAAAGTCTTTACTCGTGTTCACCTCAAAACTCGATCGAAGTAAACTCAATACGATACCAGGTCTTTTGAGTCACTATCAAGCTTTCGGGTTAGGGGAAACAGTATTTACAATTATTTAGGGTTTATAGTCGGTACTAATCTGATATATGACGAACTATCGTTTTCCCGTTTATTGCTTGGAGGATATATGGCTTGGTGGCAAGAACAATAACGTGACTAAACAATGCTTAAACCTCGATTGAAGAACTGACAATGCTCCGTGTTTGTTTTAGTTTACATGTACTTCAATTAAGGGAAATTTTTAATGGGACATAAAACTCAAATTATCTATACGTCATTCCCACTCACCATTCGGTCCAGCCTCTAGATTATCCAGTCAGTAGTATGCAAGGACAATTTTTAAAATGATCGGTTATTAACATCCGTGTCATACTCTTCGAACAAGCCTAAGCAGAGAGTTATTGCTCGCAAAAGAATAGGACGCTTTATCAGTTTAAGGACGTAAGATGACGCCATCATAACCAATTTACGATCGGTAAAGTGCCCAAAAAATCTCGTTATACGGCATGTGTCGAAGCCAACCATTTAAAAGAGAAAGAAAAAAAACTTATTATCGTTCAAGTCATTTATAGAAATAAACAACAACGACCAATACCATACGCATTCAAATACCTTCGCGACTTAAACTAACCGCGGTTAATTTTGGACTAGCTCTCCACCTGGGGCTAATTTTAACCATGTTTAGTTCTTTTTGACAATAACTTGACAATTAATAAAAATTAAAGATCCTATTTCACTCCCAACTTATCCTGTCCTGTATAAATAGCCCTTGTGCCACTACATTAACTATTTTCAATTTGTCTAACACAGGTATACTAGTGTACTTCGTTCAGTCGCCTTTCGGTCTGCGGGATAATCACGTTTACAAGTACCATATATTGTGAAAGGCATTTTATGCATGCGCTGTGGTATTTCAAGCTTGTGTTGAAGAATTCTTTAAAGGCTATCCCACAACGAATTTGTGCACCATGTTAAGCTCGCTCAGCAGAGTGAAAGACTTATTGTTTGGATTTTCTTTGATGTCTTTGTGGGGACAAATCGAACTGCTCTATTGCCAACGTTATTTTCCTTTTATATACAACTTGCTTTGCCGGACACTTCTATTTCGAGAGTCGATGCAAAAGCACCTCAATGGCTCTAAGTACATGACTCGTGAACCTCTTTAAAAGTCAAGTCTCTTGTTGACAACAACAAGTTGTTTCAAACAAAACACGGCAAGCGCTAACGACACCCTGTGTGCATGGCTCATTGCGTGTGCATGCGTGATTTTTACTAACCCCACCGCAAGTGACGCCGGAAACCCTACCTGGCAAATTGTGACACAGTTTCGTGATCGACGCGCTGATTAATCAACCCCTATAATTTTCCTCTTATCACTGGACGTCGCGAAAGTTACTGTTAAATCCCATTGTTAATGCCGCAGCGAAAATTTTACGCTTACCGTAAATTCAACTATTCAAGTTCACCACATGAGTGTGGTTTACATCCAGATTTGTATGCAAACAACTGAGCCTCATGAAGAATGCCTCATACAGTCATTTTCAAGCCTCGCTTAGACTCACAACGTAATTCTAAGCATAAGATCGAGACGAAAAAGGATCATGATGGCTTTTTCTATGAGACTCGAACATGTCCATTAGGTAAAACTGAAAACAAAACAAGGAGATCTTTGTTTCGCCTTTTGTCCTGCGCTTGACTTATCTTTAGACTGGTGTTGATGCCTTATCTTTAGACTGGTGTTGATGCCTTATCTTGAAGCATGGCTCCCGTTGGAGTTCACTTCCGTTGTCTTTTCCTTTGTATCGGCTTATATTCTCATAAAAACCAAACTTTCGCTGTTTTTCTCTTATTTGAGTAAACGAGGGTCAGCTAGAGTAAAAATATGGAACTATGGCAGTTTCGGACGACTATACAACAGATAATCAGGAACATTAGTCTGATCCATTTTGTCCTCATTGTTTTGAAGACTTGATTCATTATCGTTGAAAAAAACAGAAAATCGCATATGCTAGTCAAACTTGTAATCTTACCAAAAAATGCACTATGGATGATTTCTTATTTTATGCGCTATACTTGCGCTATCATCTTCAACACGAACAAGAAAAGAAACGTTATAAATGTGAACGACTAGTTCCTTTCAGTTTCAAGGTCTTTGTATTTTTCTTGCTTCTTCTGGAAAAAATCTTTCCTTGAGTTCCTGATAACTCTCATCATGAGAGATCCTGGACGAAAGAAATTATGGAGAAAAATTATCGTATGCGTAGCGATGCTTGCTTCGCCTTGTCGATTCATTCTTCAGAACTCAACTCAGATGAAGCTCAAAGTCATTCACTGAATCATGAGATGTAGGCCTAGTTTATAAGCTGTAACATGACATGGTGGCATATTTTATGGGATAGGATTGGAACAGTTTAGGTGACATGTTGTAAGGCCTTCTTCCTGCATGTAATCTACTTCAAAAGTACAACAAAGGGCGCCATATCGGCCTCCCTCAACAAGCAAAGTATCCATGATTCAGCACTGCACAGCCCACTTCAACTCGGTTTATACTTTATAATCTGACCTTTAGCTGCGTTCCAAGCTGTGTCGCACGGCTTGTCACGGCCCTTCTTGGCACAGCTAAACTACTTTGCTGTACCGAGCCGTGCAAGCGCTGGCACGGGTCGGGACGGAACAGCTTATAAACTAGGCCTTAAAAACCTGTTACATAAATGAATTTCAGCCCGGCTAACCGAGCTGAAAATACAATACTGACCTCTTACCGGGCTGAAAATTTCTTCATGTAATCGCAACATAATTTCCAGGAGGAATTTTTCGTGATCCCGGCCTAAAATACTCCATGCAATCATGCTACTAAGTAAATCGATGACCCTTTAGAAGTTAAGAACTTTCGCTTGAACTGTTGAGTAAATGCACTTAAAGTGATGACTGCGACGTCAATGGAATATTTGAGAAAATAAATTGTTCGACTGTCAGTGAGTCTGTTGACTGACGTGATCTAGATCAGATCCAGATTAAGCACGTGGCTAGAGAAGGGTACGGAAGCTTTGTCGACATACAACCACAAAAATGTATACAGTGGAGCCTTGCGCTATAACGCGGTATATGGGGTCCATCGTAAATGACCGCATTATAGCTGAAGCGCGTTATGTTGAAACGTATCGAAAATAGGGATTTGGCATGGGGAATTGGTGCAGGTCGCAGGAAAGTATAAAACATGAATACATTGTCATACCATGACTAGAACTACTTGCTGATTGGCTACTAATGACCCGCTTGTGCTCAATGGTTCTACCAAGCGAACAAGGTTTGTAAATCAGTTTAGTGATTGAGAACTTTGGGGTCCAAAGATTTACCGCGTTATACCGAGTCGCGCGCTATACCGATGCGCGTTATAGCGAGGCTCCACTGTAGTACGTAAAAATGCAACTTTTCCTCCCAAGATGAAGAAGCTTTTGTTAGTATGTTCTAGTCCAGTGGACAAAAACTCATATTTTATTTAATAGAAGCGCGAGGTCCCCAAAAGAGCACGACATATATACCATGTCCGCTACAACGATATTCTGCCACAGTAAAAGTTTTTCAATGGTGGGATGTAATACAAAGAACTTTGTGAGAGTCAAGTTAACAACATCCTCCCAACTATTATTACTATGTCACGATAGGCTTGCTTCAAAACTTGTGGGGTTGTATTTTGATTGATTTATTAAATCAAACTAACTTCTTTTTAAATAGCTTCGCTGCGTCACCAGTAAAATTTTTCAGCCGCAATTCCAATGAATAATTATTATTATTATTATTATTATTATTATAACTACACTCCTCGAATTTCCCAACTACATCCCAGTTTACATCCTAGTTCTTGCTCGCGACAATTGTGCAATGACCGGCGCGAAAGCAAACAAAAAAAGATATTCCTCGTTCGAGTTTAGGAAAATTTTTTTAAAATACAGTATGTCTACGTAGTCACTTCATTATTTTAATTGAAAAGTCTCAGTTTATTTCAAATTTTGAAGCAATTTTATCGCAGCCGCGCTCTAAGCTTTTGATATAATGGTCAAATATAACGAGAATGCAGCACGTGACAAGTTTTCGGTGGCATTGGCAGGCATTAACTTACAGCGTGTTGGAGATGTTTTCATGCACGTCTGCCTACCGTTAAATGCCATCTGTTGTGGCTGCTTCCCAATGCTAGTTTTTGCAAGTTAGTTGAATTGGAGATCAGTCGTTCCGTTTATACTAGAAAAAGGAAGCATTTGACTAAACGATGATGCATTTTGCTGTCAGTCAACTTGCAAAAAGTAGGTCGACGTAAGTCAACTTATATCAATGTGCAGTAACTTACATTGAGGTCACGAATAAAAACTGGCTAGACAAGAATGTATCTCCACTAACTCGAAGTAAGTCAACTTGCGTGAACTCACAGCAGTCTGCATTGAGGCCATGAACAAACGACATTGTTAGCCTCTCCATGTCCAATTTACACCAGCTTGTGGTGACTTACATTATGGCCGTCAACGAACGAGAACGCCAGTCTATACAAGTCAAAGAAAACTTTGAAACTTACATCCAAGTTTGAGGAAGCTCAAACTTGTCAGTGAATGCTGATGGAAGTTGGTGACCAAACATTCACAGGAACCACATATAAACTTGTTGCGACATTCACTTTGTTTTCGGCCAAGGCTCAAATGGAACATAAAGTTTGACCTAGACGGCGAGCAACTGTCATCCTAATGTGTACGATCTACTCTAAGAGTCTTTAGGACGTATTGCAACATTTGTGAGCGAATAGTGAGCACGAGTTGTGCTGTTCACCGATGATCGTATACACCAGGGTGACGAGTAGTTAGCGATAATCGTGTCTTGTAGACAGGCCTCATTGCAGGTTCTCTCACGTCAATTCAAGGGCGCAAGCAAAGATTTGAAAAGAAGGATCGGTTTTTGGTCCAGAATTTCCCTGCCCCGAACAATAACGACGCACATAATAAACTAAGTATGTGTTCAGTTAGTAGAAGCAACATCCGACGTCGAAAGGTGGCAAAAAGAGTAGAAGTAACTTCTGGGCAGCTCAGGACATTAAAGCTGACGGTTGATATCCAAATGATCTCTCACACTCCCCCCAAAAGGGGGGTGACAGCTCTCCCCGACTCCCCCCTCGTTGCAACCATGCATCCACTTACATTCTCGTTTGCGTAGAATTAAAACTGTCAAGCAGTTCTGAATGTCCCTGCGTAATCCTCTTTATAAAGTTGTATTTTACGACTATCACATTCGCTATACACAGGTAATCTTTTTAAAATTTAGGCACAAACAGCAGTGAGAATAACGACATTTTTTGGCTACTTTTTTTTACCACAAAACCCATAAACCTCTGCAACAAGTCGGTAAGAGAAAACAATGCAATTTCCGGAGCAGAAAGATTATTTCCGCTGTCGTACTTTTTGAAGTCGGTTTATCTTTTGCTAATCGCCCGGCTTGACTGTGTCATCATGTTCAAAGCATTTTCAACTTAGTCGTTTTGTTCTGTTTTCATACATTCCGTAATGAAGCAATTTAGATTCACTGTGGTGGGCCAAATTTTCAATTTACAAACGGAAACTGGCTGAGTCGAGGCAAACACAAGTGTCATTAAATTAACAGTAATATCACATTCTTGAAATCTTTCAACCTAAGTCTCATCCAGTGGGACACTGGCTCGTTAAGCTGCAAGACAATGGTCAGTGGCTTATTACATAAAGAATATCAGTCCGTTATAGAATCACACAGCAGTAAGCCGGACTAAAATATAAGGCACCATTCACTTACCTCAAAAATTATATCTTGCAATCACATCATGAGAATTCCTATCAGGAATGAGCTTTTGAAATTTCAGCCAGATTACACAGGCTTAAAGCCATCGTGGTAACCAGTTCCTCAGAGTCAAGCATATTACATTAAAAAAGAGTATATGGCTTCTCAGTAATGTATCGCAATATATGATTTAAGACACCATGCACAATGAACTAAATCACTGAAACACAATTTATTGTTTAAAAATTAAATGTGCTGCACTAAATTTCTTACAACGGAATTGTACGTCATCCAAAGGAAACGTTTATAGAATTCTTGATGCTTTTCTAAGACTGCTTCCTGTAGCGAATTCTAAGGTATAACGTTAACCATGAAAATTTGCCAAGCGGAAATCGAGGTCGAAGGATAAAAATAATAGCCGACCACAATCTTCAGAATCATTGTTTCGACGGAACACACCAATATTCATACATATTCTCCATCTCTCTCTCTCTCTCTCTCTCTCTCTCTTTCTCTTTCTCTCTTTCTCTCTTTCTCCTTTTCTCTCTTCCTCTCTCTTCCGTACCTTTCACAGACGGCCTTGCTTGAAGACGGTGGTAGAGGAACACCCCACATGGGTAGTTCAGCGGGGAAATTGACGCCATAGTCGGCAAATCAAAAAACATCAAATATAAACTGAACTGAGGGCAAGAAAATTAAAAATTATTAAGAAAGCAGGAAGTTTAACTGACACTCACTTTTCTAGATTTAAGGAGGCTGAAAACGACCACCTAACCAAATTAACTGTTCAAATATTCTCGGAGAATAAATAACCCCAGTTTCCCGAGCGTATTTGCTTCTTTGACACAAAAATGACTCGGGAAAATTACATCTCACATCCCTCCACTGATGTAGGCAATGCGACCCTCTACACATCCATACCCACATGTGCGTACACTAAGACTGGTTAACAGCTGTAAGATTTCCTCTCACGAATTTATAGTTCAATCTGAGCATTAGAATGAAGTTGTTGGTAAACATCAGCTATCAGGAGACCAGCAATGTATTTACAACTCGTGTTTACCATGTTTACATAACTCAAATCACATTTTAAAAAGGCATTACGTCCGCATAAGAGGAAAATTTGATACAAGACAGTTTTGTCATTCCATCAATCCAACTGGTAGTTACAGATTTTTTTGTCAGAAATTTCTCCGTTAAAAAGTTGGTAGTAAATGATAGAATATTCTTGATATCTGCATTTTGGGCAACCTGGGAAAGAGAGTAGACTTTGGATAATCAATGCTTAATGAAAACATTTCAAATCATTAAATACACAACATCCCACAAAATATCGTGTAAATAGCGCAATTGTCTTTTGATTAAGCTCATCAGGCGACGGATGTAATACTGACAACGCCATTAACTGGAGTCCAAGTGGAGGCAGAAATTGCTTACTTCGTGCCCATTTGACAATTGCTTTCAAAATATCATGAAATTTAGCACGCATTTGTATAGTCTGTCAAATTCATTAGCCAACACGAACCTCTCACAGATTCTTGCTTGCTAATGATCAGGTTTTAATAGTTATGTTTTACCTGCACTTTAAAGTTAAGTCTAAGTCCTTCAAGTGAGGTTTTTAAGGTTTTGTAGAATCGAGTAGATGTTCCATCGAACGTTTTTTTTTTCTCGGCTTCCGAAGAAATATTTGCTGGGTTTGAGGAGGATTATCCTAAAGGGCGAAACGACACTTCTATCAATTGTTTTCTTCAAATGTTAATTTTACACTGGAGTGTTTCCAAATGAGTGGAAAAATTCGATAATGTTAACCAATACAATGAATGAGAAAATCAGATAGACTGCTCATATTTACTGGCCAATATCAGTTATTCTAAACACAGTCAAACATTTTGGAAGAATCGTGACCAACCAAGATTGAATTCTATCCAGACGTTCACTCGACTTTCAAACATGTACGGAAAGATGGCGACTTGTGAATTCAATCCTAATCCTTTGAGCGCAGCAAATTTTGTATCTTGTTGAAGTAAAAGAATATAGGGTTCAAAAACAGATCATATTTTGTAAAATGAACAATCTTACTTATTGGATTCTTAATCTTCAGCATTAATTAGTGCAAATTATCGTTTATAAATACAAGCTCTTTTTCAACATGAAAGTGTTTACTTTCAATGACTTACAAGGATATGCTAAAAGCACATGACTCGTTTAAAAGTGTGGTAAATTTTTGTTTTGGTCTTTGTCCAAAGGAGAACAGATTGTAATTCTTGTTGTTGTCAGGATTTACTGAACTTTTGTGTTTGTGGATGCTTATGTGATTGTCTTTGGTGATGGTGATTGGGTGGTGGTGGTTGTGGTTGTGGTTGTTACTGCTAGTTTTAGTGTAACAGACGAAATTTGGACGTTTCCCTCTAAAAAACGACTTCGAACTCCAGTTGGGGATCGAACCCGCAACCTTTTGATGACCAGTGAGACACTCTAACAATCACGTTACCGAGGATCAGATGGCAAGCTGCGGTGCAGGTTCAACATATGTACTTCCCATACGGCAGCCACCATATATCGTTTTAGGTGGAGGCCCAGGGGACCATGCCCCCAACGTAAATTTGGGAAGGGCCTGGCCTCCCCATTTCATACCATGAATTTCGCAAATTGCCACTTTGATCAACGACTTTTGTGTAGAAATGCGCACTGGATAAATTTCATCATAAAGAATCTGTGAAACATCAGGGTATGCCACAATTTTGACCCCCCCCCCCAAACAAATTAACCCTAGCAACGCCACTGTATATTGCATATCGTCCGTGATATCACCAAACTTCCACGTCCACTTTGTGTACAGCACTCATGTCATGCAGTTTTCGTTTTGTTTTGTTGTATAATTCTGATGTGTGCTTTCCATATAGGTGTATGAATGGGGAACTTGGGGGACGTGGTCCTCTTGTAGTGTACAATGTGGGAAAGGCATCCAGACGCGAAAACGCCGTTGCTTAAAAACAAGGTGCGACTCTCCTTGAATCTTGTCATCACGCCATGCGATCTTGACAATTGTTTCCAATTTAATTGTACTTCTTTTTAATAGTGTGGCGTCAGAAACGGTAGAAAAAAATATTCAAAGAAGAGGCTGCAGTGGACCTTTGCTTGACTACCGTTTTTGTGATTCACGAGTAAGTAAATTTCTTTGTGTTCTGCACAAGCGCTAAGTTCGATTCCAAAGGAAATAAGTTCTTTCCTCAGCCAGGAGCCCTGGTTTAAGAGATTTGCTTTATTTTACTGTGTTATTGTGGCAGAGAGGATTGTCCTCAGAATTGTCCTCTCTTTGGGCTCTAAGAGCTCTCTGACCTCTATTAAATTGTCATGTTAGTGAGGTCGACCCTTTCTATAAGGTCTTACCAATCAGAAGTCTATTGAAGATTATCCAATTAGTATACTACTTTTGCCAAAGGTTCTTTCTTTAGAGCGGTGGTGGAACCAGGAATTCTTCGACGCATGGGCTAACGTCCCCAACAGGGGGCTAAACCAGAGGTCCCAGGACAACGCCCCCTTTATAATTTTCTTATTTCAAGGTTGAAAAATTATTTTTCGCTGGAATAATTACAACAAATGACTAGAAACAGTTTGCTTGCAGATTTGGCATAAAGACAAGAGTATTATCTTTCTTGGCTAAATCAATAACAAATATTCATAGTTTGTACAGTATATAAATGTGTTATCATAAGTGAAAATTCCCCAACAAAATGTTAGTTTTTCCCCGACAGAGGGGCTAAGGTTCCCGATGGGGGGACTGTAGCCCACTCTGCCCCCCTCTGGCACCACCCCTGCTCTAGAATAGAGAAAACCTCTTAAATTAGGGTAGTAGCAAAATGAAATGCTGCAACAGACATCGTTTGCTGTCAACCAGTTTTTCAGTTTGTCTCACTACTGAGGATCAGCGGCTCAAACCAGCATGTTGCGAAGGCTTAGTGACCTATCGGGGAGAGCTTCGTGATTGTTCGGAAATCAGTTTGAACAATTGCCAAACGTTACATGTATCAAATACTAGCACATACGTAGTTCGGATATTAATACAAGATAGTCATAAAACTGTCAGTATTGCGATTATCCAAATGTCCAAACCATTTCCTATTTGAATAACTTGTAAACAATAAATTCCGATTGCTGGCCTTGAATCCCCAAACCTAACGTTCCCACTTTCGATGCGAACAATGTTTGGTCCTCCGAACGAATTATCTGTTCGCATCTCAAAAACATGTGGTGCACAGTTACGTCCACGCGACGGTAAGAAACTAATGCCATTTTATGAAGATAAATCAAATGAAGGAGTATACTCTTGTGAGATAATTACCTTGCAACATCTAAGGGCGGCTCATGTCAGATCGAACATTCCACTTTTATGCTTTCCTCTGAAGATAACATCTGTTAGGAATGATAATATGATATGTCGTCGGTTGAGGGTTGTTTTACATGTCATGGTAATTTCATAGCAAAAAATATGCAAACATTTCCGTAGCTTGATTGCAAACTTTTTGAGATTGTTGACATGGTTTTTCCATATCGTTGTCCTCTCACAGTTGCATGCTATCGCAAAAATTGGCGCCCATTTTCTGTATCTTTACAAGGCAGGCGTTGCTGGTTGTTACTAAGGGGACAGTTACGTAGCCAGAAATTTGAAAGGGGGGCAGGGGAAATTTCAGACAAATATACCGATAAGATGTTAGCAATGTGCAGACAAATATAACTAAGAAAAAATCAAAGTTAACAAATCCGAGGGCAGACAAATTTGAAATTCGATAAAGGAATAAATTATTTGTAGTTTGCCGGCTCTGGCTGGTATAATGGTATTAAATTTTGAAAATGATTTAACGCAATGGTGTGCACATGACGTGAGCTATGACATATACCAACATATCTTCTTTTTCGACCATCACCGCTACCACAACCATTCTGTCCTAATGGTTGACTGGATCTATCATTTTCGTCGGTTAAAATAAAAATAAAACAGGATTCCTTACGAACATTTTGTATTGAACGTCTTTCCCGTACTTAACTTTCGCCGGAACTTATTTAACAATTTTTTAATTTGATAATTCAAACGCAAACGGAATCCGCAATACACAGGCTTAATGTACTGACAAAAGTGGGAGCAACTGCATCTTCTGCCACTCTCTTGGCTACGCTAATGTAAGGAAGTGTTTATATGGAGGCAAGCCAGCCCTCATGGTAGGGCTAGATCTAGTAGGAGGGGAAATAGTAATTTCACCTCGCCTTTACAAGAAAATTTTCTGGCCCTTCTAGCAGGGCTGTATCAAAGTGCTTACGTTCATTAACTTCTCCCAGTCCTCTTAGTAAAGCCAGCTCTTCTGAGTGTGTTTACATGGAAAATTGCCAGCCCTCCCAGGCGAGATCTCGTATAGTCAATAGTGAGATCTCGCTTAGGAGGGCCGGCCCACCGCTCATGTAAACGCAAAAAAAAATTTTACTTGGGATTTCACTGGGAGGCGAGATGTTGACAAAAAGGGCTAGCCGTACTAAGAGGGTTGCCTCGCTTTCATATAAACACCACCTAACTTGTGATGGGTTGATTTTAAATCTTCGCAAACTGTTCGTGCAGATAGAAGTCTTGGGAAACTTACATTGACCGTAGCAAAAACGGTATAATCCCGACGACTGTATTTCGGCCATCCTGCCCATTAGATTTCTTTCGCTCCATATCAATTTGTTCTAAATCTTCTGGACAAACGATTAAACCAGGTTCTATGTTTTCAAAGAGTTATCATGATGTAGACGATGATCGTAGCGTAGGCAGGACTTCGATAAGGGGGGTTAGGACACACAAAGAAGCAATTTGGGTGGTAGGTAGCTGGGCGAGGTCCTTTGATATACTCCACTCCCCTCTAGTAATTAGATTTTAGATGGATAGAATCCTGTGAGGCTGTTGATTTAAGTTTAATGTCGATATAGATGACTGCTCAGTTTTAACCCTGTCTATTGAATTCAAATACATGGCGATGTTTTCCTACTCAGGGTCAATTGATGACCTCTCTTAGTCCCCGTCCTTATGCTTCTGGTCAGGGCTCTGACAGAATGATACAAGTGCATCGTCAGCCATTTCATGCTTACACATCTTTAGCAAGATGGTTATTGTCACCGAGTGTGTCCTTTCGATTATTTTAATGTTTGTTTGTGGCTGAAGAACAATTGTATAACAGACCAACTCAAAGACAGACCCAAATCTATATGTAGTTGCTGTTTGAGGCGGTCGTGAACCACGGCTGCAACGTAGCGTTAAAGGTTCTTCTCCAGCATTAAAGTGAATAGTTTGCGATGAGGCAACCACTTTCCCGTTTTATCTTTTCTTTGAAAACGTTACGTTGTTTAGTGTTAACGAAGTCTAATTTTATGAGTCTTTCATAGCCAGAGGCTAAACACTAACTGATTAGTAAATGTCAAAGTTACGCCCTCGTATTTGTCACATCCATCCCTTATTGTTCTTCATCTGGTGATCGACAGGGTAAATCTGTTAGCTTTCTGTTGGACACCAAGGCAGAGCAAGTAGGTGAAACTTAAAGACGAAAAGGCGATGCATAAAACTCTAATTACAATATTCGTTTTTCGGTCTCAATTCTACAACGCTCTATTTTAAACTTTTCAAAACGACAGCCAGGTCCTTGCATTGAAAAATGACGAAAGGGCGATGTCTGAAACTCTAATTACACTATTCCTTTTTCAATCTCAATTCTATAACGCTCTGATTTAAACGTTTTAAAACGACAGACAAGTCCTTGCATTTAAAAAAAGTCGTATTTAAAATCCGCGATATGGTTGTAATCCGTTACCCAACTCAAGAATATCTCCTTAGAAGGAGAGCGCTTAATGCTTATGAAACACGAACTAAGTAATATCCAATTCTAATATCAAGTGGGTGCTTGACGTCTCAATGTATTGATGGTATTCGCTGTATTCTTGGTTCTCGCAATTATAGGGTACAGCTAGTTTGACGCACGATGAACTCTTTGATGTTGCATGGTTAAATGTTTAGTCTACGTGACGCTTCTGTAAACTCCGAAGTGGTTTTGTGGCATGCAGGATATCAAGCTGACCCTTATCTTATCCAAATATTATCGTTCGTTCTGTAAGAGATACGACATTCTTCTCTTGTGTCGCTTTATCTAAACGCCTGATAAGCTAAACGGTCGACATGCTTATCAGTCAAACCACCTTTCGGTCGATTAAGGAGACGGAACAACGCTATAAAAACAAGGGATAACAAGGCTCGAACAGCTTTGAGTATCTGATACTCGTTTACTGTTGATACGATGGGTCTGGCTTTGGCACAAATTCGTGGACACCGAAGCCTTTGCTTCTTTTTCGTTGTCTTGCCTCTTCTGAGAAATGTAATTGGTTCCCAATCGCAAGATCTTCGCGAGTCTCTGAAACTTCGACTTGCAACGCAACGCTTGCTGGAGAATAAGGTCGGTGAGCTTCCGAACGGCGACCAGAGATCCAGGAGATACGAGGACGTTCTGCAGCAGATACGCACTTCGCTCCATTACGAAGAAAACACCTTCGACAAGAACTGTGAAAACTCAGTGGTTCGTATATAGCGCTTTGTATATGTGCGATGATTTCTCATTTCTGCTAAATATTGGACACATGACGTTCATTCCATCTTCACACGCCGCTGTTCCTTCAATATACATAAAAGCACACAAAGGAACCCCACGTTGTATTTAGCCTAACACATTTAATCATTGAAACTTTGCAAGATAGATTTGCAGGCAAACCTCGTGATAAGCTATAGCGCGTAAACCTTTCGACATGGTTTCGACGGACAGTGTTTGGTTCTAAGATGTGTTTTTATCGCGGTAAATAAACAGGAATTGGAAAAGCTGTTCAGGTTCAGTTTAGCACAAATGAAAACAAAAGTTCTAGAAGTATGCAGCATATGATTATTAAGAAGATGACAAAACCCAGGAAATAACAAATTTGAAATTTGAGGAAGTTTATGAGAACTAACAGCTGGACGAGCACTCTCAGTTGTTTCATTTACTCACGCCATAGCATTTGTCTCAGATAATTGGATAACGTATTGACCATATGGTAGCCGTTAGGGATACATTAGCATTTCGTGACATTTTTAATGAACAGTTTGGGCATCTTCCACGTGTAAGCAATACTACGGAAATATGATTGGCATAAGATGGCACAGTTCATTAGTTAGAAATGTCTTGAAGTTGTTCAAAATTTTGCTTCTAAGCATACACATATAGAGGTAGTGGGCTAAGCTTCTCATTCAGGTGTATAGCCAGCTGGCTGAGAGAGATCTTAGCTCCCCAAAACTTTGCATTAACATCCTAAACATTTATAAAACATATTGTAAGTTCCCCAGGAAAAATTAACGACATCATTTAACATATCAGGCTGGGCACAGGACTACTTTCATTGATCCGAAAGAATTTTTTTTCCAGGGTGAGAGCCTAGTCGCAAACGTTTTTAGAACCTAAATCAGAACACTTTTTATTTTGAACCTTTCGTTCTCAAAATCCGCCATGCCCAGTCAAAATTTCTCCTTTTCTTTCCAATACCATATGTTTGACATTTATATATAATTCTTAAAAAGTTAAAGATGGAGCCGGATGTTCGGATATTTTTAAATTCCGTAACTTTGCGTTGTTTCTTGAGCTTACTTTATTCAACATTCTCCGATTTAAAAAGCAAAATCCTCCTCACTGAGTGGCATATCTCATTTATCTCTTTGGCTTTCTCATTTCCGTGACTAATTGTGGACAGAATCACGATGTTGCGTGTCCTGCCTGGCGACATGGCGATTGCTAGAAACAATAGGAATGGTAGCCAGAATGGTCCAGAAATGATTTACGATGTTTTTCCGCAGATATCTTATCAAGCGTCGATTAATATCGGCACTCTGTCTTTGATATTTACATAGATTCGAGGTAAACTCGAATTACTAGCACGAGTTGTTTATGGACCGAACTTGAGTAGAAAAAGCAAAGAAGTACGTAATATAACATCAGCGCTAGAACTTTCTCCGATAAAGGTTTTATGATACTCAAGCAGACTGAGGAGGGTTGGTGTTGTGTTGAATATCAGATATACAACTACGACACCAGTCAATGTATTTTATTTATTATGTAGTGACGGGTTAACCAGTATTTCTGAAAGAGTAACCTCAACATACTGTACAGTTCTCCTGAATGGGTTCTCGCACCCTAGGAAATTATTTTTGATTTCAAAGTCGTCAACACACTCGAAAATCTCTATTCCCTGCAGTAAATATCTGTTTTTGGAAATGTCAAATGGCATTAAATATTGGCAAAGTTACATCCTGTTATCCCACATTGCCCCTATTGCTCCCGATTCTCCCCGAATGGTGAAATCGTATTCTATTGTAATTGATAGCATTAACATAATGTTAGAGATTTCAAGGAAAATTAAAAGTTTAGACTAGTCTCAAGCTTTGACTTCAGATTGTTCTTAAAGTTCAAAAACTTTGCCTTGGTGACGTTGATCTCGGAGAGCTTTTAAAGGTACTAGACAAAACAACGCTTTATCTCAAAATGCGCTTGATAACGGAGTTGCGATGGGGTCTGCGGAAAAACGGCGGCCCTTGGTTATAGCTAGCAGATAAGACAAGTTTTGTCATTCATTTTTATCGTGGAAAGAAAAATTGGTTAATCCATTTCTCGTTTAAAGAAATATGTCCTTTATTAGCCTCTGCTTAGTAAGTTTGTTTAGTCAATGTGTATTACATTAGCACAGCAAAAACATATGGGAGGAAAGGAATTGAGATCATTCAGCAGCGAGCTTTTAAAAATTTCAGGTGATTCTACACCTGGCTTGCCGTTTGTTGTCAATTTTCCGTACATGAAAGATTGCTATTTAGTGTATTTGTTATGAGATATGTAAAGTAATAAAGCAACCGCTGTAGTTTTGAGTAGTCGAGGTATATTTGGCGGCTTGAACTGGAAATTTAAGTACTGTACTTACTGAACAGTTGGACGTATTTTTTAAAATTCTGATTTGTATTATTCTGGTCATGAATTGATAAAAATCCCAGTCGACGCGAATGACTTCACTGCTGTGTTGCTCTAAAGTTGCCGTTTGTTGTTTTTTGGCAGAGGTCATGGTATCGACTGTTATCTTACCTTTTCACCATCCGTGGGTGGCCGAATGTGTAATATCCACAAATAACCTATAAAATAGCGCGCAAACAGCTGTGAGATAACTGATTCTATCTGTTCGTCGAAGGGAACATGATATCAAACTCATACACCCAAGGCTCTAATTTCAAAAGAAATCATTCACAGTTTCTAAGCAATTCAAAATGGCCTCGTAGATGTTGTATGTCCTTAAGGCGTAACAGGTCTTAAAGAGGACCTAGTAATCAGTTTCACTTTGCTTTTTGTTATCAAACCATAGAGATTGTTATTCGATTTGGAAGAATTTGGAGCCATCATTAGTAAGAAACGTCTTCCCTTCACGTTTGACGCACGACCGACTTCTTGTTTTTGTAATGTGTTCTTCTTGTCTTCACGTTTGAACTTGTGGCGCCATTTGGACCAGGCAATTGAGGGGGAAGGGCCTTGATAGGGGTGAGCATTTAGAACGGATTCAGGAGTACATATATACAACACTTAAACGTATCATTTGGTTCGCCAGGAATTGCACAATCTTCTTCTTTGACAATGGTTCGTTGGACAATGCTAGGCCAGAAGGAGGAGCCTTAGGGGTCCGACGTTTTCGTAGGACAGTCGGTTCCCAGGCATTTCCTGTACCCAAGCAATGTCTTCCATCCATGATTAATCAATTTCCTTGCCTGCACCATACCTGAAGCAAGACTGAAACGTCTTTGTTTACGTATATCTTCCGTGCAAAAGTATATATTTTTTCTAACGAGAGGGCTTAGTCGCACAACTATGGCACCACTCTTGATACTTACTTGGACTAAGTGCTCACTCAAATCTTCGACAAACAAAGTGTAGGAGAAGTTCTTATGGTAGTAAACAAGGTCGGCGTATTTGGTGGAGATGGATCTCGATCTTAAACTTTTGTTTTTATTTAAACGTCCTGTAATGTGGTGAATGTATGTCAATTTTTAAAATGTTTAACCATTGCAGGTTTAAAATCTTCTAGTAGCAATGTAAATAATTGTCAGTCTATGACGTCGAAGCGTCGCCTCAAAATCCTTCGTTTGCTTAATTGGCAAATGCTTTTTGCGAGACTTCATTTATTTCATGCTTTTTTCACGCCTGGCTGTAGTTTTTCTAAATCAAATTGTCGACAATCATACTTTCAAATATTTTCTGAGGACAGGTTCTATTTAATTCAAAGGATTGTGATAGCAACGTAAAGAAGCCTGTTGTACCCAAAGTCACTTTTCATGATGCATACCGAATTAGAGCTGAACAGTGCAAAGCGTTCGATAAACAAACCTACAATGGACGAAAGATCAACTGGAAGCCATACATGAGAGGTAAGATTGTGGACTGTGGATCTCCATGGCGACCTTTGATACTTGCCGTCTCCTACCACGAGAGGCTAAGCATTACTTCCATTGTGAAGGGATAACGTCAGCTTCCCGTTTGCCTTCTGTAGTGAATACGTGAAAAGTCTTGTGCATAGGTTTGACATTAGCTTTCCAGAAGCTTTGACTCTATAAGGAATGTGCTGAAATTTTTCTCAGCAAATTTTTCAAAGACTATCTACACTAAATTAGTACGAAAACACCGTCTTGTGTTGCAGATTACTTGAGGTCACCAACTTAGCATACTACTGCTCAGATGCCTCATTCATATTAATCTCTGGAGTAATTTTATAGACCACCTTAAACCATGTGAGCTTTACTGTCTTGCCGCTGGCCACAAGTTTTATGCCCGACTTAAGAACAACGTCAGAGATGGTACTCCTTGTGGAAAGGACTATTCTAAAGTTTGTATCCAGGGAAATTGTCAGGTAAGCATCAGGTACTGCCGCAGTGTTTGTTGTTGGTCAATTTTAACCTTCGGGGCAGTTCGATTTTTTGCCACTAATGTAATCCTCACAAATCAGCTCAATTTCTTTTTTGAACCAGTTCAATTCTAATGCGTTTACTCTTTTCGGGTAATGTTGTTCCAAAGACAATCTTTTTGGGTTATGATAATGTCTCTGAACTTAGAGAGTTGAAATTAGAGTTTTTGGCAAAAATTGAAGTAAAATCGTTGGAATTGTTGATGATTCAGCTGGTTCATAAAATTTGAACTGTTTTAAGAATTATTGACCCAATTAAAAAAAAGGTTGAATCAGAGGTTAAAATTCAACCACAACATACACATATCTCGAAAACAAATCTGACGCACTAACTGACGGCTGACCTGACCAGCAACCGACAATTGAAGAGATAATAAAATTGAAAATAAATCTGATTAACGTTAACATCTCTCAGCAAACAAATGACGTCCTGAATCTTCTTAACTTTAGTTCCTTTTTGATGATGATGTAGTAAAACTTTGTCATAACAGGAAAAACAAAATCCTTTCTTGATAGTTATAAAAATTATAGTGTGCTGTCATGATAAGCATATCTAAGTTTCAGCAATAGTACTTTTTAAATAATATGAAGATAAGAAAATTAGTTTCTGCAGTGTAAAAAGGACTGTTTTTAGTTTTGGTTTCTTCTCAGACTATTTTTCTTTTCACCTTTTACATCTTTTTATAATTAAAAAAAAATTTTCCTTGGTGGTGAAAATAGGAATGGGCCATTTCACAGGACAAAACGTTTTTCTTGTTGTTTGTCCTCTAGCAAAGACCAGACGGATGTTATTCACTTGATGGCCCATGCAGGATGGAAAAGAGATGGAGAGTCATTGGTGTATTTAACGCTACTGAGTTAGATTTCGGTGAGTGAGAGCGACTTTAATCTTTCGTACATAGACGAAAACAAACCATGTATTTTGGGTTGTTCCCTCAGCGGTGTCGAAGCTAAGGAGAGCAACCGGTTATGCTATGGAAACTTAACAATGCCTAGGCATAACAACAGGTCATGAAATACACAATCAAAGTGATCTACGATATTCGGGTATCAACCATACAAATCCACCAACGTAATGGTTATTATATAAAAATGCAACAATTAGTGGTCAAGCTAGTGATTATGCGAAACACGACTAGAAAGTGCAACAAAAATACCTATTGGTGTCTAAATTTTTGCATTGCATGAGTTGTTGCAATGCATATATAATCTTACATTTGTATCGCATGACCAGTTGCTCTGCTAAGCTTCGCCACCGTGTCTCAGCCGGCATGATTTGGGATTATTGTCGTATATATGTTACGACTCTTAGGCTACGTTTACACTACAGCAAAAGTCTTCGGATTCAAAAAGTATTCCGATTCACAAAAAAATCGTATTCTGATTCGTTGACCGTTTACACAGGAAAAAAATATCTGGATTACTTGCATGCTCGTGTTAAAGCAAATAGTGCTTTCTTCTCTAAGCATGAACATAAATCGTCACAAATTTTATTGAAAGTAACGACGGACAACCGAAAAATGTCTTTTCATTCTTTGTTTCTTACAGCCTCTGACAAAAAAAAAATTGTCTGACCACTGGCTACTTCGGCTGTCATTCACAAAAACGAGAGAGACTTCTCCAGAGTCTTAGCTGTCCGAATTCAAAGTATCTGGATTCTTTTCCCGATTCGTGAGCAATCCGAAGACTTTCTGCACCGGATTCGTTAGTTAAGTGTGAAGGGCTACTTTGAATCCGAATAAAAAGTCTCCGGATTGCCTACGAATCCGAAGAAATTTGGTCTGGTGTAAACGTAGCCTTAGTTTATTTTTCATTAATTTCATAGAATATATCCTGGATCATCTACTCTGAGACGGCTTGACGTCTCGTCATCCTACCTCGAAAAAGTTTAATGATAATTGAGTATCATTGCCCAAGCAAGGCACTAAAAAGTTGGCTACAATCACAGATGTGATTGAACTAACTAGTTTTGTTTGAACTGGTTTATAATAAACTACAGAGTGGAGAAAGCAAACACGGGATTTCCTTTACTAGTTGATGGCACAGCTGTTTAGGTTTTTTCTTTAGGTGTTTTATTGTGTTTGTGTTCCAGGTTACAACTTTGTCGCGACTATACCTGCAGGATCAACTGACATCAATGTGGAAGAACTGACTCAGTCCCGAAGTTATTTAGGTACGTTTGCTATCACAAATAAAGCAGCTGATATCCTATAAGCCCAACAATATGTTATCTTGAACACAGTTTCTTAATAAAAGAGCTTAACAGGAGATGACTTTTAATAGTCCTCGCAGTATATATGAGTGATGTTCAGTAACCAATAGTGTCATGACTATCCAGGCACGAAATGACAATGCATGAACGAAAAGTCTTCCTTGTTGCGCCAACAGTAGACCCTGCACATGAGCTTCACTGGACTAATTGGTATGAACTATGTCCATTAAGAAAGTGACAAGAACTATGAAGTTTCAATGATCGATGATAAAATGGCAAATGTCTTTCCATCCTCATTATTATTTTGCTTCCCCACCACTCGTCCGAATGGAAGGATCTCTCACCTTTTTCGAATTTTGAACACGCATTGTTTATCTCTCATTTAACATTGACTACGATTTTCGCTCAAAACATCATCTCTTTTTCTTGTATTTAGGCAGCGTTCAACCTTTAAAATATTTTTTCTCTTTCTTTGAAAAAATATCAACACAGCACCCTATTTTCCATTCGCCTATTTCAAATTTCTTGGACATTTCAGACTTAACAGACTATCTGGAACTTATGCTACGGTTTTTTCCCTTACCTTGGCAGTTTCTCCCCTTACCTTGGCAGTTTCTCCTTCAGACTAACGCAGTAGAACACATATTTTTGACTTTACTCTGAGGACGCAAATTTTAACCAAACTGACAGAGAATGATGTTTTTCAAGTGTCAACAATAATCTTTATCCAACATTTTTATCAACTTAAATTTAAATTGTTTCTGGTGAAGGTATGTTCACCTTGGAATATATGACTTGCGTCTTCTTCTTTTACTGGTAGCCGCCTAAACCGTAGCGTTTTCGTTCTATTCTTCAGATCAGTAGCCTTTATCCATGATGTTCAAGCTCTGAGCATAAGAACCTAGTTTGATTACATATTTTTTTTCACTGAAATTCCATGTCTAGCTTTAAAAGACCACAATAGTGGTGTCTATTACCTAAATGGCCATTGGATGATCAGTTTATCGAAAACATTTCAATCTGGTGGAACTAAGATACATTATAAACGTGATGGGAATACTCGTCGTGGAGGAGAAACTATAAAAGTCGATGGTCCCCTTGAGAAAAGTTTGGACATCATGGTATGTAACATCGAAATGTGACATTAATGGATTTTTAGGAGGATTAAGGATGGTGCGGGGAGCAACAGTCTGCCCTCTTGTCCGGAGAATTGCAGTCTCCGCTCAGCAAATGCATTCCTCCTCTTTGACAAATTGTTCTCCTTATTGAAAATAGGGCAAATGTCTGTACAGTTATCCCTTACTAAACGCTAAAAATTCCGTTTCAGGGCTCTAAGAATTCAAAAATTTGCTGAACTTTTTTTACAGACTACCCCAACCAAATAAGCGCCGAAAATCTGTCCTTTGCTGTTTATGGACATCAATAGTGGGTTGAAATGACCAATCTTGTTATGATTACCCCTACCGATTATCCAGTAACACAAGATTTAAACAAAGATTAATGTTTCCCTTCGTCATCTGCTGCGTTTAAGTGATAATTCTGCGCACGTTTCCTTGCAGTATTCAGTCAATCATTGAGAAAAATAGAAAATGATTTCCGCATTGAAGGCAAACGTGAAACTGCTCACTTTGACGTAGAAACGTCGAACGTCGCACTGGAAACGCAAGGAAAAATGTGGTTACGTGGTAATTTCGCTTTTACTGCAAACGGTAAAGGAGAAGCTCTGTGACTCAAATGTTAATTAACAAAGGAAAATCCAAATAAAGGGTGATACAAATAATCCATTCCTTCCTGGCAATCCCTGGCGGAATAAAACCGTCTAGCATAAGCCAGACAAAAATATAGCAGTGTCATATTTGCCAATGGGGAGAAAGACAAGTTTAATCGTTTTACCTGGAAGTAATCTTTGTTATTTATGTAGTAATTGCGCGAAAACCATTTGTAGCTGGGTTTTTCAATCTTATATTTTTTATTTTATTTCTAGATGATTTATCAAGGAGACAAACCCACCATAATGTACTCATTTTTCGTAACAGAGAAGGAGTATCATAAACTAAAACAAAAATCTCAACTCGAAGGCCCAAAACTCTATTTCTCGAATGTTGGAAGAAATGCTGGGCAAAATCCTGAAGCTGGATCAAGTACTCCTAAAAGGAAACAAGAAGAACCACGCTTACCATTCAATCCTAACAAGATCCGTAACGTATACCCAACACCACAGCATCCCATAGAATCAGTTACATTTCCTGGTCAAAGACTGCAGTCTCGGTACAGTTCAGACAAAAATGGTTTCCGCTATCCGCAAAGGCAATCCGACCTGACACGGAGTTACCTTCCACCAAGGGGACAAACTAAACAAGATGGTGTCCACCGATCGCCTTCATGGTACGGTTCTTCTTGGGTTCAGTTTGGTGGAGACAGAAATGATGCCAAAGAGACGCCAGTTGCCAATGCGCCGTTCCATCGGCGCCCACTACTCAATCAACAAACATTCCAGTCAAACCAGTACGGAAATTTCAAAATTCCTGGATATCAAGGTGGTAATTTGGAGCATCCCTACAGTCAAACGTCCAGCCAGTTCGGGAATTCCAAGATACCTCAATACCAACGTGGAAACTGGAAGTATCCTTTACGTCAGACTCCAAACCAATATGGTTACTCCAAGATACCCGACTATCAAAGTCGTCAGTGGGTAAATCCTCTGGGACAGACTCCAAATACTGAGAGGAGGTTTTACACTGGCAATCAAGAAGTAAATGGGAAGACATTGCTAACCTACATATGGAGAACTGCTGGGTTTACTCCTTGTTCGGCTACATGTGCTGGAGGTCAGATATTGATTACTTGTTTGATTAAACATTCCGTAAAAATACCTGTCTTTTCCATCTGCGGACGATTCATGTTTTAGTTAGTCAGCGACAACTTGTGCAGTTGTGAGTTTAGACGGATGGACGAGACGGACTTTAAATAGATCCAATGAATTGATCGATGGACAAAGAGATAGATGGATGAACAGGTAGACTGGTGGATTGTCTGATGAATGTGAATGGACGGATGGTTGGACGATCAAGAAATAACGCAGAAAGGAAAAGAACCAAGCCGAATTAAATCAAACAGAATAAAATGGATTAGATGTGTTGGATGTATTGGATACGTTGGATGGATTATGGATGTATTAGATACACTGGATGGGTTAAATGTGTTGGAGGGTCGGATGTGTGGATAATGCATGGATGGATGGGTAGGGATGGGTAGATGGGAGTATTGATGGATGACTGCATGAGTGGAAGAATGGATGGGAGGATGGAAAGGAGAGATGGCTGGAAAAAATTAGGGTAAGTGGAAAGAGAGATGGGTAGATAAGGGGGCGGATGAATGGATGCCTGAATGGGTTGGTGGTTGGTTGGTTGGTTGGTTGGTTGGTTGAGGGATGGATAGAAAGATAGCTGGCTGAAAAGATAGGTGGGTAGGACTGTTGATGGGTGATTGGATGGGGATGGTGGGCAGATGGATGGCTGGGTTGATGGATTGATGAGTGGATGGAAGGCTAGAGGGAGTAATTAAGGAAAGAAAAGTAAACCTTTTCTAGTTTTAAAAAAACGGGTCCTTAGAACTACTTTTGTTCTCAATTTCAATAGGTTCCTTTGGGCTTGAGTTCACTTTCCGGATTTTCACTGTTTGTGGTTATTTTTTACAGGAATTCAGTCTGGTATGATAAAGTGCGTTAGATCTGATACGGAAGAGACGGTCCTTGACGGAAAATGTGATCCTAATAATAGGCCTGAAGAAAGCAGACGTGTTTGTAATTTACAGCCATGTCCCGCAAGGTATATTCATTAAAAATTCAAAAACTTATTCACTCCACATCAGACATAGATTTACCTGAAAATAGATTCGAAACATTTATATGCTATGATGTCAATTAATAGTCCCAACTTAACGGTCATTGTTCAGTAACTTATTTACAGTAGCATATTTTGTTTGCAGCTGGGCGCCTCAAGAATGGAAAGACTGTTCAAAGACTTGTGGGGAGGGTATCCAAATGAGGGACCTAATGTGCAAGCAGGTCATCGACAGAAGTGGTGAAAAAGTCACTGTAATGCTTCCTATTATGGAATGTCCTGTTCATCTACGACCAGAAGTTGTCCGAAAATGCTTTCTAAAACCATGCCCCCTAACACCGAAACCAAAATGGGTAACGGAAAATTGGAATAAGGCAAGTGCAGGACCAACATTTGATTAAGAGATTATGGCACTATCAAGAACTCCCAAGGGATCTTGAATCGTACGTTGTGGTACAAAATTGTGCGATGTGATTTGGCGTCATATGGTATTTTAGAGTGTCGCATTGTACGCAACAGTTTGATACTGTATGGTATGCTTAGCTGTGGTATGAGTATAGCATGGTATAATGGTACGAAAGTTCATTAGTGCATTGGTGGAACATTATTTAGTTAAAAGATTACGACATGTTATGACATTGTATAATGATATGATTTACATTTGGGTTGGCAGAGGATTAAAAGACTACGACTCTTTTTAAAGTTCCCTGGAAGGTCTTGTGTTGCACGTTTTGGTACGATTTTGTATGGCATGGTAAGGCATGCATGGCTTGGTATGGTATGGTAGGGCATGGCATTGCATGACATGGTATTACATGGTATGGTATTGTTTGGCATGCCATGGTATGATATGATAAGGAATGGTATGACATGGCATATCATGGTATGGTATGACTTCGTATGGTATGGTTTGGTATGGTATGGTTTGATATGGTATGGTACGGTATGCCATGGCATGGCATGCTATGGTACAGCGTGGTATGTAACAGTATGGTAATATTGGATCATCCAGTGTATAATATATTGTACAGTGATTACATATATTGCGTTTTGCACGATACATTAAAATGTTTCGAGTCGTAAAAGTCCATAGCACAAATATTTACGCGACCATCCTTTGCTTTGTTTCAACTGCTTAGTGTTCGGTTGAATGCGGACATGGTATCCAAAGAAGAAGTGTAGTTTGTAAGAACTACCAGAATGAGACGGTTCAAGAATCAAAGTGCGAGTCAACGAAAAAACCGCCTGGATTAAAGGCTTGCTACCTTGGTTTGTGCAAAGCTGCTTGGTATACAGGAACAGAATGGTCACAGGTAAGAATATAAGTGGTGATTGTTTTAACCCTTTGATGCACAGTGTCTGATGTATCCGGCACCTAAGAACAAAAGAAGCAATGAGAGGACAAAGGAAAAACAAAGACAGAACAAAGAACAAAAGAAAAAAAGTTTAAGCGTTAAACGGTTAATGAACAGCACTGCTTATTTTGATGAGTTCAGTCCTTCCATATTAGGTTTCTTAGTCGTATTATTAGCCGGAACCAACTTTTTCAGCCAGATGTCGTGCCCATTAGCCCGTGATTTTTTAGGACATATTATAGTATATTTTTATAATGATCTAAAAACTTGATTAGAAAAATGAAAGTTTCACAGTATTCCCAAGCTACCATATTGATAAATTCCCGTATGGGCATTTCTGCCAGATTCATTTAAAACGGAAAGACAAAGACATTACAAACGAAACAGTGTGTCAGATATTAAAACCTCGCTGAAAAATAAATTCACCAGATCACCATTGGCGAACTAACGAACGGTTAAAACGGGTCCTTGCCAGTTGGAAATTAGTAAATTTTGTGACAGGCCTGACGGGTGATCTAGTGAACGGTACAGATCAAGAAACAGCTACGCTTGCTTTAACTGAGATAGTTATACGCTTCTCCGACAGAATCTCTTCCCTTGACAAATTAAACTGTCAGGCTTTAGCAAGAATAAAAGCTTGATTCTACTGGGAAAGAGTTAATGGCTCTTGAAATACCAAACTACAAACAAACTACCCCGCCGTGCCCTCCATTGTATTTTGCAATTTTATCAGAAGTGACAGTAGCTATTCTCGAAAAAATGTCGTGACAAGGACATTTCTAATGGTTGATCTTGTTGGGTCTTGGTAAACTTTGGGGGCAACATGGATTTCAGGTAGAACGGGTGCGTCTCTAACGCTAAAATACACCTGCAAATATGGAAACATAGAGGACGACAGTGTTTGCAGATTGCATTACTCTACCAGTTGTTGTGGCCTAAAAGCTACCCAGGAATTTTCACGGGAACCAATTCTTTCTACCCTCGGCAGTTAAGTCACTGTCTATCGATGACGTTAAATAAAGGTTTATCAATTGTTATTTCAGTGTTCAAAGTCTTGTGGAGCAGGAATTAGAAGCAGGCCAGTTATTTGCGCTAGAATTGATGGCAGTGCGCTAAACGAAGTGTACTGCAAAGACAAAGAGAAACCAAAGGACACCGAGAATTGCAACGAACAGCGTTGTAGAGGAGTATGGATGACATCAGAATGGAGCGAAGTACGTGCTAATCAAGAGAATTTTATTCGCAACTAAACTAAGTAAAGAAAACTAGACAAAATACGCCATTTTCAAATTATATTATATGGCTTTGGAGTAGCCCTAACCTTAATTTTTTGAGAAATTGATTAAAAAATCCTCACAGTATCTGAAGCACTTTACCATAAAGGCTTTTGATATCGGTTGGAACCTTGAATGATTTATGAGTGGTCTGTCACATTCGTCTGATCACTTGTAAGCGTCTTGCCCCAGTCTTCCCACTGTAAGATGAGCCTAGCCTTGAAAAACTACGCGTTTCAAACTAGTTGAAATGTGCGGATTATATAACTAGCCAGTTACGACTTTACAAATTCCTGCTTTATATAATTCAACTATCTACTCTACAAAAGGATTTGAAAACTAAAAATTTAGGTAAAAGCCTCGTATTTAGGTGTGTTCTTTAATTTAACCTAAAATTCGAAGTACATCAAAAACCGTATAAGCATCGGTTGTAGTAATATTAGTGAAATGGTGGGAAGGCTAGAGCGAACTTCGCCAGGAACATTTCCCCTGTGCTTAGGCCGCCCTCTCCTGTTATTAGTTATAAAGAATACCATGACCTGAGGGAAATTAGCGATTAAATTCCCCTGCTGGTGAGGAAAGATTTGTGGAATTTCCTTGAGTGTAAGCTCAAGGAACTCTTACAAATCTTTCTCAGGCAAGGGAAAAATTTAGTCACTACATGTGGTCTCCCTCAAGTCACTGTATCACTTCGTAGTATGAGTATCGCCGGGGAGGATTTCGAGAAGCTCGCCTCTCCTGCACAGCCTCAAAGAGAAACGGACCATTGTCTTCTAATTTTCCCCTACGTTATTCATGAGGGAAATTTATTACTAGGAGAAGGATTTCTCGGTCACGTAAATTTCCCACAGGTCACAAGGAAATTTCTTTTGCAAGGGCAAAAATCCAATCATGCACAAACTATAAGGAAAATTCATGGCTTAACATCCTCGGAGAACAAACGAATCCGAGTTGATCATAGTATTGTTGCTTATCCTAGGCTATATTTCTACGCTAAATAATTTCACAAAGCTGCACTTTATAACTTCCTTTTACCTTGGACTTTAGTGCTCCAAACACTGTGGCAATGGCGTACAGGATCGGGTGGTAATATGTATGAGGTACATCAACGGCAAATTCCAGGAGACATTTGATGCGCATTGTCCTACGGATGATAAACCGGCTGTACGAAAAGAGTGCAAGGGCAAGAATTGCAATCCAAGCTGGTTTTCAACACCATGGACCGAAGTAGGTTTCTTTCAGTAGTCAAAAGGTTAAGTAGTGTTCTCTGTCAATGTTACGAAGGTGGAAAACATGACAGAAGGACGAAAATGCACCACTTTTTTGTTTGTTCCAATCGGAAACTTTTCCTTCACAGACCATTACATACATACGAAAAATGGATTGCTGCATACCTTGGACTCAAAGGGAATGCATGAACAGGAATGCTTTTAAATTTATAGATTACGTTTATACTGGTTTGAGTGTCCTTTGGTTAATTTATTGATAAATGATGTCTTTTGCATAATCTTGTTCTTCACAGTGTTCCGTAACCTGCGGACATGGTGTTCAAACAAGACACGTTTCTTGCCTTGATGGAAAAGGTGCAAACGTTGGCGGTTGCAAAACTTGGGAAAGGCCTCTTCTTCGCCGGGGTTGCCACCCTAAGCCTTGTCCGGAAAAGGAGACAAAGCCAACGACGCCGACACCATCCTGTACTGACAATCCACCACGCTTAGCGGGCAGATACTGTAACATCGTCAAGAGAGTCAACTTTTGTCGTATCCGCAGTTATGCAGAGCGATGCTGTGCAACCTGTTCATCGGGACGTTAGACACTGGTATAACCAATGATGGCGATGCTCGGGAAGCTGTACATAAATCAGTGCGGGGCGAGAGGACGGAGAGATTGAAACCTCCATGATGTAGCCTGGTTGCAAATCATGGTACCAAAATTCTCATAACTCAATATCAAAGTTCAGGTTCATCTATAATGGTTGTTTTGAACTGACGATGTTTAGCGAAGTGTTGGAGATATGTCTGAACAACCGGGCTCTGACAGAGTGGGTGTCATGACCAGTTAGCATACAAGGTACTTGGTCAGGTGAGCCTCCCTTGAGACTGTATGTAGATCTCTGGATAGACTTTGGATCTAGACTTGTAGCAACGAACAATTGTAATAAACCGTACCAAGCAAGAAAAACACACTTATCTTTTGATGTATTCAAACAGTTAAAACAAGTTGAATGAGGAGTCTGATCTTTAAGGGGTTGAAAAATATTAGTTGTGATGTTCCTTGTTTAGGCTAGAGATACATGTATGTTTGTCTGTATGTACCTATGTGTAGGTTTATGCATATATGTATTGGTGTGTATGCGATAATGTAATATGTACATTCATGCGCGTATGCGCGTATGTATGTGTATGTATGCGAACGTGTCGATGTGTGTAAGGATGTTTCCATGTATGTATATATTTTTTGGTCGGAGGTAGGTTAGGAGTGTTGAGTTCGGCTCTCTTGAAAAAGATGAACCAGTTTCCTGAGACGTCAGATTTTCATCTGGCGTGACTCAGACTTTTCGTGAATAAGGGAAAAAGGTTTAAATCTTGTTCAACTTCCTAAGGTAACGGTAGCTATGGAGAGAAATGTTCGTCTATAAATGGCAAAACCATACTTTCTACGGATCTGTGATATGTTCTGATACATCACCGAACCCCTATATAAGTAAATAAAGGTTTTTGGACACATCGAATGATTAGTCTGTTTTTCTTGTGTGACTAACGAAATTTGGGATTAATGTCTCTGTGTGTTATAATTTGCTTGTAAATTTTATACAACCATTTTGATCTTGTAGATCATAATAACTGATTGCATTATATTCTAATATACAGTTAAGAGAACGACGATTAAGACGGCACTATATTTTTGAGATGGATAAGGCCTGTCTGTTGTCATGTGATATTTTATTTAAATAGAAAGGTAAAGTCTCTGAGAGTGGCAGTTGCCGTAAAATATACTTTACGGAGGCTCACTTTGACTTCGCCAAAATTTTCTTTTTGAAAACACAAAAATATAGTGTACATCTTAACTGATACCATAGCTTAAAAAAGACTGTTTTCTTGCAGTCGTCATACCCAAATATGATGTAATAATTAAAATAACTTTTATTTTTTGTCAGCCTCGTTTCTGAAGGCATTTTGCCTCCCATTGATGTTTTTGCGTTTTTGCTGGAGGAGGAGGTTGGTTATGTACATACCTCCACCAACCGCCTGAAAAGTAAACAAGCTTAAAATGTCGTATGTTAGAAAGGAACTGAACATGATATTTTTGAGATTTAGGAATATAAAGCATAGTCTTCACCTGACGGGGTTACGCAATGGCGCCGGAAAGGTGAGGCAATGGAAAAAGGGCGGATCCAGATCACCATCAAAAATCAAACGAATTTGGATTCTGAAAGGATGGGGTGTTAGTAATTATGATAAAGACTTTTTATTTAAGTTCGAGCGCACAATTCAATACTTCACGCTACATTTCATGCCGTACTGAATGTCACAAGAGGGATATAAGTTAGACGGAACATTGGAGAAAATAAGATAGTGATCAGGGTCGGATCCAGAATTTTGCCAAAGGTGGGGCGTAAATTTTTTTTTAAAAAGTCCATGCCGCTAAGTGGCGTTTTAGTGGAAAAATTTTCATGCTACTGTCGTTTCCGGTGTTTTTGAATCTGAGTTTGTTTTACACATGTTTTGTAACTGAGTAAAGAGTCACATGACAACTAAGCAAAAGAGGGGGAGGCGCGCGTCCGATGCGCCGCCGCCTTAATCCGCTCCTGGTGACTAAAATAGTACGTTAACTTTATATACTCCTGACTTTCCAGCCTCAAACAATGTGCATTTTAAGTGAGTTTCCTTCAACTTTTGGCGTTTTAATCGGCTAAATGTACTTATAAATGTACTTGATTGCAAAGATGCCTTTCGTGATTGGCAAGGTATTTTTTGAATGACCTTTATGGAACCGAGTTGATGTGTGACAAAACTGATGTAGGATCAGATGTCGAGATAGGGTAATCTTGGGATAGGTTCATGATTGTCAGAATTACGGCTTGACATATTTTGGGAAGAATCAGTATGAATAAAATCTTGAATTTTTTCATAAATTGAGACGTCAGTGAATCCTTCATGGCGTCATACGCATTGTTTTTCGATGTTGAAATTCTCTTTCTCACAATGCAATCAAAGCCCTCTTCAAGTAACAGTTACCAATACCCAGGGCTAAAGAAAAGCGCGATCAACTACGGCCGCTAGGGCTTATGGTTATGGTTATGGAGTAATGGAGGGGGATTTAAAAATATGGCCACAAAACGCAAAAATATTGCTCAGTTAAAGCCTGGGAAAACTCTAGCTAAAAGGCTGAAGGAAGCGACTACTTACAGCAAACATTCAACACCTCCAAATCCATCTAATTCTAATCCTCTTCATGTTCAGAATGGCGAGGAAAGTGACACAGGAAAATCCCTAACCTCAAAACAATTGAAAAGCCAGAATGGTGATGTAAGGCGTACTATTATATCTTGCTTTCGCAAACAAAAACAGCTGGAAGTTAAGAGGGTGAAATGTCCGGTATGCCAACGTATGGTGCTTTTCCAAAAGATTAATCAGCATTTAGATGGTGACTGTGGAGAAGATTTCCTTGATCGTTGTGACACTGGTTTATCCATTTCAAATTGCAGAACATCTCGTCAAGGAAGCCAACGTCAGATAAATAATAATAATGGTTACAGTGAGGATAGTAGTGGCCCCGCTGTGGATCCTTTCAATACTTCACTGGTGAATGACTTTATTAACCATGACCTAGAAAAAGCTATGACTGTTTCTGATGTCCATGATGACATTGGTACAACATCTGCATGTAAAAGTGGGTCAACAGCTCTGTCCTTGGATGATAACTTTATGCCAACCAACAATACTTCCTCCACAACAAATGACATGATTTCCAAGGTATCAAATTGTGGAAACAAAAGCCCAGTTCCTCTTAATGAAAACTTCACAAAAAATAGCACAAGCAACAGTTCAAAAGATTTTAATCATTTGACATCAAGTTCTAAACTTGGAGAAGTTACAATTGTATATGAAATAGAAAATTCTTTAGATGCTGTTTCTGCTGAGCAGATAATTCTTGACAGGGAAAAAGACAGTGTAAATGTGAACAAAGTAAATCTGGGAAAAAATGTTCCAGAGTCACCGCATAAATACCAAAACAATTTATCTATATCTCAAAGTGATGAAATACCAGTGGAGACTGATGAAAAGGGATCCAGAAATGCTGATGAACCATATTACTTGCAAAACTTCATGCTGACTCTAAACACTGTACTCTCTCATAAAGATGACAGGGAATTATTTGATAAAGAAGACAGTGCAGTTGTGACATCATTTAGAAACTTAAGTGATGGTGCAAAGAAACTTTATGTGAGATTATTCCAGAGAAAATTCAAATGGTTTCAAAAAGCTAAAATACAGTATCCAAGAATTAGTGAGAATCTTCACCCCTTTTTTCAAGAGCTAATTGGCTGTGGTATGTAATTTATTTATACTGATTTATTTTAATTTAAAACTGTGCAGTCTTGGCATATTTCTTTTTTTTAAACAGAGATCAAGTGTAATGACAATGTAGGTATAGGATGGTGATGCCATCCTAGACAGAGTTTCATCGAAACATTCACCTGACTTTTTTTAAGAGATATATATATATCAGATCTGAATTTTGATACCCTGTTACTGGCACAATCCAGCTATCCAGTAGTGTGATATCTAGTAAAATTTTACCAGATGTTTATAAGCAGTGACAGAGTTCTTGCATGTAAGCATCTAAGAAAAAGCTTGGTTTTGCATGTTCTATAAACATGTTTAGTGTTCACAACTTCCAACCTACAAAAAAGTTCTTGTATTAAACTTGTATAACCTTGAGTATTAACCCATGAAGGGGTGTTAGAAAGCACTCTGGAATTTTACTCTGGCCAATGCCAGATAATTTTATTCAGGTGGAGAGGGTCCCTGCCTCCTAATGAGTGTATCGATATGCAGGTTTGTTTTCAATTTTAGATTAATATATAACCACTACTATACAGTACATGACATACAGTTGAGTAACTTGTATATTTCTTTCTTCAATGTAATCTGCCCCTTATTGCTTCCTTCCTTTAAGATGAAAACTTGCCATGATCTGCTATCTTGTAAAGTGTTATCTGGCTCATCCCTACTATTTGTTCTTTGTAACTGACGCTCAGTCTAACAGGAATAATACTGTAATGCTGAAATGGCTCATGGAAGAACATGTCAACTAGCACCATTTTCGGTCAGAGTGATTTAAACACCTGTCAAATGACAACAAGTTAACTTACAAGTGGTAAACAAGGGAATGTGTTGGACAAACAAAGTGTGAAAAATTTTTTTTCCAGTAGTCCAATTAATTGCACTCTTAATGCTATTTCTTGAGCAGTTTAACCTCAAAGATGATTCTAGTTTAACAGACTTGTTTATGGCATCCTGGGAGTAAAATTCTACACTTTGTGAACAATAGGCCCCAGTAGTGCCAAATTTGGGTGTCTGTCACCTCTTTATGCAGATAAGATTTAGCACTTCCCAGATGCCATGACTTTCAAATAGCTTAAGTACCAGTCTTCATCCTTTGGCACCACTTACCTCATTTCCTACCCACATTCGCTATGCAGTACTAGCTGAGTGTATTTGTAATGCCCAGGACAGCTGGAAGGCCTTAGCTTTTAAATTGATATGTTGATACTCTATACTGAATCTTGTCAAGGTTTTGTCCAAACAGAAGATAAACTTCTTGACCTAGAAGAGATCCTGAAACTCCTCCCTGCTCCAGATATTCAGGAACTAGCAAAATCAATGCATATCTTAAATAAGAATGAAGGCAAAACAAAGAAGCAGCTGACACAGTCTTTGCTCAAACACAGCCAAAAGCAATGTTCACTTTTTGCAAATAATGGTAACAGAATTGAAAAAGCTATTGTAAAAAGGTATGGTTGGGTATTGTTTACATTCAATTTGTAAACTTGGTTGTACTTTAATAGTTTTTACAATCCATTTGGTACATGTTACTTTTAATTTTGTAAAAAAAAAATTAAAAAGTTGTAAAAGGCAGTTTGAAAGAAATTGTAGTTTCCAGTTAGGTGCATCCAAACCACAACACAAACGTTCTTAGATGCTTTGGTTAATTAAAATACTGCTTCAGTTTGCTTATATTAATAATCTTTTTACTTAAATTGACAGGAGTAATGATGCTTAAGAATCATCAAGAAAAATTTTAAGTGCACATTACAAAACGTGTGTCTATAAATAATTCAACCCTATTAAAGGTCATTATTTTTTACAAATCACTCATGGTCAGTTAAAGTTGCTGAAAGCCCTGGGCCATGGCTGCCTTAAAAAATCAAAAATTTATTTACTTTGGGAAAATACTATAGGAACTGAATAATTATCATTTCTTTTCAAATTACCACCTAGGGAATTTCAAAAGAACACCAATGAATTTTTAGTCATGTTGCATTTACAGTATGTGCTCTGTAGCTTTTTCTGCGATTGGTTCCAGTTTGGTCTTTGACAGCCTTATGCTTGATAATATGTAATTGAAAGTTGTCCCTATATATAACTCTTAATATTGATATTCAGAGTACAGTAAACGTCAACTATTAGTGGAGCTTGAATAGACCCTACTCATATCTGTTAAATCATGTTGCTGCATTTAATTCTACTACCTCAGGTGATGATAATGGTGACTTAGAAGATTAGTTAGTTGTTAAATGGTTATTGATTGGTAGTGATGCACTGGTTATTATTGTTACCATAATATTGCAGTTGCTGATGTCAATTGAATCATTCTTTGCTGTTTACTGATTTTATACAGTTCTTGGTTCACTTTTTTGTTGACTGATACTGTAGGGCAGGGGTCAGATCAGGTTAAGAGAAAAATTTTGTAACCCACTTGTCCATTGGACAACCATCATTAAGAATTTGGTTGTCCAAATCCCAAAAGTGCTTGTCCAAAAAAGGAACAGCCACAAAATCATGAAGTTTATAGGAATATTTACACTTATTTTGTCAAGTAAGAAGCTTGCTGTTATGATTATCAGATAAATTTCAATCCTAATTCAATGTGAAGTAAATTTTCATCAACCTTTGTAGTTGTTTAGTGACTCAAAATCTTCTTGTCCAAAGGACAGGTCATGTCAAAGATTTAGTCATCCAAACTAAATTTCCACCTGTCCCAGACAATCAGACATAGGTTTTGGTGCATCCTGCAGATGGTAGTATCACAGCATCATCAAGATGACTTTGATCATTTCAGCTGCAGTTGATCTATGTGGCTGAGAGAAGTGAGGGCAAAAAGCTGTCACCAACAGGGCACACAGGAGATCTCCCACAAAAAGGGCAAGGGTTACAACCCCCTAACCCTCCTGTAGTTGCACCTCTGTACTGTTGTTTAAGTGTGTTTAATTCAGCAGTTACTGTAGTTATGAAGTAAATTGTATGTCATAAATCAACTTATTTTGACCCACTTCAATTCAATTTCATTGCAGAGCCAAGACATTGCTGGGTCCAAGTGTGAAACTTGAGTCTTTTCCAAGAAATGTTTTTTCAAGAGTTTTGTTGTTGTTCACATTGAACTTACTGGCTGATGATGATGACAGTGCCGGATCACAACTGTAAGTCAGCCAAAATGATTTTGTTCCATGTTTGAAAACTGAATGCCAAGAATTTTTGTGGCAAATCAGAGCCAGCCTCAATTGAATTAGTTCTCATGGAACTATAGCCAGGTCTGAGACGTGGTTGAGACATCGCTTCGTCAGTAAAAGCTAGAGGGTTTAAAAACTGCCGAAACTGAAATTGGAAAAAGGAGTTAGCCATTCAAGGAAAGGCGCATCGTCAGAAAGTGAAACGTGACGTAAAACAGAAATTAGGAGGGGCTTTTATGTTAGACACGTGGCAGCAAAAATATCCGATCAAATTCGAAGGTCAGTTGCAAAATAATTAACGAGATGTAAATGACGACACTTCATTTGCTATTTTAAAACGACTGTCGTTGTACAGACAGGAAGAGGAATGGACAGAAGTTCCAAATGGACTTTTCCCCCCTAATTTCTCACACTCGTTTTTTTTTTTCCTAATTTCAATTTTGGCAGTTCACCAACCCTTTGACATTTACAAGTTGTTTTACACGACCATGGCTGACTAGAGAAGGGAGAAAAAAAGGAGAAGATCTGCGGCATTTGAAAACTTTTACCAGTCAGAAAACTTTGGGAAGATAAAAAATTTTGCCGAAAGCGCGACGGAAATTTTGATACCCGGCTTTAATGCGATATCGAATTCTCAAATCATCCAAAAATTCTGGACTTATTTCTCACACTTCTAGGTGGGACTAGTGTGAGCCCGACTTTCTTCGCTCGTGGAAAGGGACATTTGAAAATAGCATGAGGTCACATGAGGTCAAAGAGAGATAAAACTTCATTAATATTTTAAACTGCGTTGTAGAATTGGCTTTTTTAAATTTTAATCCATTCATCCTTTACTCAAAACTGACCTCTCCTCCATTCTTATATAGTTCTGCGCTGTTTCTCATCAACATCGGCAGAGTTGTTTATCCCGCTTATAATATATCAAGAGAAACGTCAATATTCCGGAGTAGAGACGAACTGATTCAATATGAGATGGCCAACCGTGACCTTTGCCGAATGGACGACGCCATCGAGAATAAGAATTTTGAAGAAGCTCTGAACGTGTATAAAAATATTAAAGGGCAGTTCTTGGAATCACTCGATGATTTGGTCAAGGGTGAACCCCGACTGGCTAACGTAAGCTACTGTATTTTGCACATCCAATACTGTTGTATTTTTTTAAAATATGTACATTTTTATATGTATGTTGGAAAATAGTCCGTTCCACCACGAGGATGCAAATACAGCTAAATCAGCGACAAGTGAACTCGAGGCAAAAAAGTGTTCGATTTTCTTTCCGAAATGGAATTTCATGATTATGTCACTTTGTTTTGGCGTCGTGTATTTCATATTGTTTGTCAAAATATTCCCTAGGGCACGATTTGACCAACTTACTGTCCCACACACAAAAAAAGAAACATTTAGTGGTAAAATATACTTGATATACCTTCAAGAAGCAGTTGACCATTTTGATGTTTAAATTCAAACAAAGAGCATTTTGGCGCAGAATGGTCTGCTACTAAACTAGTAATATAATGAAGATGCCATTCTTGTTCACCCTATGCTCTGAGCGTGTTGGTTAAGGGCCTGGCAGACAGATAGACAATTTGCGCTTGGTCTATCTTTGTTTCGGAATACAAAATAAGGTAATATGGGTTTGCAGTCGTCCAGCTTGTGATTTTGTACGGTGAAAAATGCCTGTCTGCATGATTTTTTAAATTATAACTCTGAACGACCACAACTGAAGTATTCTATTTCTTGCCTATCACGAAAGCTTTTCCATGGTCTTTTCCAGCTTTTCGATACAAGCATTCGTTCATTTACTTTATCAAAATGAGGTTGAAATTTGGAAAAGAGAAACAATGTTTCTTGACATGGTTTTCGATCATGGTCGTTGACCGCGATCATAGGGACCTTAAGATCTACGACGTCAACTTCAACAACGCGTCTTTCGAAACAAAAGAATTCTTTATGGAGAACAAAGAGAATGAATAATTTTTTATACTCCAAGACATTCTCAACATCGTCGTCATTCTGCAACAACGTCACCCAAACCATTATCACGTCTTAAGGACAACGTCAGCTCGCGGAGTGAAAAAAAAGCTGTTACTTAAGATTGAATGCAATCTGAGACTACAGTCGTTTTAGAACTGGAGCGTTTAAGGAGTCATGAAGATGCGGTTATGTTTCAACCTCGTCTGGAATACGTTCCTAACGACTCTGAAACACATTGCTGCCGCATCCCGAACGTGTTCTGACTACGTATGGGTGGTGATCTGTGCTAGTTTGTTTATAGACACTACTTTAGGAATGATTCCCATGACTCGCCTGAAAAAAGTTTGGTGATTAGAGTACGTGGAGTGAGAGAGTGATAAACAGTTGTCTGACCTCCTGTATTATTATCATATTATCATATGCCTGTTTATTACCCTCAAATGAAAAGCATAGTTATAGATAATGGTACATACTGTCACTCCAAAGCACGTGCAGTACGTTGCCCTTCTGTCTGGCTATCGACTATGTCTCTGACAGAAATTTGTACGCGGATTGCTTGATTTAACACCATACAAGTCGAGCAGTGTATAGCACAAGTATAGGCACTTCAAGGACAACATACGTGTATGCACTTACTGTCGTTGGCTAAATAGTCCTAAACACAGTAATTTGGAGCGCATGCTACTCTACTTTCATTTACATTGTGTGTCTGGACGTTTTGAGTTGTTTCATTTTTTATACAGCTGTGTTAACTTACTTTGCATCATCCCTTTCTTCTCATTTCAAGTCGGTCAAACTTCCCATTCATTTGCGTCGTTTCACATGCACGTGGCTTTATACCAAGATGTGCTCCAAAGGTGTGGAGTTGCTACAGAGGAATAAAGAGTACACTGAAGCTGTTGATCTGCTCCGATTACTTTTGGGACAAAATGAATTTTGTGTGAGTCGTCGAGGATGGTGGTGGGAGAGGCTAGCCCTGAACTTGGATCAACATTTGAAGAAGCCATCCGAGGTGAAATGTATCATAGAGCCATTCTCTTAGGTTATAGCAATTTTAGCATTTACAACAGTTCTGAGCCATAGTTCTCTTCTGTCGCTATTGTTACCGATAATTACCGTAGAGAACTACTTTAATCACTAAGCCGAATGACATCAGTATTTGAATTGAAACGTAATGAAATTGAAAATAAAATTTTGCGCGTGACTTGAAGTTGAACATGTGAAGTGAATTTCAACACGTGAATTTCTAACTTCATATGCCAAGAAAATGTTTTATATACCGTACTACCAATGAAATTTTAAATATGATATAACATACATCCAGTACAGAAATGTTCCAAACACATTCGTTTAGTGAAATAACATCTTGCTGACATGCCCGGAGATAGGTGAAGCCGTGTTTCCATCACTCAACTCAAACGCTATAAAGCTCACTTCATAATTTTCGTAATGTTGGATGATTAGAAGAATTTACTTTTTAAGTAGAGAATGTTTCCACAAGTCTTACCTATTCTTGATTTTTCAATGAAACATTGCAAACATCCCGCCAATTGCGCACACGAGTCCAAAACTATTTGGGAGTCTCTGCCCTCACCGGTTGAAAACGTGTCACGTCTTCTCCATCTATCACTGACACACTTCCCACTTAAGAGAAAGCCTCTTAATTTCCAAAGTCAAGCCCTGTTTGAATGGCAATGATATAGCACGGTTTCTTTATTTCGGTCCGAGTTTTCTCCTCATCTCTTCCGCGATTACGCCGCTTGCAATATGAAACTTTTAGTTACTTATATGCGCTGTTGATATAATTTTATCTTACCACTCTGCTGATGTTGCGAGATGCGACGAAACGTCAGTTGGTTTAATGAGTTCATTTACTAATTCAATGGCTTTCATTTGTGTTTTGCGGTTGGCATTGATATTCATTCTTAAGGTTAAGATCACCGCCTGGTTTTTGACCTATAACAATTTTAGACGCTTCTTTGAGTTCAATTTTCTCGGCCATAACCAGCATTCTTTTGAATACAATTAGGTACATCTAGGTACATTTAGGTACATCTAGTCATTCTAGATACATCGAGTCAATTTTTGACCACAATAAGGTACATCTAGATCTATAACAATAGTAATAATTTAAATTATTATTGACTATGATAAAGGAAGGAGAACAGAAAATTGTCACGCCGTGTCTTGGAGTCAGTGACGTAACGGACTATGGTCAGGGTTAGAGCAACTCCTAAGGGCCCCCGACGTCTAAGGGGCCCCCGATGATTCTGTAAAAACAACTGAGATTAAAGTCTTGAAATATATGTTTATACTAAGGAGGTGACGGGGGCCCCCAAACGAAAATTTCCTAAGGGCCCCCAGTAATTCCGTTACGCCACTGCTTGGAGTGTCATGATTTCCGTGCCTGTTTTAAACTACTCTTGTCGTTTGCATCGAGTCGTTTCTGTTTTCGATATGTATCTCTGCAAACTCTTCAGGACTTCAAGAGCTAGTTTACTGTATATTCGTTCTCCGAAATCCGCAACATGTTTTAAAACAGATCGGCCCATGAGGGCCAACATGCAGGTATACATAATAGACCAACGTTTTTTTCTTAATCGCTTCAGGCTTTAGATGCAGTGCGAGAAGGATTGTCTGACGAACGAGTGCGAACAGGACACCGACTTGCATTGGAACAAAGAGCGAGAAAGATTTGCGAAACTAAACGAAATTCAAGTCTTCGGAAACATCTTACAGAGATCAGATTTACTGAGCTCAAGCAGCCTAAAGTTGTAAGTTACAAATGAATACCTTATGTAAAATGAATGAATGGGTAAACTGAGTATGGAGGGCAACCAGGGTATCCGCGCTGGGACAAAGTGTGAAATTCCCCCAAGGCGGTATAACTCCATGACAACGTGGTTATAGATTTTGTCTGCATTTCATTATGCATAGAAACCTTAACTCCCCTGGTGGGTGCTCTTTCCCTTTGTCGAGTAAAATCGTCTGGTTTTGGCCAAAGTAAAATAATAGAAGTCTTATGCCAACCGGAAAGAGTTGACTTCAATGCGATGTACGTGTCGGAAATGTGGGAGCTTGGAGAAATCTTGAATGAATGATAGATGAACGACCATCAAACTCTTACCTCGAAAAACGATTTCTAAGCCTCAGACGAGGATCAAACCCACAGCTTTCTAATATATCGCATTAATAACATTATTGGCTGCCGCTTAGGTCGCACATATATCGAACTTGCACCTTAGCTCGCCATCTGAGTCTTGGTAGCTCAATGGTTAGAGCGTCTCATTGGTCATCAGAAGGTTGCAGGTTCAGTTCCCGTCTAGGGCTCAGAAATCGTTTTTCGGAGATTAGAGCTTGACGGTCGTTCATCTATCATTCGTTCGAGAGCTGATTTTGATGGTTATAACTCTCTCCAGGAGGGGAGCTCTCCCTTTGACGAGTAAAATCGCCTGGCGTTGGCCAGAGTAAAATAATAGAGACCTTAATATCTAAGACGTCAACTTGAATGACGGCGACTTTTAAAATATCGCCATTTGAAGAAACTGTGGTTTATTGACCACCATGTTTGATGCTTGTGGTTTGTTTTATGACTCCCAAACGCTCCAGTTCTTCTGAAAGGACTGTAGACTTGGGTTAAGTTCAATCTTAAGTAACAACTTTTTTCACTCCTCGAACTGACGTCGTCCTGAAGACGTGAAAATGGTCTAGGTGACGTTGTATTCAGAACAACGACGGTGTTGAGAATGCACCGGAAAAGAAAAATTCTTCGTTCTCTTTGTTTTGCATGAAGAATTCTTTTTAAAGGACTCCGTCGTTGAAGCTGACGTCGTAGATGTTAAGGTCCCTAATAGAAGTCTTATGCCTCGGGGAAAGAGTTAATGTTGTGAAATTTTTGCACACAGGCAGATGGACCGAGTGGACCGTTAGACAGACAGACGGACAGACGGACGGACAGACAGACAGACAGACAGACTTAAAAGACTGACGAAGCAAAGGCCAAAAGGGTCAGGGAACTGCTGAAATTTACGAATGAGATACTGACGTTTCTAACGAAAGCTCTTCGTTGGAGTGATGACAGATCAGCATACGATTAAAGCTAAGCAAGCAATTAATAAGCAAGATAGATGAGCAAGCAATTGTTTTGTTTGTTTTTTTTTGACCGATGAACAAAGTTTGCGATCTAAGGTTTCTGAAATGTTCTCTGAACTTGTATCAGGTGACAATTTCCGGGAAGCGTCTCAACGATGAACCGGTATTTGTGCTTCACGAAGTGAACACTGACGGCAGTGTGGATGGTGATGTTGTCAGTTACTGTGGTGTGGAAGAGATGGCATTGCGGTATTATCGCCAACAAGGCTACAACGAAGGCATCCATGGAGAGGGATCCACGTTTAACAGCTTGTATGGATTGCTCATGTGGGATGTGATCTTTGCCGACGGTATCCCCGATGTGTTCAGAACGCCTTTTCAGGTATGAATTCTAGAGACGTCATTTAATTTCAAACACCGTGCTAGCTAGCAGATCGTTTGTACGAATGTGGGATTTATCACAAAATGTTTTTTTTTTTAAACGTAATGATTGCCTGGAAATTTTGTAATTTTTTTCGTTTTTCTAGGCAGCCCCACTTGATATTTACTGCGACAATTTCTACGTAAATCGGAAGGAGATAATTCGTAGACGTCTGGACGAAATTCGAAATGCGTCTGCCAAGGTAGGTAGTGAGTAGATCTCTTAAACACATGAGGAGCGAGGGAGGAAGGGAAGGGATAGAAGGAAGGAAAGAAAGATGAGTGGGTGGAAGGAATGATGGATGGAAGGAGGAGAAAGAAGAACGGAAGGAGGAGAAAGAAGAACGGAAGGAAAGAAGAACAGTAGGAAAAAGGAACGGAGGGAAGGAAAAAGGATGAAAGAGAAGGGCAGAAGAAAGGGGAGAGGGAGGAAGAGGATGACTAAAGAGGACAAGAAGGAAGGCTGGAAGGGGTAGCTAAGTTTTGTTGGGTTTTTATTTCCTCCAGGACCTTGTAGAATGGATCGAATGTACATGGGAGGAGCAGCAAGGAAAGACCTGTGTTGGCATAAATTGGGACTTATTTTCTGGAGTTGAACAGATCAAGGTAGATAACATGCGTTAGTCGTATTTCGTAAAGTCTTTCGTCTCTGTCCGGAAATATGACCTTTGTATCTTCCTATTCCGAAGGTTGTAACAAATTACACGTGTTGCTTTCGTTGATAAGCGGATGCTTCGAAATTGTTTAGTGTAACACGCACACGTGCCCACAATCCATAGCGTTTCTACCACATACCCCACACCTTCCCACTATGCGACACTATGTCGTACCCCACCCACCCACCCATCATACCTCGATACACCTCACTCACCCCACCATACTACAATACATATTCATACTCACCCACCCACCATAAATGAACGCACCCAAACTCACCCACCCACCATGCCACAACACACGTACACCTTCCATACCACGGTACACCCACCTATCATGCCTTACTGCGCCCCCGATCTGCAGACAAAACAAAAAATATAGAAAACACAATAGATTTGCCTGGTAAGATCCAGACAAAAATAGTATTAACTACTGTGATAGCTCAGGAACTAACGAGTTGTTCTCTATAGCTCGATCTATAATCGTAATTTGGTTTGTTTTTCTTAGGAGTTAGCTCGGTGTATTGGAAGCTCCGTCATCGCTGGAATATGCGAGCGTTTTGCAAAGGACTATCGCCATACTAGATCTGGTCTACCAGATCTTGTAGTTTGGAGTTCGAGCAGTTTAAAATACAAGGTAAATAAGGTCTGATATCTCCCCCTGACCGATGCCGCCCAAACTTATATAAAAATCTTTCCTTTGCTGATGCCCCCAAACCTCTAATTCAAACTTGCATGAAGTTTAGTCCTGCCGAAAATATATGGAATGTGTGGCATATGGACTTTTCATGTGTGTTTGAAACTTCTATTTTGAATAACTGTATCCTTAAAAATTTTCTATACTTGCTTTCTTTTTTTTTAGATTGTGGAGGTGAAAGGACCGAATGATAGACTCTCCACGAAACAACACGTCTGGCTTGATGTCCTTGTTTCCCTTGGAGTCGACGCAGAAGTACTTTATGTTAAGGGTACTGTGTTCCTTTTGTTTTAGAAGTATGAATTTATGAATTTAGGTTATACATACATATATTTATTAACTCTTTAGATACACCCTTTTCGGACCATATATATATTAGTCTCTAGTTAGAGCACTCTGGCATGGCTTAGATGTAAGTGTGGAACATTTGAGTTGCCTATATAATGTAGGCTTTTCCATCCTGCTCGTCAGCACTACACTGATGAGGCCCAGTAAGCCGAAACGGTTCCGTCTGTAGTTATATATAAAGTTAAGTAACTGTATGGGACTATGTACTTGGGTGGAAGACAAGGATATTAACGCTACTCCAAGTGAAACAAACCCATACCGGGCAAGTAGAGGAAAACCCCACTTGACCGCGGCTGGGATTCAAACCCGCGACGTTCGCTTTACTAGTGCGACGCTCTACTAACTGAGCTACAAGGCCAAGCCGGGAGTAGACCGTGGGATGGTGACATGTGCATTTGATATTTCGAAATTAACTAGTTTCCTTCATAGAGGTATTTGATATTTCGACTCTATTTCAAAGTCATTGTCAAACCCACTGATAAGTAAACAAACTGTTATCTATATATATCTGCCTGGGATGATGACATCGCGTATCAACAATGAATTAATTAAAGATAAATAATGGAGTCAATTAACAGACGGATAGTTCGGTATTTACTTGTAATGAATCATAAATTTAAGAGAAAAGGAAAGCTCTTTGCTGGCTTTTAGACCACTGTTCATGCCAGACTTATTTTGTTTCATTAAACGTGCTTCTAAAATAAGTAAATGGTTGGAATTATTGATTGGATAAAGTTAATTATTGATTGGATAAACTAATTCAATCAATAAAATTGATTGGATTAGTTGGCACGTGAAAGGAGTTGAGATTGTCATGAAGGACGCTGAGGTCGGTCGATAGTGGTGTAGTGCGTTAGGACAATTAAGAAAATGTTGTGCTACAGCACTTGTGTTAATTTGAGTGGAGTGTTCATTAAGGTAGGTTTGAAGACAGCGTTTAGTTTTGCCTATCTTATTCTTGCTAATTTTCTCGAGGACTTAATTTCGCGAAAATTCGGAAGTCGTATTTCGCGATTTTTGGAGAAAAAAAGAACCGAAGCGTATTCAATTTCGCGATTTTCGTCATTTCTTTAATCTCGCAAAGACTCATACAGACCAGTTACACTCCTGTTTTTCAAATTTGAATAAAGCAATTATATTTTGTTAATAGACATGAATGTTTCCCTAAAATTAATTTCCAAAAACATATGGGCCCACCCACTCAGTTCCAAATCAGCCAATCCCGCGACTTTAATGCAGCAACTGTAAATCTTGTATTGTTTTATTAATATAATATAGTATTAAATTTCGCGATTGTAATTTTCCCGCATTCTATTTTTAACGAGTATTAAATTTCACGATTTTTCTGAAATCGCAAAAATTGCGAAAATTAGTAAGAATAAGGTATATATTTCTGTTTGCATCCTGGACATGAGATTTTGTGAATGGTGTTAGTTTTTGCAGAGATCTGGTATTCTGTCTTCATTAGAGATGAAATGTGAGGTTTTCTCGGTTTGATCAATAACAATAAACATGACTTGGATTTTTCAGTTGCGCTTGATATTTCGAATTAAATGTTTAGTGAGAGATTCACCTTGTGATTCCAGATAAGGTAACCTCAGCCAGATTTTCGGTGAAGAGTCATCTACTGAATTGACGTGTTGACTGGAAGAGATGGAGTCGCTGGAGAATTTGAGCCGGAAAACTATTCCAAGACATAAAAGACTTTTTGAGTTTTTTCTAACCTTTTACTGGCTGAGTATTTATGTTGCTTCTAACTTCCTTAGCAACGCATGAATGTTAACGTGAAGCTAAGTACGGCCGAACAGTCTCAAGTTTGCAAAATGTTTTCCGTCACGCACCGTCATTTTCTCCGCTTGCATGACGAGCAAACCTCACTTCATATTTCTATACTGCTCATTGACTGTCAATAACGGCCTCGATATATTTGTTTTGTGCTTCTGCTCCGCAACGAATTGTCGAAACACCAATGTCGAACTGCGTGAAATCCGTAGATGTTTGTCCTGTACATTTCTTGACTTCTCTTTCATACCGTTGGCAGCTGTTGGAGGAAGAATGCTTTGAGTACCCACCGAAAGCAAGTGATATGTGAATGGAGACGCTGATGTGGTGTGGTGCATTGCAAGGCAAAGACAGAGTTGGACAGTCAGGTCAGGTTTTGTTTGCAATGTCAGGAAATACTCGGACAGTTGCACTTACAAGTCACTAGACCTCAACCCTCTCAACATAGGAACTGTGGAATTATGAACCCAGAAAACGCATACAGGTTGGTTATTCAAATAAACTTCTGGAATATTCATTTTGCTTGGATTGGTCAAATTAGCAATGAGATAAAAATAGGATCTGCGTAGACAGTGTTGAATAACAAAAAAAGTTCAAAAGTTGGTACTTACCGGGACTGATCGCAAAGAATTCTAACGTTTCGAGCATGAACACAGATAACTGGACTGAAGGTGGTGGGCGTTACGTCATACTGAGCTAACATACCTGACGTGAAAGTTTGAGAATACTGTTCAGGGAGTATTAAGTCATCAAATACAATGGCAGACAATGGCGAAGCGTTGTGGAGGGTTGCTACGAGATGTCGCTTTAACGAAGCAATAGGAGATTTTTTGGTAGTTTTTCAAGTGTATGACTAGGTTATTGAACGCTACGGTTATAGAATTTTGATATTGAACTATAGGTAACAATGTATCTAGTTTCATTATGTGATATACCACAGTTTCACAGTATTTGCTGTAAATACTGTGGAAATATTGATGGGAGTAATAAATACCGAACAGTATTTTCAGTTGTGTTAGTGTTTACTACCCTTCTATTAAGTCTATTTATACTGTAGTAACTACATGTATGACATCAGGCGTGTTAACTCTGGATGATTTACCGCCGACCACTGAAGGTCACCGTTTACGTTATGTTGTCGCCATACTGGTACAGTACCTCTCAGGGCCCTAAATTCCCGGACAATTTTTTTGTTTTAGCAAGGCAGCTTGACCTCATTTCTAATCTTGGGTTTCCCATTTTGAATGTTACCATAAAAGTTTTCGGCGAGTAGTAACTGCTGAATGTTTCACACTTGAGATAAAACAGATAAACCAATCTAAATTATTCGTTTTCCTTGTCGCGACGTTGTAGGCGACACCTCAACTGTTCACTCTTAAATCCCGTTTAACCAATTCTCGGTCTTAAATCCCGGTTAATTGTGAAGTTTTCGTTTTCATAAAATCCCGTTTACACTGTTAACATTTTGGGCACGGTACGGCTGAAATTACAGCACGGGTGCCGCTATATTTTGGACGCGGCACAGGTGATTTTCACAGTATAAACGGTGCGGACTTTTTAAAATTTGGTAACCGTCCTTGAAAATTTAGCCGTGCCCAAAATCTACCGTGTCGTGCCCAAAATTTGCCATATCGTGCCCAAAATTTGCCATGTGCCCAGAATGTGACAATGTAAGGTTTTGGAGGTATGAAATAGCGTCGAAAATAACTTCCCGTGAATTGTGGATATTTTTGAAATCTCGCTGAAATCTTAGCGAGTATTCCGGGATTACGTCATACATGATCCTCATACTGTTTTATAACCCCCTGGAATCACAGTTAATCAGCGCGTCCGTTATTTTAAGAAAGCACGTTAACACAACTTTGGCATCTCTTTTTCTTTCTCTCAAAACATCTTTACATCTCTGTCCCAATATATGATAGAATCCCGCTTATGAGCCCTGGACTTGTACAACTTTCTGAAGGATTTTGAGTGGATTTGTAAGGGTTTTGATACTTTTAAGCGACGTTCGGAAATGTTTCGAAACGCGTGAGTGACAAACTAAGTTGGTACATGTACTCAATTACTCACGGGCTTCACTAAGTTTTGAAATAAGCAGGGACGGCGGAGCGGAATTACGAGTGGGGGGGGGCTTGAGATAAAAATACAGCATTTTGTATGCTTCTCAGGGAAATTGCACAACAAGTGTTTTAAAGCGTAGTTGTTTCAACATTACATTTGGGAAAAAGTGGGGCCCCTGCAGCCCCCCCGGCTCCACCGTCCCTGATAAGGGGGCAAAGAGTAAAAATAGGCGACTGTGACTTTCCGGGGCCCAAAGGATGTGAGCCTGTGGTTGTGTTCACTTCATCTTTAAGTCTGCTATGGTCTACCATCGATCAGAATCACAAGCGGAATAGTTGGTGGTTTGCACCTTCTAATGAAATCCCTGTTACCATAGGCGTAGGAAACGGGGGGCTACGGAGACTTCTGCCTCCTCATGCATTTAAATGAAGGGGCTGAGTCCCCCCCCAATGGGCCAAGTGTCACGAAAGTAGCTTCTTATCCTCACTGGTTTGAAGGAAGCTTATGCCGGAAAGTTCAGCCATGTTTATGGGTTGACACTCGACCTACGTCTACGAGGTTTCGAAGTCTTCCCTAACGGACGGACGGGTAGTCATTTAGAGGAGCGCAGATTTGACCAAGGAAGTTTGAAGCTGCTGTTGGAAATCGAAAAACTTTCAATCAATGTATGCAATGGAAATACAACGCAGCCATCTCAGAGGCTAAAAGATCTGTATCAGTCAGACGAGTTTCAGTGCTTATGAGCACTGCGTGTCAAAAAAAAAACAACAATTTTTGTCTATAAAAAATAGAAAATAATATTTTTAGAAAATATTTATAGAAAATAATATTTTTGAATGGAAAGGGGACTTATCAATCGAGAGCAAACACCAGTAATTTGTAGTGCACAGATGACTCTGGTAGCATTCTAAAAGGCTTCAAAAATCTATTATTCTTGCAAGGGTGTAAATGTATACGCTCACTTCAGCGCCCCCCAATTAATACACAGTAAAATGGATTTAAATCTTACAATAAGAAGGGAGGGGTGGTTAAGAATCATTGCAGAAACAGTTCAGTGATAACAATTTGACAATAACAATTCGTTGCTATGGCGATTGTTAAGGCACAATTAAAAGGATGGGCAATTTCCTTTCAATGTTTAATCCTTGTGCGTGGTCGAAATCAAGAAAATAGCAACGAGGAATGAAAAGGTAATGTTTAATAATGTTAAATTTCATAATTCAAAAAAATCGACCTTTTGAAATATTAAATGTATAGAACCACCTTACCAGAGGAAATAACAGTATTAGTCGTCGTTACAGTATTTTTTAACAATACTATAGGACAACTGTTCACCTTTTTCGCGACGGTTCTACAAGAGGCAGGGGGTGGAGTGGGCTGGTTTTAGTGTCACTTTCCAGCTAGAACAAAACATTACTGCACATTGATCGAAAATCCTCATTTTGATCACCGGCTAGATCATTCTTAATGGCTCATCTAATCCGGGGCATTGATCCAATACCTTGCTGAACTTTCCTTCCCAAATTTGATATTACGACGTCGGGATTTAGAAAAGATGTATGAATTAAATTACACTTAACGCTTAACCTATCTATAAACTAAACCCTAATTCTAGATCAAGTTTTAATCTCGGATATTTCTGATGTCTCAGCTTCAACTGAAATTTCATGACCAGCTACCTGCTTCCTTAATAATTTCCTTATTTGGAGAGCCGGAAGAACGTAAATGCCAGAACGCTTGTAGTTGTGTCTATTCCCGTTGTATGTTCGTCAAAAATCTTTGTCTGTTTCTGCCATTCCAGTATTCATAGTTTATTTATTGAAACAGTGTTTTCAGTGAAATGGCATCTTAGCTTATGGTATGCTAACCTGCCGGTGACACGTCATGAAGGCTTCGCGGAATGCAAAAGGTGTGAATGCTGAAGAATGGTCGAAAGGTGGCTCGTTTATGAGAAAACCAGAACGTGGATGGCTACATTCTGACCAAGCCATCAAGGAAGGGGGCGTTTGTTATGCCTTAAAGGTATATGCCTTTGGTTAACTGGTTTAACAGAACCTCATGGCCTTTAAAATTGCTTTGATGTACATTTTCCTTTGTTTCTTCCATGGTGTTCCTTAATCGAACTTGCTTGTGTTTATCATACTGTATTTGCTTTGACTTATTAAATAAGACTGGTGTTTATTTTGTTTTTATTACCTAAGCGTATACTATATGAAATGTTGCTTTTTTGTAGTATCTTGGTTGTATCGAAGTCCTTAAATCGATGAGAACATTGCAGTATGATGTACGGCAACACGTTACCAAGTAAGATTCAGAAAAAAATGTTTGTCATTAACCAAGATAGTTAAAGTTCTTTGGTGAGATTGGCCATAGAGTAATGAATATTGGATTGAACAACAAAGCCTGTCTTGGAAAGGTTAGCTAAATCCGTAACTGAAACTTGATAATGAAATTATGTCATTATTAGTTCAACTGAGTGAAATTATAAATGGGTAAGAGTCTGGATCATTTGTCTACACGTTTTTAACCTTTATCAAATTCCTGCTTGGACACGATTTGTTATAAAATATTAGCATGATATGACATTCCAATATTTAACCAGATACTGTAGATGGTAATAGATTACCTTCTGTTAGATATTTTTTCTAGTAATTTAAATGGCTAGTGGTTTTAATTTCAAATCATATTCATATGTGATTATTTGAACGGTTTCCCGTAAACTCAGCTGCTTCTGACGCAAGATAATGAGGTTATCCATGTTATTGTAAAATTAAACCTATTTCATTCTTAAAACATTTCTTTCAAGTGAAAATTCCTCTAATATGCTTGGCTTAGTGACAATGGCCATTTGAAATTAAAAGAGATTCCGCAGACGACTGATACCAACATGCAAAGTTAATAGGTTACTGCAATTGTAAAGCATCCAAAACTTCTTGTTAGCAAAAGGACAGTTATAAATTTCAAAAACAAGAGAATACTTATTAAAGACATGTTTCAGCAAGACTTATGCCATCTTCAGTTTACAGAGTGATGTTTGCAAGGCTTTAAATAGGAATTATAGAATGAATAAATTAATTAATTAATTACATTGACTAATTGCAGTGACTGTAATTAGTTAATTTATTCATTCTGTAATTCCTATTTAAAGCCTTGCAAACATCACTCAGTAAACTGAAGATGGCATAAGTCTTGCTGAAACATGTCTTTAAAAAGTATTCTCGTGTTTTTGAAATTTATAATTGTAAAGCAGTGTTGTGGTGTAGACTATCCTGCTGCATATATAATATTCTTACCTGATATTCTGGGGGTTTTGAGTTCAGTGTCAGAAAAAATGACTACTGATAAATTGTTTTAAGGTTGGGGAAGATATCTCGAAAAATTACAGTGTGCCATACAGTTTGAAAGCTATTCCTTTGTTCTCAAATGCATTGCTGTTTGAGAGTTATTTCTCTTTCTTATTGTCATATTTGATGTTATTATATATGGATTGCAACTGTTCTTTTTCCACCATAATGTTATTGTTGATGTAACATGAAAAGAAAGTAGTTTTTATTTTGAACCTAACCCATTAAAGGGTAGGCATTCCACCCTGCTGAGTAGAATCATCTTACATTAGCCAGAGTAAAATTGTGAAGTGTACCGTTGCCTCTTAATAAGTTAACTAGTAGGACTGTTAATGCATTGAGATGCAGACATCCTGCTCTGTGGAATAAGATCATCTGGCATTAGCCAGCATAAAAATTTTATTTATATGCTTGTCCTTGAAGGGTTAGTGAAAATTTTGGCTGTACCAACTTGGATTTTAACTTTGATCTTCTTATTATTATGTAACTGTAGAATCCTGCTTAAAAGCACTGGGCTTTTACCACTTCATCAGGCTTTTTGAGTGGGCTTGTTACTGGGGTGGACTTACAGTAGAACCTGAGTTTTACGACACCCCTTCTTACGACCACCTGTCATATATGACCAGTTTTTCTGGCACAGATGATTTGTAGTTAAAATATACCTGCCGTGAGCAACCATGTGTCTAACGTGACCAGTGACCACTTTTTAGTGATCAAAATAAGAAATTTTACCTGTCACGAGCGACCACCACAAATTAAAATTGCTGACCACTCTACTTATGTGCCGAACCTGATTGATGAGTTAAGCTCAGCAGAAGATCAGCGTCCTCTTCTGCCGAATCTAATAGGTAGGGCAGATTTAATTTGGTCAATCATAATTAAGTTTTGTGAGTTAAGTTTGCCATTAGAATCAATGCTGCTCCACAATTGCGTGAACTGTCTTGGCAAAGAAAATACAGGAAGCAAGAAAAACTATGCACTTACTGCTTTGATCTAGTTTTGATCACTTCCATGCAATTATACTTATACTGTTGTGAATTTCTTTCTGAATGAGTTAGGAAATCGAAACAGTTTGCGTTGACCAATTTCTTTTCACTTAATAAGTAGATTAACTTAAGCAAATTCTTATGTAATTCTTAGTTGAATAAAGTAATTGTCAATGAAATTTGGGTTTGCTTGTTCAATCATAACAATGCGCATTTTGCTTAAATTTATGCATTTTCTGGAAGTTGCACACGCAAATGTGGGGGCCACTACGTCACATCACTATCTGTCTTAAGCAACCACCTGGCATTTACAACCACTTTTGCCTGGCAAAAGGGGTGGTCATAAAACTCAGGTTCTACTATATCAGCAAAATAGAAAAATTGCTTTCATGGTGCTCAATAGACTGCTTTGGTACTTCATTTCCCTTGTTTATGCTTAATATTTAGTTGTCATCAGGTTATGCATTTAATGCCTGCTTGCAGCTCAGGAATTACTTTTTTGAGATATGAGCTTGATGGGATGCACACCACTGACCTTTATAATATACCTGGACTGCAGGTCCTCCTAAGAAATTGACTACAGCAGGGGTGGGCAATTAATTTTTACAAGGGGCCACATGAGAAACCTGAACTATGTTGGAGGGCCGAACCAACGATAACTTTTCATTATCAATGGCATCAACTTTTCTTTTTTTGGCGTGAGCTGACATTTTGAGGGCTAACTGGCCAGCATCACTTGTGTCTATTCACGCATGCACATCCTCGATGCATAATACACGCGTGTGTCACATAAAACAAAAATGGCACGATTTTCAAAGTAAAAGCAACACAATTGTATAGCATGAACATCATAAATTATATTATATAATATTTTTTCATTCATGTTCTGATTGATCTCACACTCACGTGGGCCAGACAGGGACATCCAAAGGGCCAAATGTGGCCTGCGGGCTGTAAGATGCCCAGGTCTGGACTACAGGGAGTGTCTGAAAAGTGATGGTGTCTTTAGAGGTCATTTTGCTCACAGTAAATACCACTAACCTCTGGGAAAGAGAGCTGCTACTGTATGATACCTGGACAGAAGGCTTGTGAAAGTTTGTTAATGCTTGGCTACTTTTCATATCAATGATGTTCTTTCATTTTAAGCTTCTGGTTGTGGTTTTTTTATTTTTTTTTTTCTTAAATACTGACAAAAGAACTTGTTTGGAAGGCACTTTGTAAGTTGTCTTCATAAATTTCAAGAATCCATTTCTCTATTTTGCTTTATTTTCATGCTTAACTTTCAGCCTATAGATGTTGACTTCTCCTGTTTCTGATGAAATGAGTCAAAATGACTGTTTAGCATTCATATAGAGGTTAAAGAAACAAGGGGTTTGTGGACAGGAGCACTTAATGCTATCCGCTCAATGATATAAAACATTGTAGTAAATTGATTAAGTTGTTTACTACAACTTAATCTGTTGTCCTTATCAAGATTTGTCAGAAGGCTAAATGAAAAAAGTTATAAAAATAAACTTCAAGTTTGTGATTTTTGTTTGGAAAAACTTGCTAAATAGTGTCAAGTGGTTCATGAGTGGAGTATTCTGGTAATAGACTCTAATGTGGACTTTAAAATGAGGAAAGTTGAAAGTTTTGCAAAGCAGAAAATGCATAGCCAAAACATGGCATAGGTATAAAAAAATCATTTCCCAGATGAGCCTTCATTCTCGTAGTAATTCATTAGAAAATCATGTCAGTGGTCTTCATCATGAACAAAAGGACCAGTAATGATACTATCATTTTTTGGGCACTTTCTAAGGAGAACTCATAGTCCAGGTATATTATAGAAGTCTGTGATACTCACATATCTGTAATATTTTGTCAGTTAATAGTTGTACAAGGGGTTGATGGGAAGGTGGGTTTAACTCTTTCCTTGCTAGAGCTCTCTTGTTGACAAGTAAAGTCATTAATTGTTAACCAGAGGAAAATCACAGATATCTTATCCTGCCGGGAAAGAGTTACAGATGTATCCAGGAGGGTTAAAAATTGGGGGATTTTTTAATGCACTAAGTGACATCATCAAGCTATATGGCAACTGTACACAGTGCTTGTGTGTATTCAATACCTTTTAAGGACAAAAAAGCTTGGGCTAGCATTAAAACAGGCTTCTTTGCATGTTAATTTTGTGCATAATATTCTATGTGCAAATGTTTTCCAAAAACAAGCACAGTTTTTCAAAATCCTTTCTGTCTAGTGGAAGAATTGGAAAAAGTAATTTGTATAAATATTTTCTTTGTTGTTATTCTCCAGGGAAGCAATGTACAGATGCTGTGAGGCAAATGGCTACAAGTTTAGCAAGAGGAAAAAGGTACTGTGTTATGTCATCAAAGATGTATAGTAATGGATGATGTAAAAGAAAGTGTCAGTTAACAAGTTGAATGATATTGTTGCCAAGCCAATGTTAAAGCAGATGACACTGGTCCTGCTAAAACTAGTTATTTTAACAAAGGTGAAGAGCTTTTTTAACAGAATACTGTTAATGGGAAAGCAGCTTTTGCCCAGTAATGCATGCAAGCAAACCAATTGCATGTACATGTATTTATAGACTGTTATTTACAGATTATATTGCATCCAGTTAGCTAATCAAAAACTTATAACAAAGAATTTCCCAGTAGAACATAACTAAAAACAAAGATTAAGTATCTGGTCTTTCCAAGCATTGTTTTTCTCCTATAGTATAATTAGTATTTCAATGGTGTACTCAGCCATTCCACAGAAATGACACATCATATCAAAAAAATAAAATTAACATATGAGCCAAATAATCTATAGATATTTATAGTATAAGACTCTATCTATTTGAAACAAGAATTATTGTCATCCAAATTCACTGCCGAGCATTATGATGTCATGGTAAATAACAAAGACATCAAAATGTTGATTACATCCATAATTCTTCTGTTGAAAATAAATAGCTCTGCGTACTTGTGAAAAACTTTATTTTCCTTTTTTTGCACAAAATCAGTTAACTTATGATCACAGTAACTAGACTCTATGATTGAAGTTTTCATATAGATAAAAATATTTGCACAAGGCGGCATTGAAAACACCCTCATCTTTCTGTCACGTGAGTCACAAAATTAAGGCAGAAAGTTCTGTAATTTCTTATCCTTTTGAACTTATTCTGAAATTTTTTCTATAACTTGGTTGTCTCATTAAGGGTTACTATCACTACTAATATCAATTCAACATGACCTATCATTCCAAAAATAAATCACCCTCAAGTTTGGTCATGTGAGTCACGAAGAGGCAGTAGTCACATGAGTCACATTTAGGTTTTTGCCAAGTTGTATATACCTTACTACATTAGACAAATAGGAGTTGAATAAAACATTCTCCAAGGTATAAAATTCTATCTTGTAGATATTTATATCAGTTGAATTGTTGAATAATTTAGTGCTTATATGCATTACAACTACATTCAAATCAAACTATGTTGCATTATTGATGTTGTATTTTAATAGAGAACAGTTATATACTATGTGATACTATGTGATATTAAAGATTCTGTCTATACTGCCTAGGGCTATCCATGTTAAGGGAGGTTGCTGAGCTACAACTCAAAGGTTTATTGTCTCATTGCAATATACCAGGAAAATATAAATTAATTGTATTCATATTATATCAAATTATGCTAAATGCTTAGTTCTGCAGGTAGTAAACCACCAAATGCTGCAGAACAACAGAGAAAGGGAAGGAAAATATGAGGAGTACAAAGCAAAACATGTGAAGGCTGTACAAAAATACATGTTAAATGTTTCTTGTTAAAGAAACATTTCTAAAATTTAAAGAGTCATAACTACATACAATACAATAATTGAGTTTCAGTATGTTATTGTTAAATGTTTAGTTTTTACATTTATTATAGTTTATACAGTTTTTTACATTACATTAACCATGAAAATAGCAATTGTAAAACTCTAAAGCTATATTTGTTAAGATAATTGGTCACTTGTCACATGAGTCACATTTTTCTGTCACGTGAGTCACATTGAACTTTGGCCATTTTTTCCTAAGTTATTAAAGATTTCATGAATGTTTAACTTATTTATGCTACCTTTATGTCTAATAGTCATTCTTGCTTGCTGTATCCTGAATATTGCTAATATATCACCAGGAAATTTGACAGAAGCACCATTAACCCACATTTTCACATTTGTGCCTGTCACGTGAGTCACACACACAAATTTCGTGATCTCGGACACTGTAAACACTGCTTTCAGAAACCAAGACTATGAAGTTAAATGTCTTCATATAGGTCTCCTTTTTAAAACCCAAGTTTGGTTCTAAGTAGCAAAAGGATTTAAAAAATGCTATATTTATCTCTAAAATTCAGTGACTTTGTCACGTGAGTCATGGTGGAATGGCTGTACTATACTATACCATTTGATGATAGAATAGGTGAACATGTATTTAAGAAGGTGTGTATTAGATAAATTACACTGTATATTAATGAAGGTCATGTAGCTGATTTTTTCAGTGTCCAATATGTGGCCTGATAATTATAATTTGCCCAGTTTGAATTTTACTGCTAAAGTGCATGGGTGTTTTGTGTTAATTTTTGAACTTTCCTCCAAGGGTTTTCAGGATGATGCTTCAAACTTTCCAAAATGTTTGGTGTATAAGGAAAAAGAAACTCTATCCAAAAATTTTTAACCATCTGGTGTATCCAGTATCTGGCTGGCCAGACAGCAAAAATCATTGTACCCCTGCATTGCTGGGCTGAAGTCAATTGAAAATAATTATTTTAGTACTTTTTTTCTTCATTATGATTTGAACATAATTATTGTATATAAATACCTGAATCCAGCTTTGATGTCTCTACAAAACTAAGGCTGAATAGCGACATCAAGTGCATAACTGTTGAATTGGCTGCTAAGATTTATCCACTATATGATTTCAGTTGTTCTAACTGTAGTTATAGCTATGCTGATGGGTTGATATCAAATTTATTTTTTGCAACAACTTATACAGTACATTAGATCAGTTATTAAGATTTTAAACAAGTAAAACAACTAGCCCCTGCATTATACTGCTAGTTGTAAATCTGACATGCCTGCACGCATTGATATTTACTTTACTCTTCATGTGTTTACGGTATTGTTTCTTTTGCAGGCCAGTAAAACTGTTTTGAAATTGCTTGCTGGTGAGCATTATTATGTTAATAGTTAATGATTATTGAGCAACCTGAATAAATCATTGTTGCACAGGATGTTTAATCAAGAACCAGTTGTAGTAACTGAACTCACAGAAACTGAGGCTGATATCTAAGAACTATTGTACTAAGTAGTTCTGAACTTTTTATAACTCTAAATTCATTATTCTGTTACATTTTCCCCATTTCGTTCTGTTCCTTAGCAGAATAGTCGTGTATTGTTATTATTGTTGTCAAAAAGTTCTGTCATTTGTATTGCTCACCAGTCCCACTCAATTGTGCATGTAAGTTGACAGTCTTAGTCTAAACATTATTGACAAAATGTGGTTTAACATTGACCTAAATCCTGACTTTTATATGGTTGTTATTGACTTCATCTTTTCATGATCTTGCATGGTCATGATACCAGTAAATGTTACTGTATTGGAAACATGTCTTGTTATTTCTTAGATCATCCCAGGACTGTACATAGTGACACGTTTATCAGTCTAACTGTGTCCGTGTCTGGTATAGTTTTGACTGACATGTCAAGTGGAGAAGTTATCTCAAGGCATGATATGCAAGGCATATCATTTGCAAGTGGTGGAGAAAAGGTAATCTCGGCAATTTTTCATGCACACAATCATATTTCTAAAGAGTTACTTCTTGTGTCTGGTACTGTTCTGAAAGAAGGCCATAGTGCATTCTACTATGCAGTAAACACATACCTACAAATAGACATCCATACTCTCAATTGCTGTGATTAGTTTCTGTTCAGATCAAATGGTGATTGCATTCTAAACCTATCAGGTATTGTACTGTATACACTGTACAGTAAAATCTCTACATGTAAAAGGGACCATATTCTCACAGTTCTCTCTTAATGTACTGCTTCTGCTTGAAAACTTACTCCATTGGTCAGGCAATAACCTGAACTACCCCTTGGCTAAGTCACAAGCCGCCTCTGGAAACATTGCAGTACATATACAGTTGCAAGAGTATTGGACTATGAACTTGAAACTCACAAGGAAAGAAATGTTATACCAATGTTTTTGCTGTACAAACTCTGACCTTTTAAAGACTGAAGAGTGAAGGAAACTAATGAAATTCCTATTTATGTTTCTAGGATTGTCCAGATATAGTGGGCTATGTTGCTAAAGATGCCAAAAATAGAAGAGGTATGGACTGCACTTCTACAGTGCTTATAAGCATACATTGTGTAAAGTTGGATGCAGTAATTTGCCTGGGCGCGTATGCAGTGCACAAAAATATGTTACAAATACTATTCAGCAAATGCTTTTTCACTCTCTGCGTATTTTTTATTTTAGCCTGTCACGTGCTCGACTGCCCTCACAATCTGTCTTACGACGTAATAAATACGATTGGTCAGGCTTTTGAACTGCGATACAAAATGTTCTTAGATGACCCTCCACAGCTGCTAACAACTCCGAAAAGGTGAGATGACATTTTGCAGGCCACGTACAGTCATGAGATTTCTAACTTAATGGAGGTATTTCCTTAGTGTAGTACTGTTTAGTATAATCACAGGTGATTATCGAAAATCCCGCTTGTTGACTGGCTAGAAATTTACGTCATAAATCTCACTGATCACCTGTAGGTGATCATAACAGTGAAAGCTCAGAAACAAGATGGCGACGACCTTCGTAAATGTTACTGAGGAGATTTTAAAAGCGCCAGTTTGCTACTTTCTTTCAAATTATCACCTGTGTAATTATACTAAAACAGTTATTTGCATAAGGCGATATTCACTTTGCCTTAGGCGAATAATTGTTAAATAATCCATTTCCCCACTATCTGAAACGTAAATTGAAAATTGTTCATGTTCTGCAGAATAGAAAGACGTTCTCGTCTAAGAAACATAAGTAGTATTGAAGGAACTCGAGTTAAGAACTCTTTTTTTTTTTTTTCGTTTTTTGTTATGAAAGAAATTCCAATCTTTAATCATTGTTCATTTCTCATAATTCCAAAATTTGCAGTTTGCTGCAAAAATTTATCAGGACATTCGATACGTTAAGCTAACTTTTTTCTCTCGTTGCCCCAAAGTGACAGTGCACCGTTTATATGTATTTGAGTTCTTCTAAGGGCCCATTTTCACGTTACGACTGTCGTATACGATTGTCCATTTTGATGTATCCGATTCAATCATAAGAGTCTTCGGGACCTATTGCAACTATCGCGAGCGAATAGCAAGCAGGAGTTGTGCTTTTATGACGTAATCGTATACGCCAAAGTGAAGAATCGTACACGACAGTCGTATCGTGTGAATAGGCGTTTTGTATTCTTATAACAGTGTTGGTTTTCAATGCGATAAGTTAGGAATGTGGGAGCTTGGAAATATGTCGGAAAATAGATTGACATTCATCAAGCTCAAACCTCAGAAAAACGGTTTGCTGAGGTCGCCATCCGAGTCTCGGTAGCTCAGTGGTTAGAGGGTTTCACTGGTCAGAATGGTGCTGGTTCGATCCCCATCTGGGGCTCAGAAATCGTTTTTCTGAGGTTAGAGCTAGACGAATGTTCATCTTTCATTCAATGTTAGTTTTACCTCCTTCTGATTTCAAAATCTGAAGGTTGTCACGGTGCAAGACCTTGTGGCATCAGAATCGAGCATTTAAAAAAAATATTATTATTGATATCTTTTCTTGCAAAAATGAATGCCTGTTCTCGTTGATTGGCGTAAGAAGTATTTCTAATTCTATGAATATTCTTTTCGACCAGGTTCGTTGATACTATATTCGTAGAAGAGCAACCAATGGATGCCACATACGACGAACCTAAGGATGAGGTATGGGAGCTGAGACGAAGGGTGTTTATAATAGACGTACAGCGATAGACTCCTCAGCAAGCGCAAAGATAATAAGTCTCTTACCGGTGAAGTTCGATGCTGATTGGTCAGTCGATCTTTCCCACTAGCGAGTACAGTCGTTTGACCAATCAGAGGCCCTATATGATTGTTCGCCACTGGAGAGAAAAGCGTGTCGACTTTTCCCGTCACAGCTCATGCGAACCTTTACAGTTTGAACTTTTTGTTTGTTCTCAAATATCATCTTTATTACGTAGTATTCATGCTTATCTTGTTAAGCATGTGAACTTTTAAGAATATGGTTGAAAATAAATACATTTTGTAACTTTTATGTTGTCTATATACGACTTGTCGCGCTGAAACACTCGAAGAGGGTTTGCCCCATCACTTTTTATAAAAAAAAAATGTTTATCACAGTACGCATATAATAAACAAATTACTTCATGGTCGGTTCGCTTGTACGATTTTTATTCACTTGTCATGAATCACAAATTCCCTTGCTCGTTGGTTTGTGTTTCGTCACAACCCGTGAAGAAAAACTCGCTCACTCACTCACTCACTCACTCACTCACTCACTCACTCACTCACTCACTCACTCACTCACTCACTCACTCACTCACTCACTCACTCACTCACTCACTCACTCACTCACTCACTCACTCACTCACTAACCATGAAGTTTTCTCGTCCAGAGCTTACGTAGTTGATGTCTGACAGAACAGTGTGTCAGTGCATTGCAATAGTTACTAGGTGCCAGATAAAGTCTATTTTAGGGTTCTCATTCGAAGCCAGTGGTCGGCGAAGTTCACCGTCCACTTCCTAAACATCTGCTGTCTGCTTTTCATTGTTTAAACTTTTTCCCGACAAGAGCTCTCTCCTTTACGAGTAAAATCGTCTGGCGTTAGCCGGAATAAAACATCAGAAGTCTTCTACCGCCAGGAAAGAGTTGGAATAGTGAAAGGGATTGTCCAACCGGCTTTTCACGAAGAATAAAACATTCTGATATTTTACTGAAAACATTGTTCAGTACTATCACATTGCGCTTGTGTATCGTGCTTTGGCTACATAATCTCCGTTTATTTTCCATCCATGGACTGGGTAATAGATTTAAAGGAGAAAGACATGAGCCGAGATAAAGTTACGCATGCACTGAACTACGTATGCACCAGAAAGAAATCAAAGTACTAACCTTTTGAAATCTGGCTTTATTTTTCTCCAGGGAATTTTCGTCGATGAGCACAAATATCACAGCATACACACGGACAGTGCCATGCCGTTGAATGAGGACAACGTGTCGCACGCATACCAAGTACCACGATCGCACGAAGCTCCTTGTGTCATGTCAAGCTACGACACGCCCAACGGCACTCTAGAGCCAGATGGTCCGCAGTATTTTGAAGTCGAAGAACTGACAAACAAGAGTGCAAGTTTGGAGTTTGCTGTTGGTACTCAATATCATTCTGCTGCCACTGGGCCTCCAGTAACCGCACCTTCTTATAACAACCCGTTGGAATCGGAACCGCATGCTAATTCTCAAAATGGCTTTTATGACAATCCTGGAATGAAAGGTAAAAAATATCTAGGAAAAGGAGTAAGAAAATATAAGAGTGTTATTGTTATTGCTGTAGCCGTTTTTTTTTCTTGTTGCTGTTGTTGTTCCTGATGTTATTGTTGTCGCTGTTTTCTGTTTTATTCCCCAGTACAGATATGTAAGTCAACATGCTGTGCCAACGATGTGATGTCAGTCTTATTAAAATTTCGAACAAATCTAAATAGATCAACTACGAATGTCGATATGAAAGTGCTGCAGACGCCATTCTTTATCTCCTCAATAGTCCTTTCGAGTGAAACGAGCATTATTTTCTACTCGTGTGCTCTGTAGGGAAGCTGGTTAATAGAAACTCTGTGAATTGGCTGCAGCAAATAATCATTTCGGTACATGAGGTCTCCATGTTTGATGATCTGGTCGACTTTGTGGGCCGTCTACGGACGACCTGCCACTGACTGAGCAAACAACAAGGCCGAACAACTTATAAAAGGGCACTGTCTTCCTCTTGAAATATCACTGAATCGTTCGTAACCTTGATGAACACTCCCATTTACGAATGAAGTTGAGTTTGACATTATAAGACACTTACCTAACACTGACGAACAAACTGGAGCTTCTGCATGCAGTGAGGAACGTACTGCCTGCCGCTGACCATACAGCAATCTGGTTCGTGCAGTTTTGACTCTGTTCGTTGTGATCGGACTGCACAACTGAGTCGTTTGGGTGTCCTTGTGTTGCTACCAGATGTGACGTTGTGTTGAACCATATACAGCTGTGTCGTCGCGTTGGTGCGTTTTTGGAGCCGGCGACAGTGTTATGTTCATAGTTAGCTCGGCGTTAATTATTATCTTCACGGGCGTGAAAAGAAAGCGTAATATTTAGCGAACATTTAAAGTGTACCATTGTCACTTTTTCGTTGTGATAACGGTACGCTTTAAATGTTCTAAGGTTTATTTTTCTTTTTGAGTAGATACCTTCGAGCCAAAAACCAATACGGCGCCGTCTCGAAGCAACTGGGAAACTTTCGATACAGAGCCCGACCCAGTTCCAAGATCTATGTCGCCGGAAATCGTTGCGGAGTCCCCCGTCAATCCAGGTCCCCCTCAGAACACAGCAGATTACTCATTATCCCAGCCCAGAAAACCACCCAAGGAAGTTTCAAGGAAAACGCCACCTCCCTTGCCGAAGCCATACGCTCGTAACAAGGGGAGCACTCCTGGTAAGTAACTTAAGACACGACCGTGCTCGTGGTTGGTCGTTTTAGTACACAAGAAATCACCAACAAATATTAATATGTGATTTAAGGAGTGATATGGTTAAGGAGTACCTAAATGGCAGCTAGTTAGCCAGATTGGGTTCTTGTACAATATAATTTTAAAAATTTTAGCTCTTTTACGCTCGAAGCACGACGTTTGGAAATCCCAACTTTGCCCTTTGCTTCATCTTCCCATAATTTGCATTCTCTCTCTTTACCTCCAGTTCATTACCTTCTTTTACGCCGTCTTTTCTACATTATGGGGTCAACATCGCCCATATTGTATCTTATCGTATCTCCGCATATCGTATCCCTCCCAACCTCTTCCCTCTTTTTCGCTTCATTTCTATCTTCGCAGGAAGCAGAAAAAAGCATTATTAAGGAGCAATGAATTTTTGGAATTGATGACAAGAATATTCAGAACTACATGTAGTAAAAACAAAAATTAGAACCTTCGCTCCAGTGAAGTAGATTTTGCCCTCCAAAAACCGAATACAAATTTTATGAAACGGAGCTTCAGTTATTCAAGTGCTACGCTATGGAATGATTCACCAAAATGTGCAAAACAAAGCAAAATTTCAATTGGGGAGTTTAGGGCTACTCGCAAAAGCAGAATTAGCTAATAACGAACAAACCATCTGACAAATATACTGCTGTAATTTTGTAATATAATTGTTGTACATGTTTTATATCTAGATGGTTTTGTAAAATGTATTCATGAAACTCATTAAGAATTCATGAGGAAAATATAAAAGAAAATCATAACTGTGTCATGTCTGTATGTGTGATAGAGACACATGTACTTTATCCTGAAATTCTCTTCAAATTCTCCTCAATATTTCTCGCCTTAGAAAACATAAATTGCCAAACGTTCGTAGGGAATTACCGTATAAAGAGGATCATCTTATATAAGACATTTACAAAACTTGCAGTACGAGCTTTATCGGATCCAAAACACTCGGCTATCGCCTCGTGCTTTATATCAGATAAAATGCTTTTTTCTTTTCTGCTCGTTTTGTAAAAGTACTTCTAGGTTACTGAAAGGTTCATCCTTTTTAAACAAGTTTAACTAAATCTCTGCCGCTCCTGTGTTCTACTCACGTTCTATCTCACGACTCATTTCTTATCCCACATTTCCCTACTGTATCCTCCCTATCTCCTACCATTATTACCTTCCCACCCAAGCTCACGCCTCATCTATCTTCAACCCTTCCCTCACTTCTTTCTAACTTACTCCCTTGCACTCGCTCCTTTTCCTTTCTGTCGCTTGAACTTCCCCAGTGTGTTCCGTTCCTACCCATTTCTTACATGCCATAACTTTTGTAGACCAAACAGTGGAGGACGCTCCTAGCTCATCCAAGAATGGGCTGTTAGATACCGAGTGGTTTTACGGACCAATGACGCGACAGGATGCCGAGAAATTACTTTCACGTGATGGTGACTTCTTAGTACGAGAGAGCACCACCAACCCAGGACAGTATGTGCTTACTGGACAGCAGAATGGTTATCCGAAACATCTGTTGCTGGTTGATCCGCAGGGCGTGGTGAGTTTTTCGTCTACTAAAGTAATGGGAACCCAAACCGTAGATCTGTTCATTATCCAACTATGTTTCGACGAGTATAGATAACGCGATGGAAGTGTGGATATTAGCATTCTGCTATTTTTATACTCTAAAGGTCTGTTTATACGTTCGACTTTTTGCTCGCAGTTGTCATCTTGGCGTATGTATTAATTTGACGAGAGCATCAAGATCAATCTGCAGCAAATCATCAGCGGATATATTGCTGCATAGACTGTCATGGATTTATTGCATTCACTAGGATGACAATCGTTGCATGCAAAACTGCAGGGGTAAAAACTCGTTAAAAACTGGTTTATTGGTCGTTCTCGCGTATGTACATTTTGCGAAAGAGCTCAATTCCTGCTTACGGCTCACTCACGAATTTTGCAAGATGTCCGTAGACTCTTGTGTATAAATTGAATCTATTAAAACGAAATTAGCAAGCAAAATTCGCTGAGTATCGGTTGAACTATTGTATCGCAATAATTTGCAACTCTTCATTTGTATTTTGACTTACCCAAATGGCTTGCCGAAATGCGGCATAAGTCGTAAAATATCTAGCCGTACTGTACACTAAACTATCTGATAAGGTGTATTTCTTACTCTCTGAGACAAGGCGCATTAATAAGCGAAATTGGCTGGACCGTTCGTTTACTTTTGTTGCCATCTAAGGCCCAGTTCAAACGTCGAACTTTTCATGTACCGAATCAAATGCAAATCAGTTTGAACAAAGGATTTTGCTCATTAACATTAGATTCGACACATGAAAAGTTCGACGTTTGAACTGCGCCTAATTCACATTATGAGTTTATTCTCTTGGCTGGTTTATTTTGTCCTTCTTTCCCTCGTGCCCAGTTGGATAAAGAACCAATGAAGTGAATAGTGTCATAACAGAATGGGATGGCAGTGAGCGTTAAACAAGCATTAGCTAAGTTTATCTATCTTTGGGAGTTCCTTTTAAAGTGCGTTTAAAGATTAGACGATCCTTTTAAAGAAATTTATGAAAACTTTGGTTACAGCCAGCCTGTGGAATTTCTGTGTTGAGGATTCTGGAAACTCAAAAGTCGATCTCGCTATTCCAAAATATATGGAAAATATCCTGGTTATTTTACTTTACTCTAAGTTTAAACTTCTTCAACTGAAAAGCTGCCCTGCTCTTTATTTTAAAGTACGCTTGTACTTTACTCATTGATCAAATTGCAATAAAGTGATGAAAAAGTATCATTTACAATATCTAATTTGTTGTCCAATATCTAATCTTTCTCTATCACTCTCACACACACACTTGTTTTTTTTGTATGTGTTTTCTCTTCAGGTTCGAACTCGTGACCAATCCTTTGACAGCGTGGGGCACCTGATTAGCTATCATCGCGAGAACAAGGTCCCAATTATTTCCTCAGGAAGTGTGTTGATTCTTCGACAGCCAGTCGTTAAAAACTGTTCCAGTCAATCACACTATGAACGCCCTGTCTGTTGAAGAGAGATTTTGTGTGCATTTTTAAAGAATATTGTTCTGAAAAGCGTAAAAAGTCGCGTGGGAGACTAAAACTGACGTACCAGCCCACGTGGCGGACTTTAGTCATGGGCGGCCACTTTGCCTTCACATTTCATTGGCCAGTTAGCATTCCAGTTACAGAAATCGAGTTCACTGGGTGCAGTCGCATACGGTCAATCTTCGTTCCCAAGTGCCGGTACTTTAGATCAGTGTCGAGGAGTCATGGCATCTGGTGGGAATAAGTACCGAGAAATAAAATCGTGGAGGTCGGAACAGTGAACTCAATTTCCATATCTGGAATGTTAACTCCCAGTCATTTGCATGGGCAAAAAGTGAAGCCAAGATGGCCGCCCATGTAGGGAAATTTTGTACATCAGTTTCAGTCCTCTTCGCGGTCTTGTGCGTCAGTTCCAGTCCTTGCACGACTTTAATCTTTAGTTTTTGTTTGATATGGCTTCGAAAACATTCCCAACCACGGGAAAGTGATCAGACGAAATATTACTAGACCAATTTTACATAATCGGGTATTTAAAAGGATTCATTATTGCCGTGTGGCGTAAGAAGTTAGACTGTGTTGTTGAAGAAAATGTCTGTTCGGTTTTCAGTAAGGGCACAATTCATTGTCTGCAAGTCAAGGCATACAAGTTTTGCGGCTTTTAACTTAATTCTAAACTTGTAGGTACGGTCGTTTCAGAAGTAGAAGTGTACTTAGAATTTCACTTTGAAGGTCGTGAAATGTAGTAAAAAGGAAGTGCTGTTCTTGAAATAATGAAACGTGAAAAAAGATTTTCATCTGGTACATATGTTGCTTCTAAGTTATATACACAAAGCTAGATAAAATCTTTTTGACATGTCTTTTTTTTTCCTTTTTTGTGTTGGTGTCACTCCAGCAATGCTTAGAGTTAGTTGTATAGGATGATCTTGCTTGTTCTATTCCTTTGAAAAAGGCAAAATAATGAAAATCATTTCGATTTAGTGTCAAAGAAATTATGGTAATACATGCGGTATTATCATTTAGCCGAACTTGAATACAACATATAAACTGTGTGTGATGAACCAATATTTTGTGATTCTTTTGTAAAGTAACTCCCAGTGCTTATGAACCGAAAATTAAGTTTGTCTTATTTGGACGATGTCTTAATTTAAATGTTAGGAAATATCGTTTACCACATTGCATTATTCCTCTTGACATATTCAGCACGAAAATGTGTTGAAATAAAATCTGACGTCAAAATATTGACTCCAAATTTTGACTCAATGGGGGTATTTATCTTCAACGCTATTTTACGAAATACCACCAAACATGTCACATGGACATGAATTATCTTTGCTATACTAAAAACCAGTTCTGGTGATTGGATATGAGTTTGCTGGCATTTCTCTTCTGACAGAAAGTCAATACCTTTTCTGGCACGTAAAATAATAGGTTTCATGTCGAACAAATGCGTGATTTAAACAGCGGCAATAAAAATATGCCTTATCTATCAAAAACGGAGGAATGTTGATGCACTTAGCCTGAGATAAAATAATTTTGAGGATAAACTGAATAACCAGTTGATCTTAAAAGGATGTCAAGGCTTTGACATGGGCTAACGTATTTGCATATCTTTCATAACCGATTAACTCATGGAACCGAGTGAGGATGGAAGTGTGATAAGAGTGTGTGTATACAAGTCAAGCTATCCCAGTCAGTTTGCCTAAGTCGCTTGACAAAACTCTTACGCCATGGCTGCAAGGCACCCAAAATGAATTTCCAAAGCAGAATTGTTTTGTTTTGGCTATCGAAACTGCCATACTTAATTAAAATTATCTTCACTTTGATCGAGGGAAGCTTTTCTTCATAAGAAACAGCCCTGTTCGCATGAAGTCAAAAATTCGTCCACTTAAGACAAACTTGATATTAGTTTCTTAGCCATTTTAAGGTAGAATGATACAGTTTCTTGGAAAGCGGAATCATATAAGCTGTACCCTCGGAAAATGGGAATAAATAAATTCCTGCCAGAATGAAGCATAACGAGAAAGGTGGAGAAACGTTTTTGGCATCGAACATTATTACTTAGGAAAGTGGCTAAATAGTTAAAGGTAGCAGTGGCGTCTCAAAACGACTTCAAATTACCGTTCAACCTAAGTTAACAGGTGAAAGCAAGGTGACCCGCAATTTTTTTTTTCGTGAGAATTTATCTTCACGAATGACCAATTAAACTCAGAAATTTTTACGGTGAAAAAACATTTCTTCTCTTAACGTCTTGTGATGCTAATAATGTCATTCTTAATGTCACATGTTTCATTCTGTTCAGAAATATACGCCAAATTTTTTTGGGGATGCGAAATCTTTATGTTTAAGAATTCACAGCTCGTGGTAGAGATTACTGTAATTTAATAAACTTAACGTGAAATGTTATATCTAGAATATTGATTTAAAGGTTGATATTACGTTCGAATGTAATAACTAGTTAACATATTAATGTAACTGAATTATATGATATGAAAGCCTAAAACACGAGGCCCTGCGTTCCTTCTCTTCTGTGGATTACGGTGATCGATTTAGTCCCGAAGAATACCGTTGAGGTTCCACATAGCAGATTCGTCAACCCCCCAAACGCACGGTAAAGGAGACGAGAGTTCTGCCCACTCGACAATAGTGAATAAAGGGTGGGAGAGGTACTAACAAGGATAGAGTGTGACCGACCAGACCCTTCGTGGCAATCGATTGCTGATAGTTAGCTGATGTAGTGTAATACACATATTGTTGAGGGTAAACGACATAGTTTGTGACTACGTGAGTCAGAAGGTCATCTCAAGGTGAACGAAACCGTCTGTCGTTACCCATGATAAAATTAGTAAACACGTCATTGGGTTAAATGGCTCTTCTCAGCAATTAATACTTTGCTTGGCAAATAAAAATTTCAGAGAAAAGAAAAAAGTCCGGTTTTAATAAGTATTTGCCAGCCTTGGAAGAGTCAAATGGGAGTTACTTGGCTGGGAAAAGAAACTGAATGACAATGGTTTCATCTGGAGTAAATTAATAAAAAGAATAAAATATCTAGATGGAAAATCCATCAGTTTAAGGCTTTTGATTTGTAAGAAAAAGGAGTTGCACCCGTGACAAAACAAAAGTTAATTTCAAATTGCCGAGCTTTCGTGAGGTTTTGATGATAAAGGTCCTGAAGTAAAGCAAATAATCTTCAAATAGCTTGAGAAACTTTAGGTTTCGTTGCAGATGCGGGAAATTACTCATCTAAGTAAAAGTTGAGTACCGTGACTGAGGTCTTCAAGTGATGTATAAACCGGGGGGCGAAGCCCGAAGTGTGATACATCGCTTAAACACCGAGGTCTGATGTATATAGCCTCCTCACATCACCATTGGTTAATCAAAGTTTCGCTAATCTCAGTTGACTTTCGTTCCAGATATTTCCATTTTCTAGGATATAAGACCGCTAAATGTTTAGATATTGTTGTGGAGAATATTGAAAGTTTCCAAAAGGAATAGATGGCGTTAGTGCTTACTAGTGGAATAAATGTTGCCGGTTTGTTTGCATGTGTTGATGGATCATATGTTTTTACGTTTTAAGTCGTTTTTAATATTTGCAAGGAAGTGCCAGGTTGAGCGATCTGTTAGATTTACAGGTTGAGAACTGGGTATCAACCTCATGAATAAATTTATGAGGTTGGTAAGTAGATATCAGCATCATGAATAAGTTAATGAGGTTGATAAATTATTGATCAACTTCCTGGAAACAAAAGAAACTGAGCTAATGGTGATATAAAGTAGCTTAACACAACTCTTGGCCCAAATCCATGTAAGAACCTTATTACTTCAGTTCAGATGATCTAGTCACGAGGTTTAAGATTTGTCGTGACATAGACAATCACTTTCTGTACTTCTGGCTTGGCACGTTTCTTTCTCGAGGCCCGTTTCCAAGCTGGAATTCTACAATGTTTCTCTCTTAGAAAAGTGATGACGCTTTCTTGGTTCTCTTCGGCCTCTTTCGTTGGAGCAGTCTACAGCGTGTGTACTCGGCCAAAACCTTTTCGCACTTAGGGCACTCGTGAACGACATTTTTTAAACCGTCCAACAGGAATGGAACCCAACAGCAGCAGTAACACCTGCGACGGAAAGACAGAAGAGAGAGAGATTTCGGAAATGTGGTAGCTTGGAGATACCTTGAATGATAGATGAACGTTCTACGTCTGGGGCTCAGAAATCGTTTTTCGGAGAATAGTGCTTGACGAATGTTCATCTATCATTCAAGGAAATATGGAAGACGTTATTTTGCTTGCCTCAGAGGGACATCAAGTGACGACTTTCACGATTTTATTTAAGCTAATCCTTCCCCAAACTCTAACCTTAAGCCTAACCCTCGATCAGCTTTTCACCAAAGTTTCTAACTTAGGTTTTTGAATGAAATGTCAATTTGAGGCCTGTGAAATAAGAATTCCCCGGAAAAAGACCAGGCAAGACGTTAATTATTCCCCTGAAGATAGTATGTGTTCAGTACGCATGCTTCCAAAAGCATGGTCAAAACTGATCAAATACAGATGATTGATGATGTGATCGTTACGTACCAGTATTGGTATGTAACCTTCGGTATACCTCTGACTCGAGCGTCAACCAGCGTTCTGGAGGTTACGGCTTTGATTCGCCTCTGAAGGGATTTACTGTGCAAGCGTGAGAGTGTGCGCATTTCATCCAAATCAACTACACTCTACCACATTCATTTCGTTGAACTATTAGTAATTACGATGTAGGGGTATGAGCTTTAGCTCAATAAAGTTTCTTCCTGCAACTGATTAATTCATATACTTCAGCACTAACTAGATTTTGAACCACGGCAACACAAAAGGAAGTCCATATACTTAACTTTGGATCAGAGTAACCCTAGACCTAGTTAGATCTTGAATAAAGATAATGCAAGCGCAAGAACATATCTTGCCACTCCTAAGCGTGCCTTTTCGGCCCACCTTGGAATATATGCTCCGCCCAATGGTCAGTGGAAAGCCGCTTAACTTTGGTACCTTGGGCGCGTCTCCTTTCAATAGGTCAAGATGGCACATGGCGGGCTTTTTAAAACACTTGGGTAACTTTAAAAAGTAAATAAATTAATGTCCGTTCTGAAGAGAGAAAAAATTGAGAAAAGCAGTTAGACAGAGAGAAGTGGTACAGAGTTGTCCTGCTAACTCTGAATTTTTGTGAAATTCTCGTATGGAATCGATATTGGAATTGAACATTCTTACGTTTGGCTGGACTACTTACAACGCATAACTGGTAAGCCAAAGATTTCGTTATTTCAGTATTTTGAAAGTCCTGAGCAGCATAGTAGTGAAGTGTCGAGCGATAAATGCAGCTAACTCTGGCTTCATAGACGTCTTTTATGCGCATTTAGCAATTTTTAAGTATGTTCTGGGTAAACCATGAGCTTTCGAATAATAAAACTTAGCTGGGTTACCTTTTAGTTAAGGGGATTCCCTTGATCAGTGGAAGGAGATGTCAAGCTGTGAAAGGGGCGTAAAAAGGTCTCTAGGTTAGCAATTTCACTGTAGGGAGTCGGACAGCCCTTTCGGATTTCATGCTAGTTAATGCCTGATGGTATTATTCAGCTGTGGGAGACATCAGGTGGTGAAAGAATTAGTGAGTTCTGATCCAATACGTTGTAGTACACCTGATCAGATTGCTCAACTCATTAAGGGCCAGGGCTTGTCCCTTTGAGTAAAATGTTAAAGCATGTCCTTGCTCCTTAATGGGTTAAGGAGATGGCTGTTAATTAATGCAGATGTTAAAGTATTAATACTGTCTTCTAAATTTATTTCCCTTCCAGTTCATTCAGTGTACATGTACTCTGCTCAATTTACTGTACTCTGCTTTTACTGTACTCAGTGACAAGAAATTGAGTGCAAAAATAATCTTGTTTTGATTGGACATAGCATCATTGTGCACATAATGTTAGGTATTTTAACATAAAATATAAACAGAAGTATGCTATAATTGTATAAAATATCAACAGAAGTATAATTTGCTTACAATTATTAATCTTATTTTTTCCTTTTTGATACTCAAAAATCTTCCTACCATCCTGAAAACGTATTACTTGTTGATTTTTGATTACAAGTCTGCCAGTTACACTGCATTTTTCAAAGGAATACTTAATATGATTGTCTGGAGGTGACATGTGATCACTCTATTGTCCTTAGTAACCTTTGATGACACCTAAACAATGCAATTAAAATTTGCATGGAGGGTCCATCACCTGACATACAGTAATACAGCTTCAACTTTGTTGTGTGTGCATTACTGTACCTTGGAGAACTTGAATTTCTGCTCCATTATGACTTTTCAGTAAATCTGTATTTAACAGTTTACAGTATGTAAGCTTCAAGACTTTAAGTTTAAGTTAACCCTTTGCCAGACATAGTGGCAATTTGATAACTAATTATTTTACTCTGACTACTATCAGATGTTTTTATTTGTCAAAGGCCGATGTCCTGAAATGCTCATTAAAGGTTCAAAAACACTTCTATGAATCAAAATATGAAGTTTGTCATGTTGTCCATTACAGCATTTTGTTAAAACTATGCTGGTAACCCTAGCCAAGATTCTATTTGATGGTTAGGTTGTCTTAGGTTATATGAATATTAATGAGAAATTTATGAATATTGATAAAGAACCCATCACTCTGGAGAACAATTATGGGAAGACTGAACTGTTCAAATGATTAACATGCAACACCATTAGATTCATTGTTGATCACTGAAAGTGGAACTGGTAGTTACTCCGCTAATATCAGTGTTGGATGAGGGGGACAGCACTCCCAAATATCCCAAAAATACATAAGTACATGCCCCTGGTTTGCACTTGTTCAACAGGGCCGTACATTTTTATCTTGCTATCAATATTTTCTCCCAAATTTTTATGTTTGCAGTAATGGTTTGGTCGTGCATTGATCAGAACTTTTTGTGAAATTTAATTCTTAAAATTGAGAATTGCGTCGCATTGCGGTTTCGCTGTCATACTGAGGTATTGTTCAGTACCGAAATTACAAAATGAGCATACCGCAAGGAACGGTATCAGCTGTAATATATGAAGTTCCTTTCCGATTTCAAGATCTGCTCAACAGCTGTTTGTGGTGCATGATTGTTTAATTCATGAGTTTAGGGAAATTACTGGAAATAATTTGTAATAGAGAAAACAACAAACAAGGAAAACAACTACAAGATTTATATCATCAATTAGGCAAAATCATAATTTCAAACAACGTACATTAAAGTGCAACGCATTCGATGAATCAGGCCTTAGTATAATATTCAAAGAAAAATATATCAATCGAGACAACATTTCCAAGAAAATTTATTTGTTTCCATGACGCAACTCTCACCAAAAAAGTTCCTGGAGAGATCCCTGTAAAGGCTTCCTCAAGGTTTCCTTGTCTTTCTAAGAGTCTATTTGTCTGGCGACTCCGGTTACCCCGTGGATCTAGTGTAATGAAGATCTTACCATGATTATACGCGAAACCGAAAGTGAATTCGCAAATTAGCTCTGACCTTTTACCGACGGGGGAGTATTTTCGTAAAACGAGTCAGCCTGCATGTTTGTTCGAACTACCTCGGTTGGTTTAAGTAGACCCTAAGACAGGTGTGGCGCCAGAGGGGGGTAGAGGAGGCTACAGCCCCTCTGTCGGGAACCTTAGCCATCCCTGTCGGGGAAAAATTGACCATCCGTCGGGAAATTTTCACTGATAAACACACTTATATATTGCACAAACTATGAGAACTTATTGATTTAGCCAAGAAAGATAATAGACTTTTCTCTTCATGTAAAATCTAAAAGCAAACTGTTTCTAGTCAGAAGCTGAGATTCTTCTTGCGAAAAATAAGATGATGTTTTCGACCTTCAAGTAACAAAATTATAAAGAAGGCGTGGTCATGCCTCCTTTGGTTTAGCCCCCCTGTCGGGGACGTTAGCCCCTGCGTCGGGGAATTCCTGGCGCCCCCCCTGCCCTAAGATGATTTTTCACCTCTTTGTTCGTGCAAACAATTTTGAGATAACGTATCAGATATTACATCTACCAGAAGAATGTAAAAAAACTGAAGTCTTGGGATTGAATATCAACGTTTCAAACGAAGGCCTCCATCAGAGTGAGGAAATGGCCCATATCCTCAGTTTGTCACCTTTGGTTATTATCGATTCTTTTCTCAGGATAAAACAGTTTAACATTAAAGGGACTCAGTAATTCGTTTATAATCTCCTTGAACGAGAGAAGTTAAGTTTGTTTCGGGACGGCAAGGTGTTCGTGCCAACATCTGTGCGTTCCTGCATGGTAGCATTTGGCAGGGCGGCGTAATTTGCAACGCGAGACCTCGCGTTGAACTTTGAAAGATTTTCGTGGAAACATGCTTCATTTGCCGTTTTTGGTATCTAAAAAGTTTTAATAGAATTTTCTCCAATAACTTTCTGGAAAGCTTCTCACGCCGACTTTTTTTCTATGATTTCTTATCATGTCACCTTGGGAGTGATTTCTCCAGTAATTGCTTAATATGGGCTTGTTTATTCGCCGAAGTAGATTCCGTCAATATTAATTTTTAAAGATCATTACAAGATCATTAAAATGTAAGAACAAGTAGAAGTAGAACCAAATATCGGAAAGCTTGTAGGACATGCCAGATTCCTTATAATGGAGTTACTTAGGTAACAGAAACCCAATCTAACGAAACGTTGCTCCATTTAGAAATTTATACCAACGAGCTGTACCTATGAAATGTACCCCAGACTGTATACAACAGGTTATTTTATCCCAAATTATTTAACATTCTTAAATGTGATTCTCCACCACCATGTAAACGACTGCCGTGGAACCGATCCCTTTGCCAATCCGAGAATTTCTTTATGTAATTTTTCTGTAATCTTTGTAGATAAGTGATTTTGTCTTTGGTTTTGGGTTTATTTTATTTGTGACAGTCTGTTTCCACGCTGTCATTGTTTTGTTGTAATATTCTTTTGCCGTGGGTTTTTATTTGAAAATCGTTGAAAGACGCACTCTAACTTTGCAAATGTTAAATCGATTGACCAGTCTCGAACGGAAGTAATGCTTATCACGCAATAGCTGTGCCTGAAATATCTGCTCCTTTTGGTGCTAGTTAGCTTAGAACGAAATCTCCTGTCGAGAGAACGTAATGAAACCACTGACTAAAACGCTTACGGTCTTAGAAGTCGACATCACGGATTCCATTACGAAGAACACTTCCTACGTCAATGGTTCATGCGCTTTAATATCACTTCTTGTCGCGTTAAACGTTTGCTTGTGGATGTTCAATTTTTCCGGTTGAAGAGAATCTGAGGGTTATTGTATTAATTTCGAAAGCCATACAGTTCTATTGTGTTAAATATAGCTTCGTTCGCAGCATTAAGCATTCATCTTCAAAGAGATAATTTTGTTCAAGAGACGGTCATTTGTGAGTTTGCCGATGATATCTCGTCAATTCTAAAAATGTAACTTGAAGTCGGATTTGCTTTCCTTGGTTACGTCGAAACATGAATAAAACGTTAAACGTTAACCCGTGCACTGTAAAATATCTGTTTCTGGGGTTTTGGTAATAGTTAAGTGCACAAAAACAAATTTTGAACTCAACACGAACGTGAAATTGAACACAGTCATCACACTCTCTTTTCCACCAATGCTATCTACGTGAAATTTCGGGTTGCAGGAAAAGAGTTTTAAGGTGGCCCTCTGTTGTGTTGGTAATATGTATATAAGGTACACTTACTGAAATATGCATAAACACGCTGTTGTCCAGTAGGTCCAGCGACCGCACTTCAGATACGTTTTACTCACAATTTTCTCCTTGCAATACGGGCACGTGATGTAGACCGGTACCTCTTGAAATATACTTTCGTCGTAATCTGGTTTTTCCTCTTCGTTCGATTTATCCTCCAATAAGTATTGCTCTTCGTTTGATGTCTTAGAATTCATTTTATAAAACAACCATCAGCCTTGCTGCTCGTGGTTTCTCCTTGGCGCTCGCACCTCGTCCTCGGTGGGCTCACTGGCGTGATTTCGAGAGAGGTTGTTAACTCAAGCTCTCGTCAGCGATCTCCCACAGCGAGGAACTCTACGCCTTCAACAAGCGCGTTTGGTCTCGATCGCCTACGTCGCAACGAATTGAAGCAATCACCTCAAGTAATGAATGTATTTCCCTCGGATTATGACCAGGCACTTAGTGGTTATCCTAATAGTTTGCCCCAGAATGTTTATCATCTGTGCAGAGTTATTAACCTAAGTCGTCAGAACAATCTGTCTCTGGTGGCAACGTAATTTTCGGTGTATAATTTAGTTCTGGTTGGATCACAACTTGTACAACGAGTGTCATCCTTTTCTTGTCTTTTTTGCATCTTATCATCTATCCCAGCTCACTCCTCAAGTTGCACCCACGAACGAGATCTGTTGACCAGAGTAATCCAATTCACAAAGGTGAATATAAACTGGTTTGCGACTGTGTTTTCATGGCTTTTGAAGGCATACCGCGTCCGTAGTGGCGTTGATTTTTTTATAATTCATGGAATTTTGACCACAGCCAAAACCCGCTGTCATGCAGATAAGGATCGTCGATCAACATGCCCACACACCACCTGCATCAAAAGAAAGGGTAAAATTGGCTTCTTTTTAATGAAGTTATCTAATGACCAGAGTTAACGAGAGAAGAACGACATCGGGGAAACTAGAGAGCGGAACAGTGGACAGACCACAGGATAACATGTAGAACCTTAGTCGTCTGATAAATCATTAGGTTTCTGGAATGTAAGTACGCTTGTAAGCAAGCTAAGGTGCAAATGATTTTCAAAAATATCATTGCATCTGTACCTTTTCCAATTTTTCCCTGCCGAATTTCAGTTCATGTGGCTTCCCAATTGCATGTTCCCCCCCACTTTATGTCACTTCCCCCTTTTAGTTGACCGGCGAAAGTCCTTAAAAACCAATCCGAGATGCAGAAATGTAGAACTGTCGACCTCAGTTTGTTCCCACTCGACGAGACGAAGCTTAGTGCAGAATGTCTTTTGTTCGACCAAAAACGCATACGAACCGACAGCTTGAAAAAATATAAAATAAAACATAGTCCGAATAAAAGCATCTTGAAGAACTGAATATTCTAGCTAGATCAAGACGATTGAAGGAATCAGTAATATTTTAGACTTCATCACAAAGTCATCATCAGACTAATCTGATAGTGAAACCTAGTATGATAATGACTTTGTAATAAAGTCGAAATATTACTGATTCTCTCTATCGTCTTGATCTAACTGAAATATCCAGTTTTTCGAGATGCTTTTATTCGTTTTGTGTCTTATTTTAAATCTTTGTTTGATTTGTGAGAGCATTGGAAAGCTTCCACCATGTGATAGTATTGAGGGGAGCTGAGGGGTGTTGGTGGGCACTGTGGTAGTGCACGTGTCTCTCACCACCGTGACTAGGGTTCGATTCCGACTTCGTGCAGTTGTCTGATTAAAGTTACCTTGGTCACATGTGAAAAGAGTATTGTCCAACATCGCAGGTTTTCTCCGGGTACTCCGGTTTCCTCCTGTAGTAACACTGGATCCATGAGGAACGGTGGCCCTGACTGGACCTCTAGGGAGAATAGCTTAGGTAGCTGATAGGGTTATCCAGTATAAATAGAGACACTTCACTTTAACTTTACTATATACTTCTCAATCTCGTTCCCCTCTCCCCCGGCTTAGCTATTTTCCAGTCACTTGCAGTTTATCGAGGTTGTGGTTATTAGCTCTTTCCTGTTTGGCTATATAGTCTTCCTATCCTGACTTGTCCATTTGGTGAGTAAAATCACCTGGTGTCAGCCTAAGTGAAGTCGTAAAAGATTATATCCGGAAAGAAAGAGTTATGCTATGTCAACTATTTTACCTCGAGTTACTATTTTACCAACTATTTTACCAAATTCCTCGAGTTACGAGAGTAAGGACATTAACGACGACGTCTTTTAAACAAAAGAATTCTACATGCAAAACGAAGAGAATGAATAATTTTTATTCTCCAGAGCATTCTCAACACCGTCGTCATTCTGCGTACACACGTCACCCAGACCATTATCATGTCTTAAGGACGACGTCAGCTCACGGAGTGAAAAAAGCTGTTACTTAAGATTGAATGCAACCCGAGACTACAGTCGTCTTAGGGGACCAAAGCGTTTCAGGAGTCATAAAACAAGCCACAAGTTTCAAGCACAGTGGCCAATAAACTGTGGTTTCTGTAATTTGCGAAATTTTAGAGGGCGTCCTCGTTCAAGCTGACGTCGTAGATCCTAAAGTCCCTAGTATTTGTTAACTACCACGGACAATAACAATTTTAATCTCTCTAGCCCCAAGTTCAACTGATTCTCGAACATTATTTGCTGGAGTAGTAGCTCGCGAACTGTTTGTAGGATGTTATCCATTCACTTTATGGCATCCTCCATTTGAATTTGAGATTTTAAAAGTCTGTCAAAATAAATTTTACAGCGCAATGTTGTAGTTTAAAGATCAGAAGAAATGGTTATTGATTTTCACGATTACAATTGTCGAGTACTTCCATTTGACTCGCTGAAGAGGGCAATTAAAGTCGCCCTTAATCGTACGTCTTCTTTAAAAACCTGATACTCTTGTTCAACTCTGTCGAGACTTGCGAGAACACAATTTTACAGTCGAAAATTGTTCTCAGACTTCATGACAAAACTTAAACTCGTTCAACGCGCAGAGGTGACAAACAAGAAGTTGCTTGTTTAGCATAAGACGCATTCCTATGTAACTTTTATTCGATATTACCGGTGCTGTGGGACAAGAAACTGCACGTCGTCGCCCCAACAAATTGCTCCCGATCGCTTTTTTATCTGTTTCTGACATTTGTCACAATAGCCTCAAATATTCAGCGATTTTTTTTAACTGTTGACATTATTTTTCACATCAACGAGACAGGCTCGTTGTGTTGGTCAAAAAAAAATCCCAAAATTGAAGTAAAACAGATGTAACCGCTTTTTGCTTGGAGAGTTTCTTAGAATTCCCAATATGTATGACATGTAGGAAGCAATTGTTTAGAAACCTTTAAAAATTGTTTTTCAAAAACAATTTAGAAAAATTGTTTAGAAACCTCGTAAATTTGAAAGGCGTTTTATGATGAATATTCCCCCAAAACCTATGTAAATTATTTTCCTCCACAATAGTCTAATAAACGTTCTTTGTACATCATATTTTAAAGATTATTTGATCATCGGGGATCGTTTCATATATAGGTAATATGGGTAATGCGAAGTCTCGGGTTACACGCAAATCACCCCAAATAATTATTTATTAATTATCAATAAGTACGCGTACCCATATTTACAAACTCATTTGCTTATGTGCTAATTGCATGAAGTATTCAATAATTTGGTAAGAGGAAATATCATTTGATCTTGTTATTTTTAGTCGTGGCCAAAATAATGAAATACATTCCGGGCAACTAAAACATCACAGTACATGCATATTCGCTCTCATCTCCTTACAGTCTCAGCCGGCTTTTTAATTTTTTTCTGGCTAACACCGATTATTATACATTCAAACTTCATTCTTGTTTCTTATTGGTCGACATTCACCAGTTAATTCTCAACGTCCGGAAGCCGTGACATCATTTCCGCCAAATATTTAACAATTAGATTATTCGCTTTCTATGAGGTGATAGTTGATGAGGGCGAAGTCCCCGTCAACTCATAGAAATCGAGAGATCATAGAAATCGTAGAAATCGAGAGCGAATAATCTAATTGTTTTATTAGAAACACACTTTGCAAAGAATGTTTTTCGTCTTCTTTGGGATTGCACTTTCAAGTAAGCATTCTATTTCGTCTTCAGAAACTTCACAAAAACGAGAGGCGGAAGCCATTTTTGCTTCTCGCTATCTATCGACGAATAGACAGCGAGTAGCGTAGCCAATCAGAATGCAGCATTTGCAATAGTACTCGACTAAGTTTCTACTAATATGAATTATTCGACGGAGCTGTCCAAAAAAATAAAAATTATTTCACGCTCATGACGTAACCACCTGAAGGCCGGAAAATTACAAAACGGCAAAAATGGCCTGCAGCAGTTTGGAAAGCTAATCGCACGAGTCTTTTTATAGACTTGCAATAAGTCGACTTCTTGTGTCCCCAAGCGAGAAATTGAGATACGAAGTCGCGAGAGGCGGCGAGAACTCGACTTGTTCCGCTTGCAGGAAATGTTATTTATTTTGCTAAAATTGGCGCGAAATGTTAATGAGAACACGGTCCCATTTTGTGTCAAGTAAACAAAGCTTGTGGTTTTTGATTGGTTAAAATACAGACTCCCCTCCAACCAAAATACAGGTCCGAAAAAAATGGCGCTAAGCAGTCTAGAAAAGTCCATTTTATCCCCAACTTTTTTCCTCTCCCAAAAAAAATACCCTAAAGAAAACGGACTTTGAGAAAGTCTAGTCTTTTTCCTGCAAATCTTTGCTTGCATCTATCGCCGTTTTGAATGTATAATGAAACAGTTATTGGATTCAGCTTACGCATGATATCAAGAATGATCCAGACCTCAATCAATGTTATCCTCCTCAGCCTTCGGCTTTGGCCGATAACATTGACCTCGATCTGGATAATTCTTGATATCATGCTCAGCCTCATCCAATAATTGTTTAATGTTTTTACTCTGGCTCACGCCAGACAATTTTACTCGTCAAAGGGAGACGTCTCGGACCGGAAAGAAGTGAAATGGAAAAATCCCGATGACTGTTTGTGCAGTCTGGCTCGACTGTCATCAAGAGAAAACAGCTGAGAACAGCGTTACCTCACAGCTGAATAAATGGACATAAAGATAATCCAACCAAACTGAAGCGTCTGCCTTTCTCTAGCGTCGCATGTAGGTTCGAAATTTAGTTCGTGAAAGGCATTACTGTACGTTTGAGCTTCTAGTACAGCAATTTGTTTATTTCTCCGAGCTGGGCGAAGCAGTTTTGGTGATATTTTCGAACTTTCAGTGATTACTCTTAAGTCTTCGAAAAACAAAGTAAAGAACTTTGTCTATTCTGGAATACGCCCGGGATGAGGAAAACCGATAATCCTATATCTCACATAAAACGACATTTTGATATACTGCCCTTGCTCGTACAATTTTGTTTACCTGTGAGGGTGTTATGTAGAAACTTTACTTAAAGGTGACGCACAACGCAGAAATGAGGTTCAGACAGCTTGAGAAAAATTCAGGAAATGACCTTAATTACCACTGGTGTTATAATGTAATTATTAATGCTTCATGCTTAAGTGATTGGTTTTACTTGAATTCTTGTCAGAACTGAGTGGGGAAAAAAAGGAAACCAAACAAAAAACAGACAGTATTATGACGGTGTTTGTGTGGCCTTTCGCAGCTCTTGAACGCGAAGTGCTGATTTTTCCCAAGATTTTCTCTCAGACGCTCGAGTTTTGACTTTCTGGCAAGTAGTATTGTTTCTCAGACACCCTGTAGTAATCTCGGAGTACATCTCTCTTAGTCTTTAGTCGGAAGTACGAACTATGATCGCTTTGTACGAGACTCAACTGAAATACATCGAAAATTTCCCAGAACTCGTTCTTTAACTTCCGCTACAAGGCATGCTTTTAGAAAGCGAGTCTCTGATAACAGGCGTTGTGAAACAGCGATTGGGAAAGTCTGAGTCCATTTTAACAACAGTTATTTCCATAGTGGAGGAACCGTATGTTCACTTTTGCAACTCATTATTGATTTATTAAGAAAAACAAAAGTAAATCAATCTTTAATCGGGAATTGCAAATCGGTGCAAAATCGTCCTTATTTACATAAATATCTCCTTATTCAGTTCAAATGGCTTTTAACTTAAGAATAGGCAGTAAACATGAACCGTCTGATGCGTTCGCTGGATAAGTAATATACAATATTTGCGTTACAGCTGTATGGGATTTACTTCATGGAGAAAAGTTCAAAGGTAATACTCTGCCAAAAAAAGATAAACAACATTCCTGGCCAAAAACATTGAGACAACTCTTTAAAATGTATACTTTTAACACACCCCCCCCCCTTCCCCACCTCCTTCAATGTTGCCAGTATTTGGTCAATTTTTCGCTTTGCGTGTGACCCATGTGATGTCGGTTGCCACAGCTGATCGGCCAAAACAACAGTCATGCTGAGACCGCCCTACCCCCAAGGAAGATATTCCTGCCCCGTATAACAGTAAATTCGATTTAGTGTGAAAGATTTTCTTGCCTACAGGTATCTCGGTTAATTCGATATGTCGGCTCAAGCTAATAGGATCTAACAGACCAATTTAGCTTCGCCGTTTGCTACCTCAGTTCGTGCTCATCTCCTTTAGAGTAAAAAAATGAATAAAAACCACCAGTGGAAAACCAAATTGCGAGGCTAGATATCATTACTAGAGGTGTATTTTTAGGATACTGGTTGTGCGCTAAGGCAACAGCTTGACCTTGTACATATCAAGTTATTGTTCAGAAAAAGTCCGTTGGATAGAAAAGTTGTAAACTGTGTATACACCACGGTCTTTGCTTCCTTCCGGTTGACAATAAATCTGTCTTTTAAAGGCGAGACATCGGGACTTCATATTCTCTTTTTTTGTTAAAAGCTTTTTCTAGCGACGAGTTTAAAAAGTTGTCAAAAGCAGAGTGTTGGAGAGCTGGCGCGGCCTTGTATGTGAGAGACAGGTTCTCAGGATGTTGCCTACAAATTAGGATGGTCTATCAAGAAGTTAAAACATGAAAACAAACCACTTAGGATTTTGTCTTAGAATCTGAGAAAAACTATATTTTTCTCTATGTTGATTTTGTCCTATAACGTATCTACTAAAGGACGGGATTGCCCTTTGTGAATTGGCTTGAAGGCTTTCCATCGAATAGAGGCGTCTGATGTCAGCCTCCTTAGGTCTTTGGTTGCTAGGTGTCTTTCTTGGACATATATAGTAAAACAATTCCAAGTCAAGATGCTAAAGACGTTTGTTTGCCTTGTTGCATGCGTTAATGATTATAGAGCATTTAGTGAACTGATCTACCCACTAATTAGAGATTTCTGAAGAGATAAAAGCATTATATTAGGGAGAAAAAGGACAAACAGAGGAACGTGATATGATATCTGGGAAGAGAAGGTATCTTCAGTTTAGTCCGACGGTGTCTTTGCCCAAGGTTACGTACGGGTACTCGTGGTGAATTGAGTGAACAATAGTTACGCGAACTTCTTTCATTCAGGTATTGAAAACCTATGCACAATTTTTATTGTTTTTGAGGGTAGGTAGTTAATTGGACCAGCAAACTGGGGTACATATTATGATATAAGCGTTTTGTACAAAATGGAACAGAAATTGTGAAGCACGTGCGCATTTGGGTTGAAGCTAAAATGCGCTGACGTGGGCCAGGATGATAGAGCGCGCGATGCCGACCGAGTAAGGCTGTACGTAAATTATTGTAAATAAAAGATAAAGTTGTGGGATACAGAATAAAAGATGCGTAGTTTGCATTACAAACGATTATGGGACACAACCGTTAGAGAGTTAACTGAGGAGTTAAGGACCTAGTAGAAGAAATCTTTTTATTCAGAAACTCCTCTCCATACTCGAATAAAAACGACTAGGATGATTTTAAGAAAAACAATACGATGTCAATAAATGCGTAACATAAGAAGCCAAACTTAGTCCTCGAGACCCAACTAACGTCTAGTTAACAGTTATCACATGTTTCTCTGCAAGAGATGTCTGGGTATTTCTCCTCAATTGTCAGTATGTAAGCCTTAGCATCATTTTAATAAGGAAAAATTGGTGAATTGGCCCGCACTTTATTCAAATGAGATATCAAAATTCCCAGACATGCTTATGGAGACCAACATCTGTGAAGCGTTCCCTGTCGCATTTTAGTACCTACGGAATATCATTACGATTCTCCTAAAACTTGTTTGCAATTTGTTTTCTTTTATTTTTTTCTGCAAGATTGAAACAAGCATTTAACCATATTCATGCTCAACAAGTTTCCAACTGACAAGCAGGCTTTCATTGTTAAATTTAAGCAGAATGAAACATCCAACGATAAAACTTCAGACCGAGTCTAATGACTTTCTTAAGGCGAAGATACACGATTTATAACAATTCGTCATTACAAAACAACCATTTTTTTGTGGTGACAAATTTAAATACAATTATCAGAAGCGTTGATTCTATGGTGACCAGTAATTTCCTGAAAATTACGAATCGTGTACAAACTATAACATAGATGTAATATAACGCTCCTTCTGATTGGCTGCCGTGATTGCTCCCGTTCTCGACGTTGCACGGGATTAAGCGCTGGAAACCGTTTTGAAAAGATGCCTAACAAAAATGTTACGAACTTTGGGCTTACGTAAGGAAAAAGTAATCTATAATCAGCGAAATAAAACTTGTTTTCGTTATTTTGTGTCTGACTCTGTTATAAAAGAAATGATTCACGATCTGACTTGCTCCATTGAGTTAAAGGTATTCTTAAGAACTGAGTCGGGAGGGCTCGAAAAAGACCTGGAGTTGTTCTTGGTGATCCCCTCGAGCAACTTTTATGCCTTTTTTCGCTCTCCCAATTTCCTCCGCTTGTATCCATAACATGCCCTTCCCTTTAGACAGACTCGATAGCTAAACTGGTACAACAATGGTTCGGTAACTGGAAGATGCGAGCTCGTATCCCGCTCAGGTCAAGGTCTTTTTCCAGTTGACTTTCGCATTGTATATAGGTTTACCGAGAAATTACCCTTACGATGGTTCTGAAACAGAATCCAAACACTGTCCATCGTCACGGATAAGCGTTAAGTTGTCGCGAAAATCTCTCGTGCAATTAAACTGGATTAGATGAGCGTACTGTTCACAGATGACTCGATAGCTCAATTGGTAGCGCAGCGGTCCGGAAAACCAAAGAATTGAGTTCGAATCTTGCTCAAGTCGGCACGTTTTTTAGAGTTGACTGTCCAATGTAGGCTGATCATGAAATTAACTCTTCATGTAACCCTAATAACTTCATATGTTTTCTTCATGTAACCCTAATAACTTCATATGTTTTTGATTTTTTTCATAAAGTACCATGACAACAGCGTACAACGTTCTCTGTGTTTACATACGTTAACATAGAATATCAATACATGTCTAATGTTTTGCGACATAACATCAGGATGCAATGTCTCGGACTATATCAAGTGAGCTCATCTCACTCTCTCTCTCCTCTCTGATGTTGATCTTAGTCGTCATAACCAACACCTGCGTGATCACGACGATTTTTCTCATTTTTCTCTCCATCATTCTCGTCTGTTGTCTCATGAAAGTGATTAGATTAAAGAAGCTCCTTCTTCACTTCGCAGTTTTGGCCTTCCTTGAGGGATATTATCCTTTCCAAACTCTGATCACGCTTACAGATCCCCGTCAACTTTCGGTAGGTAAGGGACGTTTTTTTGAGAAGAGGCGTTCACTCGGAAGAGCATTCGTTCAAAATTTATAAACTTCGTGGACCGTATACTCGGAAAAATACGGCACGTTATCAGAACTTAAACTCTATCTTGTACCTTCGCTACTCGAGTACAACTGTGTACTGGACAATTCTACAACCATCAGCGTCGGCTATGCTGTAGACATACTAGATCAAGAAGGGCCTACTCTGCGGGTTTGAAATTCCGACTAAACATTTTTTTTCCTCTGACAAGGATTATTCGCATAGATCAGGGTTGGGTTGATACAGTGTCATGCAAGTTCCTGTTTTATGAGGTCACTAATCGCTAAGCTTATCGATGGGTTACATCTCTGGGTATAACCATACTTCCTAGACGTAATAAAAAGGGCGCGTGTGGTGTAATCAACTTGGGAGATCTTGCCTTATATAACATGAGAGGAGTTTCCTTTAGTTTTACGTTTCCGTGCATCAATGAATGGAATTCCCTTTAATGCCAGAATCGTCCTCAGGATAACATAAAGAAAAAATTTCATGGTTATCCTACACCGTGAAGGTCAAGACAAAAAAGTCTGTTGAGTTGAGAGGGATTTGAACTATCGACTCAACTGGGACAGTACGTTTCACTATCCAGTCTGAGTGCCCAAGAGATTCTTGCGGCAATTAACTTAACACTTATCCATGAGGACATGCAGTGCTTCGACTCTTTTTCAGAATCACCCTCAGGGCAACATGAAGAGAAAATTTCTCGATAAACCTACACTGCGAAAGTCAGCTCGAAAAATTGAGGTGAGCGTGATTCGAATTTGTATCGTCGAGTTACCGAACCGTCGCGACAACTTAATGATCATCCGTAAAAATGTGCAGTGTTTCCATTCAATTTCAGGATCACTCCTCAGAATGAACAGTAAATTTCACGATTATCCAAAATAACAGTCATAGAGTTTCATTTATTCTTTGACTGCGATTTGGCTGCAATTGTTATTTCATTCGTCAGAGCGACTTGAAATCGCTTGCATAAACTGCTGGGGTCACCTTGATGGTTTTATTAAGATGTTTTTTTCATCTTGATGGAACTTACTTGGCAAGTTTGTTTTTGGTGACAGCTCACAGGCTTTCATCACCTCTTTACTCGGTAAAAACAACACCGGAGACGGCGGAGAGTCAAAAGGGGGAGAACCTGTCAAGACCTCACGACACTCAGTTTCTTGGCTTGGTTTATTAAATCACTGATAAAATCGCCTCAAAAAGTGCGACCAGAATCACAACATCACTGACGATAGTTGTGCAAATTGCTGTGAAAGATCTGGTAGTTTACACAAACGATTTCAAATGGGCGTCAAGTTGGCAATTACAAGTTATGTCTTTATTATTTAATAATTATCATTTAATAATATTTTCCAACGGTTGCCTTTCACATCATACATGTCACTGTTTTTCAAGGGACCTTATCTACCTAGCTATACGATAAAACTTAATACAACATATAAACTGTTTACAAGCATCTACAATTGTATTAGAATAAAATAGAATAAAATAGATTACAAATTACTATACAATTGCCCTCCAATTCGCAGTTAAATCGCAAGTGTAAATGGATCCTTATAGACTTATCGTTTGTGTGACGAAAAATGTTTTATTTTGCTGACTTTGTTAAAATCCAGTGAACTCAAATCTGCGGGAACGACTACAGCCGGATAACGAATCGACCATATTTGGCAAGAATGGAAGCTTCAGTTTTACGTTAAAAACCATAGTGTAGGCCATAGCAACAGGACTCAAACTCGTGTATTTCATCGATGGAATTAGAGAAATCGATTTGTTTAGGATTGACGGTTTTTATCTCATGGCTGGGACGCTTGGAAGCCCTCGTCAAGATCTCGTGAAAACTGGGATTCTAGAGGATCTAGGGCAGTAAATAAATCCCTAAGGGTTGTCGAAACTGCCTTGGGTAGTCAGATCGAAGGTTTCAAGAAAGGTGTACAAGTTAGCCATTCAAGTATTACACGAAAGACGCCGCCGACTCTTAAAATTGAATTAACCTTCTCATGTTGTTATTAGTCTTTCGTTGGGAAATGTGTGGGGAAAAAATTGGCTTCATACTATCGGTAGAACCGGACGTGCGATTTTAAAACTGAGAAAAATAGTTGAATCTCCGCGTGGAACCCGAGTGTTGGCATGTATGTGAACAGTCTGCCTACAAACTTGCCATCTCTGGAACCTCCCAATGAGTCCTGCCCCACAAATCGCACCAGGTCCTTTATAACAGTTTAATCTACTATTTTAGTTACGTTGGGGGAAACAATCGTTCTGTTCGCCTAGTTTTTATCTCGAAAGAGTACAATTGTTTGAATTCGAACTTTACTGTGCTTTCCAGGATAATCCTTTGTATTTCATTTAGTTTTGGAGTGGACCGATTTGACGGGGTGAATGTCTCAAATACCACTTCAGTTCATCATTCAAAACTTGTATCCACTATTTTGGGTGAGGGAGTATTCCTCCGTATCACGATTTTTTCGGGGAAAAACTGCCGTCCTTCACATTCGAACTGTGCTTTTTTATGAATCGTTTGGACTTTTATCTTCGAAGAATAACGATTGGTTAGGTCATACATGTTTCAGGTCGTGGGTCACTTTAAAAATAGCCACTATGCTTAAAAATAGTTCGAAATTACCACGATCCGGGCTGTAAGCCAGCTGTCGTGCATGGACGCGGAACCCAGCCACGTGAGGTTTCGTAAACATGCGTCAGCTTCTAAAAATAACTTTGACACACACAAGAACACTCGAAGAAACAATACTTTAATTAGAGAGACGATAAATATCTGGAGTCGGAGAAACCTAGAACCTCATGAATTAAAATCTATAACCAAGACTCCTTGCCATTTAGAAACTAGTGCAATAAATACATCCAACTGTACAGTGTCTCAGCTCAATGCAGAAGGTCTGCTTTAGAGTTTAATTACTCAATTCGAGTGCAATTTAATTTCATTTTTCGACAAAGGTTTGCGCACGAGCCACTTCTCGAGTTCCAGCTTGGCGTATTTTGCATATGTGAACATCCTTTTTGTATCTATCAATTCCAGTCGTTTATTGGGGAACGGCACGAGATTCCGCGAATAGTTCCCCAATAAGGTCATTCACTTCGACAGCTCGGCGTGTTCTTTCGCAACCACTTCGTCCACGACGACAAGGCTTTGACTTGTCGTTCATTTCGATTTGGCTCCTCTTGCGGCATACCCACAAGCCAAAGGGACATTTCATTTGCCTTTTGTGTTGAAGGCTTTCGAGTTTTCTAAGCATTCTCTTGCGACAGCCCCATTCACCAAACGCGCAGCCCCTGTCGTTGTTGTCCTGTCCTTCCGCTGTCAGTTCTCCAGTTCGACTGCGACTTCTGAATTGTAGGCGTCTCGCGAAAGCGCGATTCTTCGTCAAACAACCCCAAACACCAGCAGGGCATTTAGTAGGTTTTCCGTAGCAGTAAGAGATTGAAACAGCCAGAAGAATCAATAAAGTTTTCATTGTCCTGGAAAGGGAAACAAAAGAACGTAAAGAAAGATTAGTTTTTATCTAACATCACGCACACGGCTGCTGAATAAGTATTTATATCTCGGACTTTATTCTCAACATGATACAAAATATAATGGTTATGAGTTGGTTGGCTCCGACGTAAATGAGAAAACCAGGAGTTGCGTTCTTTTTTTGACTATAAAGCAACGGTGGAAGCAGCGCGTTTTTTGGGGGTTTTTTTCAATGCGTCGGCAACGCCCTTTGTTTAAAAGAACGACATCTTATGACCCTCGCGCTTCGTTCATACAATCCTTTTTGCTTAAAAATGTCTCCTAAAATGTATTGTTGATGTTAGGGAATAAGGTGTTTGGTTTAGGAGATGAGAGAAAGCGCACGAAGTTGTCTTACGAGAAGCAGCTCTTAGTCGCTAAAAAGACTTTTGTCCTAAACTGTTTATTCAGGAACATGCATTGATCTGAGACGAAATGACTATATCGTCCAACATAAAATGTCCTTTAGTATTTACATCTAAACGATGACCCTCTATTCTTAAGCGAAAAAAAAAATAAGCAGTTGTACTTTTCTTACCTTTTTATGAGTAGAATTTGTACGTCTAAGTTGTCTGATTATCTTTTATCTCTCGTCCGTAGCCTTCGATAGGTACGATTTGGTCTTGTTCCTGTCTCACCAGCCAGGTAGTCAAAGTACTTCTGACGAGTCTGGCGTTGCGTGGCATTAAATACCTTCCCAAAATGATATCGGAGACGACGGGTATTTTTGCAGTCGACGTGCGGGTTAGTAATGTGCTTCGATATTTTTTATTTCCGCTTTTTGGCACCCTTTGAGCATATTTTGAGCGCTTTCCCCATTTATTTGGGGAAAGGAAATGCGGCTAATTGGATGTAATTAATTCGTTGTCGTCGCATGAATACGTCCCTGAATGCTCGCGTCGTTTGTTGTTTGAATTCATAACAACGCCTGCTCTACGACCTTACACGTCTGTACACTGCTTGTTTACTGTAGCAGCAGCTGTCTAACAGTTTCGTAATAGGAAGACTTGTATTTACAAATTAAACAAATCTTTTCACCTTGATGTTAAGAGGCTCAAGCGGGCTCGACAAACGTTACAAGATACCGTGTTGTGACCACGCGCTCAGCAAAGACCATACTTGGTCGGAGTACCAGTCTATTTACGTTAGATGCAATTGTAGCCCCTTGCTGTCACCTATCATCGCGACTATTGCTCATTCGTTTGCCAGCTGGGGTTTCTAATGGTTATTCCGCTGAGCGATGGAAATCACGTGTAACCATGAAGAAAGCTGTTTCAAGCGAGAATGTTAACAAAAACACGCTCAGTGACAGATAACTGTCTTTGATACGAAAGCCTTGAGAGGGATTAGGCGCGTCACTCAAAAAACAAATCTTGCGTGTTATTCCAAAAATTTTTTTAGAAACTTTTGTATTTCGTGATCAATCCCCCTGTTAAATGTACAAAACTGCGATATTCAAAGGTGTTTGCTAGTGTTAATTTATGACTTTAACACACTTTCCGAACAGCCTTTTCTTTGCACTCTTGTCGGGAACGAAACTTTGGAAAAACACTGACCCGTTTACCTTTCCTTTTCAATGCCTCTCGGGGTCTTTACACCAATTGTGTCAGCATTTGTTCAAAATACGAATCCGAGTTGAAATCATGGGCTCATTTTAAGGATTAGTTGCCTCACAGGATATCTTCATTTTGGGAACCAAACGCAGTAATCAAACTTTCTTAAAACTGCCGTATTTTCAAACTTTCTTCGCTCTCTTAATGTTCGACTTCGCGTGTCTTTTCCGTGAATTAATATTCATACTTCAAACCAAAGGCCCTGCCTGGTTTACTAGTGGCTACAATGTTTGACTTTAATTTCCTAGTTCTGGGTAGCAGATGCTTTTGAAGTTTAAAAATAATTAAACTGAATCTAATTTAATTTAGTGCACGGCACCGTAAGTTGAGAACATGAAGCAGTGGGTTGGAATTTTGCCCTCGCAGCCACATCGTGATTAATACGATGGAAACTCCAGAATTTCATTTATCAAGCTTGCGTCGTCTTCGAAATTCTTTGTATTGCGTCACGAAATCGTGAAAATGTCTTACTCTCAAATTTTTAAAATCAAGTATGCAAGAGTTGAAGAAAATATCCTATTGCATATTACAAAGATAGATTAAGATTTAGTGATTCTAAGTATATTCAAAAGTTACGGGTTGCAAATAAATTCGCGAATTGCATCGAGTTATATAGTATTTCTGTTTTAACAACAGACTTCTTCTGAAAGGCGATGCCAATCTTTCTCTAATTGTTCTCACTTTCTGCTCATGGCCCCAGTAACTGTCGTTCCGTTTGCACTATTTAACCTCAAAAAGATTCATGTAACTTATTCCTAAAATATTGAATAATGAGTTATACCTCAATCAAAATGTTGTTTCAGTTAGAAACTCACGCTTTTAAGTTGCGACTAGTTTAGATTATTGTAAATCTCGGAAACATAAGAAGTCTGTTTGGGATCTGTTCTTGTTGACTCATTTCTTGCAATGTACTTTGGACACATGTTTTAATGTTAGATCAAGACATTATTGTTTGTCGTAATAGTTTGGGCAACACGATTTCACCAGAACAGATGTTACGATCGATGTGCTCAGTGTGTAATCAAGCACTTCAAATTAACAACTACTTTGACAATGTCGATGAGAAAAGTAAGCAAATTTCTACTTTTGTTTTTATGACTGCAAAGTCGATACCGCAAACCAAACAGATCCGCCTAGTAATGAATGAGGTGGAGCAAATATCCGATTTAGCAATGGTAAATTAAAAAAAAGAATGAAATATCTCCACCTGCTATAAGTATAGGTTTGTCGGAAAAGCTAACCTTTAGGTTGCTTTTAACATTCTGATCAATTTTTCGTTTACCATTTTTGCGGTTTCCGACTGACCTGAAACATCCTGCACGTCAATCCAGACAGAATGATTTTGCAAGGTTTATAATCTGAAATAAAAACTTATCTTTGGTGAAGGTCAATTCCTATAACGAGTTTGAAATAGAACAAAATGAATTTCACTTCAAAGTTTAGTCTTCACGCCTCAGCTCGAGCTATGGTAAATCAGCAAATCGGGAAGTTTCTCAGTAATCCTTCGCTAAAGAAATAATGAAGATAGCTTGCTGTATTATTTTATTTCTTCATTAAAATCCAAATGGTGACAATTTAACACATTTGTTTCAGAATCATTCTCAGAGATTTACATGAAAAGAAATTTTTCTTGATAATTTGACAAAGTTCAAGTCAACATTTTTCAGTTGAGTTCGGCAATGTGTCAGATTATGAAAAATTTCTGTTATATATATTTGTTCCCAGGAATATCTACTACATTTTATGCTCTTCACCTTAATATCACCAGAAGTACTAAAAAAAAAACAGAGTAAAAAAAATGTATGGCCTTTGACTCCGTAAAATGAATGGTCAACTTGGTTTATGGTTAGCAAGAAAAGCGCATACTTGGTAGAGCCCTTTTCAGTTTGCCTAAAGAGCTATCGATATGCTCCATCTGCCTACTTTACAGCATATATGCTGAATGCCGCTTTTTACATTTCCGTTAAAGATTTATGGATTTTACGGTCTATTTCATGATAATTCTCACGTGTTATTCGAACTTGGTAATGGCGTTCATTCTTACGGTTTTCTTTGGCTACGATACCCCGTATGTGATGGAGAATGCTTCAAACAGATAAACTGACTGTAGTCGAAAATAATAAAGAGATTTCTGAAACAATTAAGAAGTTGATTCATCTGGACCTGTGTTACTGCTGCTCATTCCCATGAAAATGAACCAGTACAAGAACATTCAAAGTAACTCCCGACATATACGTGACTACTTTAATGAAGAACTTTCCTATACATGTCCATACTAAATCAGGTCTTTCAAAACAAGCCCTCGCGCGTCGTAGGCGACGTTTGTTAGTCATATTTCCAGCGCCTATTTTGGCCATGGGTACTCAGAACTCCAGTCAATTGGAGTCCATTGGTTCTTTTCTGAATTTATTAGTCAGACTGCTAGATTTCATATTTTTCTGAGGAAGCGCGCTTCCAGATGAGATCCCCTGCCACTACCGTGCACTAGTCTCTTGCCTTCGATAGCCCCCAACTCCTACCCTGTGAATTCTAACTCTGGCTCCAAAGTCTTTTTGTAAATGGACTGACCTAGCCAAAAAATAGATTCTTTGAATGATTTTAAATGGTGAAATGTATAGGCAGAGACACACTGTCGCTGTCGCTGTGTCGCTAGAGCTTAGTGATACAATTGTGCGATTAGACTGCTCAAGACCGACGGTGCCAATAGCGACCTTTACTGTACGTCAGACCGCGCTCTTACTGAAAGAGCATTGCCTTTTCATCGTTGGCATTCTGACAGTTTTATCCATCATCTTTACGCTCTTGAATAAATCACTTTTATATTTGGCCTGATGAGAGACAATTTCTAAAGTCAAGTAGTATTTGGAAAGATTAACTGAAATGTCTTCATTTTTCCAAGTGATTTGGAGATTACCAGACGTCATTCCAGTTAGCCTAATCATCAACTTCTCCGCAGACAACCACTATGATAAATTAAAAAATTAACTTTTTTCTATGACGTTTTCAAACGTCTCAGTAATTCGTGCGTGACTGAGATGTCGTAGTAACCTCGTCAACTAGTACCTTAAAAAATATTTAAAGTCACGCCAGTGTATATTCATATGTTACCTTCCTTTTCAGCGGCTACGAGAGGTCACTGCTCTCTAAAGCATTTTTCCTACAAAACATCTGAAGAATTCCCGCTGTTTTAAGTGGGTTGTGTCTTAAATCAAACAGAATCGTCAAACTGGTCACGAGTGAGGTGTTTCTTTTAGATCATATCCCTAAGGCGTGAGGTCCTCGGACATGGGTAGTTTTGACTAAATTCGAGGGTGACCCATTTACAAAGAGATGATGCTGTATGTTAGTGTTGGAAAGAGGGTGAAATATTTGTTTTGTCCGCAAGTTTAGTGCTTCTACGGTGTACAATGCTTTGCCACGTGTTGAGCGTGAACAGGTTTATGACATGATAAAAACGTCGGGATTTTTCGGTTTACAATATATTGCTTGAGTCTAGCATTTGCTTATTAACTTAAACTCATGAGTGAATTCGTCAAACTCATGATTCGCGAAAAAGCTTTCTGATTCCTTGACGGCTGCTTGCAATAATCTGATGGCTGGTCAAACGCTTCAACGGTTGACGTGTTCACAATTACCGTTGGAAAGCGATGAAAGCTTGTGTAACACAATTTACTAATTTTCGTTTAGTCATGAACAAAAAAAGCCCCTCGTATCTCTAGTTCTGCGACTGAAACAGCAGCCTTCTGGATGTCGCACGTTTTACCCGATTCATTTTTACATGCTGTTCAAATCGATGTAGATTACTGACCAGGCTACTAGAAATCATCCGTTTGTAGTTCAGTTTTTCAAGGTGAAATATTTTCTCACTTTGTCATGCACCGTTGTAATGCAGTTATTGCGGTCAAACCCTTTCGACGCACACAACTTTATTCCTAATTATTTAACCCCGAAAATAAGATTTTAAAACTGCGGTCATTTATGGCATGTAACCGTGTGTCATTTTAATCCTATGCCCACGAGACATGATTACCAGAGCACAGAGGATTTAAATAATGCAAAGAAATCGTCGTAAATTAAAGGTATGTGTACAAAGCACTTCGAAATGAAAAATAGAAAAGCTGATTGCTTAATCAAATAAATGCGAAATCAAATGAGATTTGAGTTTGGATTGACGAAGTCAGTTGGGAGATCAAAATCAATTTTTACGTCAAACTTGAGTTTTCATCCCGAAGGGTTAATTGTCGTTGGCGTCACGCCGAGCTTTGACCCTGCTGTCTCGTTTTTGCAGTCTAGACGTCGTATCTTCAAGTTGATCGCAAAAAAATAGTTGTTTACGCGGGCCATCAGTTGACCAGTTTTACATTTCTTGTTTTTCTCATAGAAATGTATGCAGGGGGCAATATCCTTTCGTCAACCTCTCCTTTTAAGGGTAACCAATCCACTTGCATAAAATATTCCAGCTGACTTATTTTATTGAGTTTTGAAGTGTATAACACATCTTTCCATCGAGGGATTTTAATTCAGCAAAGAACAATGGTTTTGATTGAGTAAAGTATTCAGGTTGGCGTTTGGATAAAATATTAGATTTTTTTTTAGGTATACGAACGGTAATCAATTTGACGGACGTTCAAAAGTTATGCAGGGTATGTGTTTCCTGTCATCAAAATGCTCTCTCATCAGGGAACCCATGGTATTTTGGGGCGGAAGAGGTTATATTAAGTCGAACAAAAAAACAAACTTGTTTCAGACGTTCCACTCGAGTCTGAAATTCCTTGTCACACGACACCGTGAATATACAGCCCCACTTTCAAAAAAATTCCAGTCTCTTATATTTATTGTACAAGTGCCGTGCAGACAGTCGTTGTCAACGACATCGTAGATGGGGTTTCTTCTTAGCGGAAGAAGAGTATAAACTGGATGTTTATTCACTTGCTTGCTGAGAAAGTACATTAAATAATAAGAAATCTCACTTCAAATGCCATAATTTGCAGATCAGTTGTCTCAAACAATTTAACACCGTGCTTTTGTCACATTTGAAGCTATTTTTGAGACTGCATGATGTTCGTGAAGTCAAAAGTGCATTTGAGATTAAATGAAATGAAACAAATAAGATTCTTGTTGACTTCAAAGAGCTATCGACTATCGTGGTACACATTTAGTGTTGGGATAATTCGTAGTCATAGTTTACCCTTTCAGACGAGAAACGACCTTCAAATGATTCATAGAAACGTTTATTGCTTGGCATCTACGTTTTACTCATTATACTGCAAGTGCCCGCACTCCTTAAAGAATTAATAGCAAATTATTTCAAGAAATGATTGCATAAAAGATTTCAGTTATGCTGGGTCCATTCCATTTTGTTCCTTTATTGTTCTAAGGGTTCTTAGTTTGCTTTCTGATTCACCGTAACTGAACTTTGCTCATTAAACAATGCCATTTGGTACAACGTTTTAACAGATATATCCTATTCAAGCATCAAGGTGGGTCCGTTAGGTCTAATTCTGGCATGCGTATTTTTCAAGCATCTGGTTCTAATACCCCTCGAGCACATTTCTGCCTAGTTATATCCTGTAGGTTCCAGTGTACATCATTCATGGTCAACTCAAATTAGTTTCGTTATGTTTTATTCCGCGTAATATTTAGAATATGTGAACTTGATTGAGCTTGTATCCGATTTTCGCAAACATCAGATAGATTAATCCTACATCCATCAATCGTGTGAGTAAAATTTTAACCGTTGTCCAACGCTGTAAAAATTATTGGTAAACGATAAAATGTAATGAATGGAGTACATGGTGTTCATGTCCCCCAAGGCTGGATTACCCAACCGTTACTCTGCTCTGGGATAAATGATCATGAATTTCTCTTTTCTTCAAAGGTTGATGGTACCAGACAATTTAACGGAGCGTTGCAATTTTTTTTAATAAAGTGTACTGTAGTTTGTAGCATTTAGTATGTACTATATAACTTTCCGGTGTTGCCTCTGATGTCGTCTCGTAAAGTTTTGAGTTGTTGTATGAATCGTAATCGCCACGTTGAGGCTCTGTTACACTTTGGAACTTGTGTCGCAACGTCTGAATCCGCTGTGATGCAGCTTCTCGATAAAGGAATCTTTCACGCAGCAATGTTCCTTTCAACTTGTCGTGGAAAGGCAAACAAAACTGGCTAAGACTGAACCAGTCATTCTTTTTCATTAGCCGATCTCGAAACTTTTTCTGTGAGACTAGTTTCACGAAGGATGTTATGCTGTGCAACGTCTCAAAAATTCGTTGCAACATTACCGCAATGGTTGCGAGTAGTGGAACTCGGTTGTAGTTGTACTTCGTGCAACGCTTGCTGCATCAAAAATGGTGACTGGGCCTGTTGACTAACTCTTGGATTTTTCCTTTTGGTGGGGAACTCACTGGAGCCTATTTCAATTTATTAACCTGGTGTACTTGAGGTACTGGATAAATTTTGGAAAAAAAAAAAGTCACGGTCAGTCCTTACTCAGAAATGGGTAAAAATGACATGAAATGTCCCTTCAGTTGACTCCGGGGAACAAAATCCCGTGCGAATATACCCCGCACTGTATAAGCTGATACAAGCTGTATAAGCTGATACAAGCTGTACAACTGAAATCCGATCTTAGAATGTTAGTCAACGATTCTTCCAAGGGCTTTTGGAAAAGTCGCATTCAAACTTTTCATTCAAGAAGCCAGGCGAACTGACTCATTAAACGCGTGTAGAAATCTGAAGCCACTTTGGCCACAGAAGGCTTCGTGATGCCGAGTTCAAACTCCAGCATATAATGTTTGCAAGAGTGCAGGGCTCATGGACTGTGTTATCTCATATATTTCTAGACATATTATCAGCTTCTTTCCATGCCTGTGGTTCAAACAATTCTGCATGTCAATACTTAAACTTGAAGCTGACGAGTGAAGTCAACAATTGCTTACAATTTTTGGAGATTAGCATTACTTACCAATGCCTGTGCGCTGCAAAAAAGTTTTAATCCTTGGGCTACATACTTAACTGACGTCCAATGATTAAATATCAGGTCAATATACGACGCAATCCTATTAATGAACACAGGCGTTTCATATGTGTTTGCATGTTCGACCTTTAAATTCGAAAGGAAATTATTCTTGGAAGATATTTTCATCTAAGCTGCTAGAAATGTTATTCGGACCTGCTCATATATCGTGTGCAAATTTCAACCGATCACGTGGTCGCGTGAGTCAGTGAACCACACTCGAAATAACTTACCTAAATGCAAATGCTGGACGTCATAACACAAAATCGGAAGATTAAGAGTTTGACTCACTTGCAACGAATTTATGTCCATTTAAAGAAGGAAACACTATGAACCTCACTGCAAGCTCTTTCTTGAAGTAGAATAACAGCATTTGATTTAAATTTCCTTTTCTCGAACATCTTATGCTAATCTAGCTCGGTAATACCTGCTTGGTGTTCTCTTCTGTATCTGAAACTCAAACCACCATTGGGTATAGTCGTCAGTCGCTCTACTCATTTCTAAATATAAAGCACGCGTTAATTTTGTCTGTGATTCAATGATGCTATAAACATTTCTGCGTGTATCCTGCCCCACACTGCGCGTCTGTTAAACACTGTTACGCCTTCGTTATATTCTACGTTGGAGAACGGATACATAATTTGGAAATGACGTACCGCATTTACGCAAAAATAAACTTTTCTAGCAAAATGTGGAAGTCCCAACATTGGCTGTAACAACTCACCAAAGTTTAACATCAATCCTTTGATCCTTTTTTGTATCCTCCTACCAATATTCAATTATATGAATTATGTCGTTAAAAAGTCAATAAACATTTACTCATATATGCGACACATCTGAAATGCTCTACAGGACAAAATCTTTCCCTTTGATTCCTTATTTGGCTTGGTTCTTTTCAATCTTTATTTATTCTTACTGACCGCAACTGCATACCATGGGTACTTCAATCATTCCAACACTTTTCGTGAATGAGAAATGGTTAGGTATTAGTATCCCTTGCTGTTCTTTTCTTCCTATTGACTGGTAACGACAAACTTGTCTGGTTCACTCTGGATTTCTAAGCGTTCTCGTGGAAATTTTTCAAGATAACAAACTACGGAAAAGCCAGGTTTTATTGGACCTGGAATGGTAATCTTTGTAAATTGTTCCGCGAGGAGCGGTTAATCAATTTGTTGTGAATGTCTGGAATTCAGACTAATGTGCATTTAGATTATTTAGTTCTCCCAATACCTGTACTATTTTGTTTGTAATGGAATAAATAACTAGACAATTTGTTCGTTTAGATGGGATGTGTTGCTCTGATTTGGCTCGAGTGTGTGTGCTTGTGTATGTTTCAAGATAAACAAGCCCTTTTTCTGTACTGCTTCAATCAATTTCTGAATGTTGTTTGTATCCTGTAATCCACATCCAGTTTAACACCTTTACAGTCTTGATGGCGGTCAGCATGAGTGAGTCAGATTAAAAAAGATATTACCAAATCTGGCTAAACACGTAAAATTCAAAAACAGCTCCACCAGATCGACGTCTTCTTCAAGGAATAATGCGTAAAGGACTGGATGGAGAAGTAGAGAAAGAGAAGGATTGAGAGAAGGAGAGAGAAAGAGAATTGCCATCTTTTTTCCAAATGCTGAAGTCTTAATTGGACAGCTTAGTGGCAGCATTTTGTAAAGCTCGCCTTGCTTTCTTCGCTTCACGGTCTTGTTTAAACACTCAGATCAGTGCAATAGCTGTCAATCGACTCCATGAATAAGTTAGTGACAGTGCTTAGTTGATAAAAAATTGCCAGTCGTAGATTATATAATCCCACACCAAACTCCTCATCCTTATTGTGACGTACACATCATAACTAGTAAAAATACCTTAATGTCTCTCTTCCGTATACCCTTTGCTATCTAACCAGGAATAAACCAACGAAATAGTGAACCTCCTCGCAAGACGAGTGTGTGGAAGAGTATTTGTGAGTGTTCAAAATTCTAAAGCTATGTCAAGTGCAGTACAGAATTCAGGCACGACCTATCACTACCGAATAACTTAAAGAATTTTTGTGGTACTTAGCAAAGCAAGAAATATTCTCTAACAGCTCAAGGGGAAAAATTTTTCGTAGTCGCACAGACAATGAAGCACTGGTACTTTTTATATCTTTTACGGTTTTTAACCACCTCATCCAACCATCGCTCGTGTTTTATGGTTAAGTCACGACTTTAAATTGGCACAAGGTCAACAAAAATGGTTGGACGGGAACGAACTAATGGCTTATTTAAGTCAAAATGTTACTGTGTACATCGCTGGGAAGTTACTCGGCTGCATGTGTCATTTTTACTAGACTTCACCGCTGGTTTCTAACAAGTGAAATCCACTGTCACATAAAATGCTTTATCGGTTCTTCTAGCTATCGTTTTCGTTCCAACAAGTACAAGTCGACGAGGCTTCTCTAAGAGGAGCGGTCCTTGACATGGTTGCAAATGATCAGAACTCAGAAGTGCATTAATAAAAAATTCTTACCGTCATTCCTCATGATGCTGTTTCATTTGGTTGTACATCACTTATGTCACTTGCTGGCTTCTATGGTTCACTAAAACTCATTTTTCTCAACTCAGATATTTCCTCTGTTCAGACAATGTTTTCTACTACGTATGCACACTTTGATTTGAGACTTTATACACTGGTACTACGAGAGCAAATAGACTTCGAACAGTTCACATTTCGTTACAACTAATGTCCGTAAATGGCTTATACCGGTGGTAGTGATTCTTCGTACTCTCTCGCTCATTCACTCACCCACTCCCTCACTCACTCACCCACAAAATGGGCTGACAAACCATTATTACATCCAAAAAGTAACAAGGAAATTTATTTGTTTTATTGAATTTATTTTACAGCGAACTAGTAATGTCGACAGTAGGCCTGAAACGGAAAAAATCTTATTCAATATCAACCATGCTATAAAGTAAACAAATGAATAAGTGAATGAATAAATAGACACAAATAATAGTGAATGATGTTTGTACGATGATTTATTAAACCTCCCAAATCCTGCATAAAAAGTCTATTTGGTGGTTAGCGTCCTCTCCAAACTTGAGCTTAATACAAGCTAAGCACATTAATTTACCTACAACAGTACATTACAACGAGAATTTAATAATGTGAATTTTCAGATTTCCAGGAGTTCTGCAATGTCGTTCCCACAGTCCTCCTGCTCGGCCAGGGAAAGGGAAGGACTCGGGGGGAAATTACTGATCCTCAACCACACTAAAAAGTTAACATCGGCAAGAGATTTACCACGGAGGAAACGAATTCTTGGCAAAAATATCAGTACCCAGCACAACACACGACTAAATGCCGTAATATGAAAGCATAAAATTTATTCTGATGTTTCGTTGCTAACACCTGGAACCTTTTTACGGACAATAATATACATGAAGTAATGTTCGAACTAAATAGTTACAAACATGATCGACGTTAATTAAATGATTAGCCAATCAGACGAAGTGAATGGAATTCGATTAAGACAAGTATTTCCGATATTTAATGATTTTTTAAATGAATTTACGTCCAAGTTATGAAGGAGTGAATAATGTCACGGCCAACCGCAGCGGTGAGCACAGTGGGGAGCAGAAATAAGGTCCTGGGTACGAGGTTGTGTCAGGGCAAAGTAGTTGCTTTGACATTGACAAACTGTTTTCCTTGGGAACGCCCGTTCCCAATACAAACATCCCTGGTAACGCACAGAAAAGCTATAAGCAAACCCCAAAAGGGGATATACACCGAAAAGATACCAAAATAAAATGTAATTAGTCGTTAGGAATTGTCTTACGTCATTTGAGTGTGGGGGTGGTGATGCTTTTAATTACGAAATTCCTAAGTTATTGCCTTCGAGACCAAAGGAGAAATTTGCTCATGAGACGAGTTTGTACCCTGCTATCACCAACTGCTTATTTCAGGAAAGTTCTCGACAGCACTTCTTGTCATAATACAACCAAGCCAATATCAGACGAAAAAGCTTGGAGTAAATACAGCAGAGGCGAAGGTGAAGAGGGTGAAAATGCGTCTGAAGAGCCATCAGCATCCCTCGATTTCGTGAGCAGAAGCACCAGTGCACGCTGATAAATAACCATATACCCAAATCAAGTCTTGAAAATTCCATTTCCCCAGACTCTGCTCAACCTAGCAGGAAGCCTCTTAGAATGAGATTAGGAGTTCTACCAGGTTTTACCGGAGAATGTCCGAGAGACTGGTAATGATAAAAGCGTTGGACGTGCAGGAGATCAGACGCGTAGTTGTCATGCTTCGCGAGGTTTGCCTGGTGTCGGTGATTTTGACTTGTGTACTTTCAGACTGACTTGGTGTGAAGCTCTTGAACTTTGGGTTCGATAATAACCTCACTTATCATTGCTACGTATGTGTCAAGCAAGAACTCCCATGATCTGGAATATCAATCTTGCAGCATTTGCTAGCCTAGCCAATGGCCAGATAAACGTCCCAACAATTTTCAAGCCCCCATGATTTGTTCACTCATCCTTTTTCATTGCAAAAGAAACAGCCAGAATTAACTAAAAATACAGTTTTATCAAGGATATGTGTTTCTCGTAGTAATGCTCGTCTCTTAACGTTTTGATGGTGCAGTTGAGAATGAGCAGGACGTAATTGTTCTGTTTTTAAAAACAATAACTTTAGACGCCTGATTGTTGAGTGATGGTTATATTTGTGGGCTATTTTTATGTTACAGGTATGGCGAAGCCTTGGGAATTGGCTTTCTTTAGTCCCCATACTTTTCTGAGGACTCTTATTCAAACTTAGGCCACATCCGAGAAGGATCCAAGGAATTTAAATTTTCAAGTTCACTGTTATGGAATATTAATTGTAGTTTATCAAGTTGCGATTTTTTTAGGAAGTTGTTTTTGAAAATTTCCCAATAGCGTGTCTTCAGTGGTTTCCTTGATCTTGGCCCTCCCAGTCTCGGAATTTCGCTCTGCTGTCACTGTATCAGATGTACTTCTAGCCGTTCTAGCCGACAAATTACTTGTAGAATGGCATCTCAGTGTTTCCTGTGATAATCGAGTCTAGAGAAGCTTCTCAACGACTTTAAAGAAAAAAAATATTAAGCGATTCTAATCAATTGACAAAAATTTAGCCGCAAGGTGACGGTCTGTCTGGCGATTATGTTCAAAAAATTTTGTGACTGAAAGAAACGCTTTTGCCTGTATACTAATAATAGAAGTGATGTTTTCACGAAGGTAAGTACATACTTATTCCGAGTTTTGCCAGATGTTGAATTTTTTACATTCTCGTCGCAAGGATGTTTGTCATGTCTATCAAAAAAAACAATTGTTAGCCTTTGAAGCGAATAGCCCAGTGCTTCTTCAAATTCCTCTCAGTTCAACTCAGTTTTTCGGGTTGACATCCCTTCTTTATTTATCGAGAATGATTCTGAAGCTGAACGGATGCACTGCACGTACACTTGGTTATCCAAGTAGAGTTACCGCGACCGTCTCTTTCGCACTTAAACTGAATTCTGCTTGCGTACTGTTCCAAATGATCGGTAGACCAAGCGGTTCTCAGCTCAACTGGTGAAACCAGTATTAGGTTACGCGAAGATGTGAGTGTGACACTGATGTAACACCGAGGACGAGTCTCAAGTTGGCATTAAGGGCTGTTTACACGTGCGATTTAGTGCCTTGCGATTGACATCTTGGAGTATATGTTTAACTGACAAGAGCGTCGAAGACAAACTACAGCGAATCATAAGCGGATGTCTTGCTGCAAAGACTGTGATGAGTTTATTACATACACCAGGACGACAATCGTAACATGCGTAATTGCACGTGTAAACGGCCCTTTACAATTGCTGGAAACCTTACGTGGCACTTTCACGCCATATTGATCAATGCCGAATCGCCCCCCAGTTATGGCTCATAAGCCCATATTTCAGTGCTAGCTTAGTGTTTACAAATACATACATGGAAGAGAGTACTGCAAAATTGGGCCGGGAATTAGAGAATTATAACTCTCCTGTTATTACGCGTTAATTTTTCAAATTCCAGAATCCAGACAGAATCAGACCGCTGACCGGAAAGGGTATAATGGGCTCCGGGCCAACTTTTTAAGTCTCGTGAAAGTAACAGTAAAAAGAAACAAACGACCAAGAAAAGTTGAATTGCCGTCTTGCCCATAGGGATCATACATTTTCTAGGGGGGGCATTCTGCAGCCGTTCTAATACACATAGCGTCAATTCTAAATTTTAGAATAACGATTTGAAACGTGGCCAGGTTGTAATCTGAGCAACCTGACCTCAACCTAACTCTAACCCTAACTCTTTGACCAACTCTCCCCATATTTTCGGGGGAAAACTTTCTAAGGGCCAGATTGCTCAGATTACAATCTAGCTACACTTCAAAGCCTCATTGTAAAATCTAGAATTGACGGAAGCATTTTAGAACAGGTGTAACGGGTGCATTCTGGCTAAATGTCACTCAACCGCAGGGGAAAAATTGATTGCCGCCATATTGGACAAATTGGGGGCAAAACAAACACGCCCGGATGATAAGTTGAAGGTCATGGTCAAACTACACCTCACTTTCGTCTCTTGTTTTTGTTTTTTCAAACAGAAAGTAAAGTAATCAGGGCGATAATAAGAATAATAGCCAACTAATGGCCAGAGAAGCTGTCTTCTACTACACAACTCACGGCAACAAAAACGAAACAATTCTCTAAACTTCATTTGTTGGACCTTGAGGTTCTCGAACAGACGTCAAAGGGCCCGGAGAAGAACAATTTACCCCTCAATTCACTCAAAGTGCCGAATTTCCAATTTTACCTGAATTTTCGGCCCTCGTGACCCCTCTAGTTTTATACGATCTCTATGGTCTTGCCATCAATGGAACGCTGGTGGTGCAGTGGTAGCGCACATGTCGATCACCACTGACTAGGGTTGGATTCCGAAACTATGCAGTTATCTGATTAAAGTTATCTTGGTCACATGTGAGAAAAATGTTGTCCAGTTTGACTCTACCAAGCATCGCAGGTTTTCTCCGGGTACTCCAGTTTCCTCCTGTTGTAACACTGGACCCATGAGGGGTGGTCCTTATTGGACCTCTAGGGTGAGCAGCTCAGGTAGCTGTTAGGGTTATCCAGTCTAAAAGACACTGTACCTCTACCACTATCTTTATTCACATCATTTAAAGCTAACCATCAGCAGAACTGGAATTGCCTAGATTTTACAGTATGATAAGATGGATAGTTTAAAGGTTTAACCTTGTATTTACCAAAGGGACTTTAAAGTCCGTTTTTCTATTAAGTGTTCAATTGACTTGCATATTTAACCGTGGTAAACAAAGGGTTAAAAACATCGTTTTTCAGACGGTAGAAAACTTATTTCCACTCGCTAGTCCATTTTAGACAACTTCTAGCCACATTACAGACCTTTAACTTTTTCCTAACCTCGGATTGATCACACTTACGTTGTTGATGAACTCCCGTTCTATTAATCTTTTGTTCAGCATGATATTAGGATTGGGGAATTGTTACGGCTAAGGTTAAGGTAAAGTTGAGGTTAGGGCAAGGTTTCTGTGAGTTGAGCCCCTGGTTGCCTAATTCAGGTGCATCCGCTAAACTTCAACTGAGCCGTTCGTTAAATGTTTTTTAGTGTAAATTAATTTGTAGGTTATTCTGTACAAAGCAAATTATTCTGGGGTCTAACCAACCCCTTTCGTTCTTCGCGTTGGTTCTTCGGCCTTCTTCCTATGGTCCTAAATGACTTCAATTTTTACTGTTTTTCTTACATTTGCTTGGCTTGTCGCTCGCATGCCATCAATGCATCCATTGCATTCGGTGCGATTCTCAGATCCTTCAACTTCATCCCAACAAATGTATTAGAATAGCCTGAATAAGTAATCCACTTGCCATCCTGGTCTCCCTTTGTGTGTACTCCATCGTAAAGCACTTCACCTGCTTCGTTTTCGTAAACCTTAGTGACACGTCCTTGGTGGTACCGTATACCTCCGGTGTTGTTCCCTTCTGATCCACTGTAGGAGCCCTTAAGATACGTAATATTGCGTTGTTAACATCATGCACGTAGCTACGGAGGTGCGCGGGGATGCAATCACCCCCCCCAAAATCTGTCCTCGCCCCCCTCAAAGAAAATTCTGAAGTGGTTTCAAATATAATTTAAATATGCCAAAATCCGATAGATTTTTAAAATATCTTATGGAAAATATTTTTTCGCTGACCATTCTGACCTATTTTTGTAACGTTATACCAAGTCCACTACATTTGACAACATGAAGTAGTTGCTGAGTAGTCTGGGTTTTCAGCTTACGTCGACAACTGGCCCCCAAAAATTAGTGCTGCCCCCCAAAAAATAGTGCTGCCCCCCCCAAATTTTACATCCTAACTCCGTGCCCGGTTAACATACTGCTAAAGTTTAATAACAGTAGAACACCTGAAAGATAATTGCACGTCTTATGCATGTTCATGTACTGCAGTGTGGTGCAACGAATGCTTACGACTACTACATCACTTAATTCACGTATGCTCAATAAGTTGCGGTCGCGTTGTGTAGAGTCCTGTTTTCAACATAGTGCTGGGTTGTTTTGTGTCGTTTTGCTTCATGTCGAATATTGCCATGTCGCTTTGTTTCGTCTTGTGTCGTTTTGAGTCGTGTCTTGCCGTGTCGTCTCATTTCGTGTCGTGTGCTCGCGGGTCTAAAACTATTATGGAACACCTATTATTACCTAATTAAGAAAGCCTCGTCCACTGATATTTTTGAGAGGCCTCTTCGTCTCAAAACATATCTGTTTTGTAATATTTCATGAAGGCTATTTTTAATATTATTGTTGATGTCGCATTTACTCTACGGTTCTTTTTTTAGTTCGTTTTCCAGTTATTATTTACGTGTTAAAATGTGTTTGATTGGCAAGAGCAAAATTGCATTCAGTGTTGGCAATCAGTAAAGCAATTTTCTGAGCGAAACGATGTGCGCTAGTTGGCTGATTTATACGAGCTAAAATGTTCTGGAGGAGATATGAAAACAATGTTAAGATTCAGTGATAGTTTTCTCCATAGCAATAAATGAAAAAAAAAGGTGAGAGATGCTGGAAAACGTCAATGAGTCGTGAATTGTTAAACGTAGAAAAGACACGGAAAGCGACCAACTACAAAAAAGGAATAAGTCATAAGAGATCATAAATCATATCACAAGGTCCATAAAACTTTTTTTTGGCACTTTTTTTCGTAAAAAAGACAACACTTCCTTTGGAAGTGTCTCTACTTTTCGATTTTAGAAGGGAGAAGTTTAATTTTCGTACTTCAATTGTCTTACCTGAGGGAAAATTACGATCGTTCCTTCGGCAATCTCATCCTTACGAGGAACTGAATTTAAGGCGACGTTCTTGTATGACTCTTGCCTTCCTGTTGGGTCGCCATCGTCCCAGTCCACTGTATATTCAAACGTTTTCTTGTCAAATGCAACGACTGTGGCTGGGAAATATGCCCATTTGAAATGATGACAAAGAACCTTATCTCCAATCGTTGGGGCACGGTACGTACGTTCCCTCGCCGGAGCTGGAAGTATTCAAAAGAAGCCTTTAGCAAATAGATTGATGAGCATGCATTGCCTTAACGTCTGAAATCGCTTCAATATAATTAGCTAATTGTGTTTACAATTGAGTGGTACAGTGGGTAATCCACTTGTCTCTCACCCGCTGGGACTGGGGTTCGATTCCTGCTCCGTGCAGTTATCTGATTAAAGTTACCTTGATCACATGTGAGAAAAGTGTTGTCCAGTTTGACTCTACCAAACATTGTAGGTTTTCTCCTGTTACTCTGGTTTCCTCCTGCAGTAACACTGGACCCACAAGGGGTGGCCCTTACTGGACCTCTTGGGAGAATAGCTTAGCTAGCTCATAGGGTTATCCAGCACAAGTAGAGGTGGTTTACAACAACATTGCTTGAAGTGTGTTCGCTTAGCGACGACCGAATTGAATCAAAACGGCACAGTTTTTTCATTGAGCTTTGGTGTATTTGTCAAAATACTTTCACCCAGAAACACCAGTTTAACATGTTTGCTAGGTTTGAGCTGACGATTTTTTTATCTTAATGTTATGACTTTTTGCCCTTATTTCTTGCTTAAATTTTTTTTTTCAAAGCCAAAATCACTAGAAAGAAAGTGATAAACCAACATTATTACTGAAACTTATCTTTCTACTGTTTTAAGTGCTGTCCAGTGGAATGATGGCAGGAAATCCCGGTAGAATAATGTTTCAAGCATTGATCATCTTCCAGGCGAGGTTTGATAAACCGCTTCTATTTGGAGTGATTTTTACTTGGTGCTTTAGTGGTGCTTTTTCTTGAAGCTAAAATGCCGTATTAAAAACTCCGCAACGGTGTTATGTTTCTCCGTGCCTTATCTTCTACATGTTTCTGTCTTTGTTCACAACGCGTGGAATAAACAAACGCATCTGCACCCCTCCGCTTTACCGACTGAGTAGTCGGTAAAGCGGAGGGGTGCAGGAGCTCCCCATAAACTAGGACCGTAGTGACAGCAGCATTATTACATGCTGCTGTCACTACGGTCCTAGTTTATGGGGAGCTCCATCTTTAAAATACTTATGAATTGCATACAGAGTATATCTAACTATTGATGAAGCATCATAAACTCAAGATATCTTAAAAATTGACGGTCAATTTTCATAAATGCTGTCCTATGCAAAACTTTGAAAATTGAATATGTCGTCAAAATTAATGTGTTTCATTTACGGAGTTTGAAAGAAATTTCCCGAAGCAAACATTCATCCGATTGAAATAGAATAACAACTCGACACACGACAAGATCGAATCAAAAATCGGAATTGTGCCTTTGAGACAACATTACAGACCCCAGGACGAACCATTGTATAAGACTACCGTATCGTGAGCCAACAAATTACCAATTAACCAGGGTGCGGCAGAATGACCTATTTTATCACGCAGGGTTAAACACATCAAACAATGGTCTTTCAAATGATAGATGAACGTTCTTCAAGCTCTATTCTCAGAAAAACTATTTCTGAGCCCCCAGACAGGGACCAAACCCGCAACTTTCTGATGACCGATGAGACCCTCTAACCATTGAGCCACCAAGGCTCAGATGGTGAGCTAAGGTGCAAGTATCTGAGTGTTGGTAGCTCAATGGTTAGAGCGTCTTATCGGTCATCAGAAGGTTGCAGGTTCGATCCCCATCTGGGGCTTAGAAATCGTTTTTCTGAGGTAAGGGCTTGACGATCGTTCATCTATCATCTCAAGATATTTCCAAGCTCTCGTACATCTAACATATAAATTCCATCTATATCATTATCAATATGTAGTGGCTTCCGCTTAGGTCGTACATATATGTCGAACTTGCACCTTGGCTCTTCATCTGAGTCTTGGTAGCTCAGTGGTTAAAGCGTCTCGCCAGTCATCAGAAAGTTGCGGGTTCGATCCCCGTCTGGGGCTCAGAAATAGTTTTTCGGAGGTAAGAGCTTGACGAAAATTCATCTCCAAGCTCCCACATTTCCAAAACATATATCTCGATGATCTTTTACTTACTTTGATCTTTGTTTTCTTTTACTTTGTAACAATATCCCAAAATCTCGGCCAACTTGCTGTCATAACTCTCACTTTGGACCTCGCGCATGTCGATTGCTTCAACTTGACATCCGCTGACCAGCATCCCTATGATGGTATCCAACCATTTGTTTCCTTTTCCCACCACGATCGGTACAACCTTCTTCTTTAACGATTTAAGCGCAAACTGGAACTCCATGCGACAATTGTCGCTCTCGGAGTATTCATCACTCACAAAGACCAATACAAGTTTGGCACTTGATAAACCCTTTGCGATTTGCTCAAACTAAAACAAGCAAAATTTGTAATTTAGTCTCGATGTTAGCAAGTACCTTCCCTGTTTGTACCCCCTGCTTCCTCTCGTTCCCGAAGGTACTGTGCGTTCTTAACTGGTTATGAGCCTTTTTGTCAAACTTATGGGCATGTGGGCTAGGATAAATGACAAATGTAACGTAGCTCCACGTGAACATCTTTACAATATTAGTTGCCTGTCGTTTTTACCGTCGTTAGTATTAAGTACTTTGAACTGATTATATGCACAGTTTTGTGGGATGGTTTGTTCAGCCTTAAAAAGTGCCTGAAGATTACTAAAATGTCTTTGAATCTCTAAGTCAAGACTATTTGACTCAATGGTAGCTATGAAACGCAACGCCAACGGTGTTTTAGCAAATTGAAATGACATTCGTTTTGCCTCGCATTCGACTTTTTGATTTTACTGTAGCTAACGCAAGACGATTTTGATCTGGCTAACGCCAGGCCATCTTACTCTGGTTGAAGCCAGATTATTTTAGTCTAGCTGACGCCAGACGGTTTTATTCTGGCTAACACAAAGCCATTTTAATCTGGATAACGCCGGACAAATTTACTCTGGCTAACACTAGACAATTTTACTCCTCAAATGGGGACGTATCAAAACAGAAGGGGTTAAGTCTATCTCAATTAACTCTTTTGGTCCGTATCAGACTTCTTAACTTTGGCTAATGCCAACCATTTTACTCTGGCTAAGACCAGACAATTTTACTTTAGCTAACGCCAGATGGTTTTAATCTGGCTAACATCAGACGATTTTACTCTGGCTAACACCGAATGGTTTTACTCTGGCTAACGCCAGACGATTTACTCTGGCCAACACCAGACAATTTTACTCTGGCTAACGCCAGACAATTTTACTCTGGCTAACACCAGACATTTCTACTCTGGCTAATACCAGACGGTTTTACTCCGGCTAACGTCAGACGTTTTTACTCTGGCTAACGTCTGACGTTTTTACTCTGGCTAACGTCAGACGTTTTTACTCTGGCTAACGCGCCAGATGTTTTTGGTCAATTTCGGTACATTCTCAAAAGCGCAACGAGGAGTTAACGTTTTCCCGTAACTGGATTTTTTTATCTTACCATTCCTATTGAATCCGCCGCAGCACTCGTCAGTTGATGAATATCAATCCACCCCGAGATGTCTCTCGAGGATAAGTCATCGTATATACGCCGAGGATCGTTAAATTCATTACCTAGAATATGAAAAAAATTCAGGAGATTGATTTTCCATAATCAGTTTTCCATAATTTTCCAAGCATATAGTGTGTACTTTCAGATGGGTTGTGTCATCTTAATTTTAATTTGTGAAATGATTTTATTGCGTATCTTGAAATTCCGTCACATTACATAAGAAAGTCTTTTATTTTCCTCTTTGAGTTTGCTAGCTCTCCAAAAATTAGATATCTAGACGTATTAGTTCCTATCTTTTTATGTCCGTCTGTCTGTTTGTCTGCTTGTCAGCCAGCCTGTGTCTATCTGTAGCTTTGGTAATGGAATCTAAGAATTCGAGAGGGTCGAACGAGAGATACTATGGGAAAAGTATGTACAAAAGTCTCGTGAAAGTATAGTAATACATTGTCATTAGGAAAAAAGTGCAATGACACCATAATATCTTCATCTACATCCTGGGTTGAAACAACTCTTTCTAAACTGTTGAACATTACGCAGAAATGTCAAATGAGGAAAGGAAATACATTTATGTATATACAGGGTGAGTCAAAAGTAGCGCCCAGCTTCTAGGAAGTTATGCTAATGTTGTTGATGTTTTTAATATGTTACTTTAATGAGCCCCACCTCATTATGCACGACATGTTCGCTTGTGGCTCGATGAAAACCTTCCTGGAAAGTGGATCGGACGCTGCTGCCCAATTGAGTGGCCGGCACGCTCCCCAGACCTCACACCGGCAGATTTCTTTCTTTGGGGGACCCTGAAAGACCTTGTTTATCGTGACAAAACTCGTTCTCTTCAGGAATTGAAAGCTAAAATCACTGAAAAGTTTGAGGAAATTGATAGCGAACTCTACAAGCGTGTGTGTCACTCTGTGCCTGCTCGATTGCAATTGTGCATTGATCACGAGGGAGGACACTTTGAACATTGCAAGTAAAACAGCCTGTTACAATTCTTTATTCCCTGAAGAAATGGAATAATTTAAAACAAATAATTTGAAAACGTGTCTTTCATTTATTTCTACCTTCTTGCATTCTGTAATAGAAATATGAAACAAATAACAAACTGACAATCCTAGAACAGGTGTTGGGCGCTACTTTTGACTCACCCTGTATTTACATATAAATATAATTTTGTGTTTCCCTTGCATAGTGAACAAACTATATTGGTGAGGAAATGTGGCCACACCAGCTCTTTTTATTCAGCACCAAATGAAAATATAAAAAATTAATGCTTCTTAAAAATTTTCGATTTCAACGTCCAAGTATCTATGCTTTAAACGGGTAAAGTTTAATGATGTACATCCCAGCTCCTGGCATAACCAACAAATCATTTGTGCTAACATATTTTACGAAATGTTTAGACGCAATAAGAATTAAGAGCAGTTACATTTGAACTTACCAATCACTTGCTCAATTTGTTTGGCCTTGTATGCGGCAAGGGAGTTTGTCCAACAATAACTTATAAACACCTCAGTCTGCTTGTTTTGCTGAATATGGATGTCTGGTATGTCACTGTGCGGAGTAACATGCAAATGCACGTGTTTGTCCAATGCTTTGAGAAGCTGCTCCAATTTTGCATCTGCCACATCTGAATCCTACAAACAGAATTTTGTAAATACCAAAGCTTCTCGTACGAAAGTTCTGTCGTGCTAGTTAATGCCTCATATACGCACGCTTTTACGCCTGCAAAGCTTTATACAGTATTTAAGAAAGAGAAAACAATTTTCGTGTTTCAGGGCTGCCACTGAACATGGAGAGTCAGAAATTCTAAAAATTTTTCAAGGTCACGAAATTGTCGGGGATTTCTGTTTTCAGTCCTTTTTGGCCTACCCACTTATAAAATGTTTGCTACGCCCCTGACATGTGACCGTCATTATACTTGTGATCAATTTACACCCAATGTTTAAACTCCGTGGCGTTACTCACAGTTCACACGCGCTCACAGCGTGTACTATATATATATATATATTAAAAAACTCATTAATAATTCACGAAGAAAACACAAAGGAAATTGACTCCTAATTAGTATGCTGTAAATCGGATACAGAATACTAATTAGAATTATGAACTTTTCTTTCGATTTTCTGTGTTAAAATTTACTGATACTTTAAACTAAACGGTAAACATGGCCATTTAAATGTATCCGTATTTTAAGAAAGATACGATATTCGCGTCTGAAATGCATGAGGTTTTACTACGGCTCGCCTTGTAAATCCTATACAGTTCGGCTGATCATATTGTATCTATTACTTATACATGCCACCCACCGTAAAATCAATATACAATTCTCCAGCTATAAGAAGTCCCACTACGGTCATCTGCCATTCCCATTCTCCTCCGCCAACTACAATTGGTAGAATCGGCTTTTTGATGGTTTTCTTCGTAAACTGTAGCTCCATCCTGGTGTTGTCGCTGTGAGCATATTCATTGCTTATACAGGCAACGATTACTTTACAGTTCTTCATTATTTTTACTATATCACTCATATCTGTTGGACTGCTTGATTCGTCCATCCACACCCGCAAACCGTGCTTAACCAACTGCTGCTTGATCCATCGAGGATCACTCGCTTTGCTATTCAATTTCTTGTGTTCTTCGATTCCCTTTACCAGACCTTCATGAGCCACCTCTCCCTTATTCAAAGCCTGATTACTGTTTAGCTTGCTGTAGGACATGAACACATCGTATTCGTGCTCATTATTGTCCTGTTGAGCCACGGGGCTCCCTACTTGTCCACTGTTATCTTGTTGTGTCTCGGCATTCAAGATATCGTAGATGTTAGGTGATACCCGTAGGTCCTTCAGTATAAGTCCTTTGAACTCGTAACTGTAGTCTTTAAAAGTGACCCATTTCCCGTCTTTTTCACCTTTCGTGTGCACGCCATCGTAGCGTTTCATTCCCTCGAAATCCTTGTACACCCGAGTAATACGTCCCTGGTGATACCGAATACCCCCACTATTGTTTCCCTCTGTTCCCCGGTACGTTCCCTGCAAGATAGAGAAAAAACAAATCTTGACGAAAAACAGTAGTGAAACTCGCTATTTAAGAGAAATAATCTTTTCTAATCTTGTGTTCAATAACGACTCGATGATTAAAGTGGAATTTAGTTGTGTAACTCCATTTTAGTTAAGATCTTAAAGCGAAAGAAATTGCCTTGTAATTTTTTTGTAGTTCTGACTTCATGTCGTAGTGGGATGAGATCTAGAAGCAAGTTGTATCATAAAAGAGGTTTATGCAATACTGTTTTGAAATTGTCTGAAAAGACTTTGTGATGAACAGAACTAATTTATGCTCTTTATCGCGTGCCTCCGGCACGGACAGTCTTCTGAACTATTCCGAGCACTTGGCGGTAGATTCCAACGGATGTTAGTCTGCAATCTGAAGTGAACGGTGTAGTTCTATAATGAAGGACACCCCACAATAAGCCAAGTTTCTTGGTGATATTGAGTAGTCTCCTACCTGTGGGAACAACACTAACGTTCCTACTCCAATTTCGTCTTCTGCTGGGGTCTTATCGAGAGCAACGTCGTGGTACTTCTGTGCTCTTCCTGTTGGATCTCCGTCGTCCCAGTCCACAGTGTACATAAGTGTGTCTGAGTCGAAATGAACAATTGTCGCTGTGTAGTACGCCCATCCTTTGTGCAACGACAAAACCTTATCACCAACTTTAAGATGCGTTCTTTGTTCGACATTGACTCCGGAGTCTGTGTCTTCGTCCTTTGGTTTCTCGTTTTCTATTCCTATCCCTACTAACTCTGGCTGTACCATTCCCGTTAAGGAAGGGGTGGTGTCGCTCAAGACTTGGCCACTGACATTTGCCAACTTTAAAGCATTCCTCAACTTCTCGTTTTCTTGCTTAACCTTCTCGAGCTCCTGAGTTTGTGCAATTGTTTTTGTCTTAAGCGAGTCGTGTTCTTTCTTCAACGCCCCGAAAGCCTTCTCCTGCTTTCGAGTTTGCTCTCGAAGATAAGCAACGTCCCGGACCAAGTGTTCATTCTGGGAAGCCCTTCCTTTAGACACAGAATGACCCATTAAATTTGTCAGGGCCGAAGACCTTCTAAAAGATAAAGAACTGAAATAAACTCCAAGTATCTGTAATCACTGATTATTTTGAAAAAGTACTAAACAAAAGAAACTCCAAAGATTGATAGCATTCTTATTTTCTTATTTTCTGCATTTCAGGTTACTAGTAGATATCACAAAGTTTTGTTTAGTCATATAGAATATGATTATTCATTTGATTCCCACTGGTGGCACAGTGGTAGTGCACGTGTCTCTCACCACTGTAACTAGAGTTCGATTCCGGCTCCGTGCAGTTATCTAATTAAAGTTAACTTTGTCACATGTGAGAAAAGTGTTGTCTTGTTTGACTCTTCTAAGCATGGCAGGTTTTCTTCGATAACTCCAGTTTCCTCCTGCAGTAACACTGGACCCATGTGGGGTAGCCTAAACTGGACCTCTAGAAATAGCAGCCTAGGTAGCTGGTAGGATTGTCAAGTATGCATGAAGACACTTTACTTAACTTTACTGTACTTTATTTTTTATACTTTACTTTACTTGAAGGTGTATTCCTAGTCTTTAATTTATTACTGAGGTCTTTTTCCGAAAAATTCGGCTTGCCCCCCTTGAGAGAATTCTACTGCCGTCCATGTTTCCAAACCTGCCAAATTTTCATAACAGCAAATTAGCATAGTGTTTGAGAAATTCACCCAACTCTTCCTTGTACGCCCGATGGTACGGTCAATGGGTAAAGCAACAGTCTAGTAACACAACGTCGCGAGCTCGAATTTGACTTAACAGCCTCAAGACAACAAAGTTTCCAGTTAGCTATACGTCATGTCGTGGACTAGTGTAATCATTCCGTGTACAATATTGTACTTGCGTCGTTCAACGCTTTTACTCCGAAGGTTCATTTCAATTGCGACGGCGTTGAATAGAACAAGTGCCGTGGTGTCATGCAAGTGGACATTGAGTGCGTTAAACATTTATGCTCTTCTCAGGTGTTGTTGCTATTTAGCAACTTTATTATTTCACTCTGGCTAGCGAACGACAGATTATTTTACTGGACCAACGGCCGCCAATTTTCCTCGCGTGAAGGCGTTCAAGAATGAGGGCCTTGAACAGATCAACCTTTTCCCGTCCGAGACGTCTCCCCTTGACCAGTAAAATCGTCTGGCGTTAGCCAGAGTTAAATTAAAAATTCGGATAGCGCCGAAATGAGTTAAACGTGTGTATTATTATGTTAGTATAATTAGTGTATTGCAGATCGCTCTGAAATTCAACAAGTACATATCTGACAGACCTGATGTTCCCACAGTCTCGAATGAATCTGGTTGGAAAAAAATTGTAAATATGATCCTGTAAGGTCACAACTATTGTCGTACGCGGGACACTCGTTCAAATATTTGGACTGTCCGACGAAATTGAGGACTCCGAACTTATGATTTCCTCGAGTATCTCTTCTGGGAATTTCAAAATTCTAGATCGAGGCACAGTTTCAGACGGGCTGGAAAACCGTTTAGGTGAAGGTGCTCCAGAATAGAAAGTTAAATGGGTGACATGCAATAGTCATTAAGGAACTGGGTATAATATGTTACCATCATTCGTTGTTACCATATTGACAATCCAAAGTCTCCAAGCGAGGAGGAGCTTTGGTTCTGTGTACTTTCCCTGGTTCCATACTTGCCATGAAATACGGCAGGACTATGAAGAAATTATATGTATGGTATACTGTATTACTCTTCACTAACTTTTAAACCGAAGGTGGCACAATTCTGTAGTCCTGTGTATGCAAGGGAATTATCATATCGTCAATGGTTTATATAGAACTTCTTGTTGATAATTTCTTCTCGTGAAATACTTTGTTACGTGAGTGTAGTAAGTCTCAACTCGTATCTTACGAACCTGTGCGTTGTCATTGGTGTAGCTGTGTGTCGAAATATTATGCGATCTTTTTCCAAACTTAAGAACTTTCATACTATTAAGCGCTTCAGAATCCACTCAAGACTGAAAATATTCCAACGACTAAACTACTTCAATTTTCATTGTTTTTCTTTTAAGGCAGCATGATTTGCCTAGAACTTACACAATATCCCCAGATGTGTTTACAATATTGTATGTCACCTAACATATTCAAGTACCGGCCAAAATTTTGACTCGAAATAGATTCAAGGCATTAAATACTTATGTCATTATTGTATACGAAATGTTGAACTTTGCTTGAATTAGCATTAAACGAGCTTCTTTTATGTGAGGAAAGTCTAGTAGGATAAACTAATACTGATCTCGAATGGATCGATGAATCGGCATTTTGTCACACAACCTGTTAGAAAATCTCGTAAAAATTAGAAACGAAGCTTTTCAACAATTCGCCTTTGTGTTTATCTTTTAACATTACATTATAAATATTTGGGAAACCAACAGTCTTGGGCAACAACCTTACCTTTCAGAACTATGCTAATCCATTCCTAGTAAACTTGTCATCTTACGACGTTTTCATGTCATAATCGTTGAAATATTTTGGTTTCTTCATACATGCATTTTATTTATTTACACTTATTTCGTGGGTAACCTAGCGAAGCATTCAACATGAATATGTAATTTGGAAACGGAATAAATTTACATGTTGATACATCGTTGGATTGTGAACACGGTCGACCAATTTTAACTTCATTTCAAAGGTTGCAAAGTATCGTCCTTAGTATCAGATCATAATAGCAAAACATCGACAGCAAAACAGAAGGAAGACGCCATATCTTAAGAATTTGGCCATTTAAATGAGGTTAAAAAGCAAAACAAACTCCGAACAATGATTTCTTGGTAACCGAAATGAAACAATGACGCAATATTTCGATTCTATTTCAAAGTTGAGGAGACAAGAACCTAACGTTTCCTGGAGAGGGAGCATGACAACCGTTATATGTAATGCAGTTTCTGTACCGCATTATATGTGCTTTAGCTAGTGCTGGAAAACCTTTCCCCGAAATATTTGAATCTTGATAAAGCCCTTAAAACCAAATGATGTCGAAACAAGATGAAATAAAAGAAAGCGAGATAAAAAATAATTTAAGGAGCTAACCAAAATTTTGAGTTCTTCGCCTGCGATAATATTTTCATTGGTCAGTTTCGTTATTTTTCTTGTAGTTTTTGTTGGTTTGGTTTCATCTAAACAGCACTTGGTTGAAGGGTTGCTTGAGCGTTCCCCCAGTAACTTATCCATATTGTGTTTTTATATTTCAAAGATGTATCTCCCATTGAATTCATATATGAAATAAAAAAAGACGGGTCACCGGCTTTAAGATATACAGCGGTTTAATAAGTTGCATTGGTTTTAAGAGTCACATATACAGGAGTACCTTGACATACGAGTTTAATTCGTTCTGTGTCCGAGCTCGTAGCTCAATTTGCTCTTATGTCAAAGCAATTTGAGGGAGGAGGGTGAAGGGTGGAGGAGTACAGCAGGAGTTCTTTTCGTTTCGTTCTTTTTCGGTCTCATTCTTTGGTCATAAACAGTACCATTTAAATTGCTTAACTTAACGTACTCGCTACACACTTAATGCTACACTTCTACGTCTCTGAAGCTGGCTCGCTGGCTCGTACCTCGGAATTTGGCTCTCAATTCAAAACAAAAAATCGACCGAGTGACGGCTCGTACCTCAAAAAACTCGTAAGTTAATGCACTCGTACGTCAAGGTACTACAGTATTAAACGCATTCGTTCCCATTGCAACATTTTAAATTAAGTCTAAATAATTAAATTAATAGCATTTTCTCCTCAATTTTTATTTCAACTTTTCCACAGCATTTTTACACAACTTTGAACAGCATTCTCGTCTCAACTTTAAATAGCATTTTCAGCAAGGCAAAATTGTGGTAGCTTCTTGATACATAAATTTATATGGGGCATCATAACCTTGTAATTTGCAGTTCATATTCCCATTTTAGTCTATATATGGTCAACACAGTCAATATATAGGCTGCAGTTATTTAGTATACTCACTTGCGTATGATTGCTAGTTTCCATAACACAATAACCTGTCTAATAGAAAGTCCAGTTACATTAACCTAATCTATTATTTCCTTATGCCAATAAATCTGTTTTGGGGGTGACGCATACTCAAATTTGCTTAGAGTTAAGCAAATTGCCTTTTATTACTCCAATCATAAAGAACTGTTGTAAAGCTACAAAATACGCAATTAACCAAGACCAGGTTGTTCAAAAGGCGAGTAGATTAACGCAGGATTATCGAAAGTTTGGTAGACAACTTCCCCATCACGCTGATTTTTGGTGTATAGGAAAAGGTTTTGAGCTGTGAATTCTGAACTACATTTTTTTTAACCAAAATGAACCAAACCAAAACAACAGGTTAAGTGGTAATCCTAAATTAGTGCCAACCGTGCTTTAAACAACCGACCCTAGAAGTTTAAAGATAGACAAGATAGAAAGGGTAGCTTGAAAATGAAGGTCAAATCAGGGACTTGCAAAGATAAAACAATAAGAGATTTTCTTTGTTTCGTCTTTGTCTCGTTCGGCTCTTGGCTTATGCTTGGACTATGTTCTTATGCTTATGATTACAACGATTCTTATGTCTCAGACTTGACTTCATTCCTTTGTTTTGCTTTTTGTTTTGTCCTTATGCTTATGCTTATGCTCACGTTTGAACCAGGCTTCAGCAGGAGTTGAGTTTTAAAGAGTTTCAATCGGTTACTTCAGGGTGATTGATTGTGAGCAACATTCGTATCTTATGGATGGGCCCTTTGGGGGATCAAGCCTTTCGTTCGCGAGCTGCGTCAGACGTCAAAATTGGTAATATTACTGAGCTTCTTCCTATTACTTTGAGCGTGAAGTATGACTTTTCCTTGTCAGCTAAATTACTTCGCTGTTTAGTTCAACATGAAAAGTTCTCTTTTATCTTCATTGTTTTAAATGCCACTTGTTCACGTTTGGCGTTGGCCGTACCTTTAACGTGAAGCTTAATGTCTATATTATTCATGGAAAATGAGCACGTGCGTATGCCTCTTTCTCGTGATCGGGCAAATGGAGTATTGTTCCAAACTGATTATCGGGAATGGGGAAGGACAATTTTGCTTTAAAGATTCCCGCTCGGTCATTAAGTTTTTAGTAGCTATCTATCTTTAGCATTTTCAATTGCAGCAAAAGCGATCCGGTGCCGACTTCTAATTCGACGCAATATAAACGGCCCTTGCATCTGTAATACGCCAATTCGTTCCCAAAATTTGGCATAATTCAACAATTGAATGTTGGGGTTTTTTTAAAGACTGGTCAATAAACCATGCTTCTTTTACTCCACGATTCTCATTAACTTAAGAAGTTATACACTCATTAATCAGCAATTAACAGTATAGACACAGCCAGAGGTGGAATACAGCTGCCATGGATCCTCTATTTAATCCTTTTCTCAAGAATCTGGACTCAAAGCATCTCATAGGCTATACGGCTCAGTTCATCCTCGTCATACAGATTTTTGGAAAAGGCACAAAGGTAAGAAATTAAAACAATGGTTTATTTGTAAAGCAGTAATTTTGCATCAGTTATTTACTTGCTGCAAATCGTTAAATCTTTCAAATGTCGAAAATTCGTTACTTGTTCGATGGCACTTTATCCGCTATTTTCCAAAAGATTGCTAAGTTTGGCAAACGTATTGGCCTAAAAGCACCATGGAAACACTGTGCAATATAATGAATTAAAGGCGTTAACTGTTGTTTTACCAAAAGCACATCAAAGTACATCCCCTCGATTAGTTTCATGTTAAGCAAAAATCTGGGGATTTTTTCAAGTTCATTCCGCATTTTGAAGAACTTGTGTTTTGCTCATAAAGGTATGTTTGTCTTTCGTCTTTACCTGATGGAATCAGCTATCACTTGTGCTTATTAGGCAGGCAAAATGGCTGCCCATCAGTTTTCAATGTCAGACAACTTAAGCATCGCCCATTTAAAATTAATGAAAAATTGGTTTTGCGCATTTCAAATACTGGACAAAGAAATTCTTAACTTAGCTGTCGAAGGAACCGGGTTTATTATTGCTAGTTTTGCTTTAGTTTTATGACGGTGAAGTTGGCTTCATTTCCTTTGATAAAAAGTTATTCCACAGTTATTTTCTGTAGCACGCAATTTTGTCTAGCGCATTTAACAGATGGGTGAAATTGTCTGTAACCATTTCAAACGCTGGACAATGGAATTCTTACCTGGACTACCGAATCTTAAAAACAGACTTGTCCTGAGTTTCGATTCACGCTACTTGTTTTGAACGATATCGAAAACAGCTGTTACTTTGGATGAGCAAAGAGTTGCGACGTTGGACGCATAAGAGCGTAAAAGTTAACTCAAAAGAAAACTTGAGTGTCTTGCTAAAGACTCAGCGGGTTTATGTCTCTTCAATGGGGGCAGTACATCAACTGATTTCTGAATAAGAGAAGTATTTTGCCCCGGCGCGGCTGGAGGTTATCATTGCTTCAGTTGATCCTTATGAACTTTCTTTAAAATATGAATTCATATGACATTTTTAACAATTTCATACACGTATCATTTCCACATGAATTATCTTGAGTATTTTTTAATAGTCGCAGTGGAACATGGCATATTTCTTAGTAATTTTTTTTTCTCTAGAAAATCGATATGGCTGTTACAGTTTCTCCAGTCCCAGTTGTCACCGTTTTTCTACTTTTCGCACTGATTTGCAACGTCAGCACTTCACCTTTTCAGAAAGGCCCCGAAATAATGGTTCCGAAAGGCAAGCAAGAACCTGCAGTGATACCGACTTACGTAAAAACAAAGCAAGACCAACCGATTTTCCGAATACCGTACCAGGGGAAAATGAATGATAACAGAGTTGTTAAAAAATTACGTCGAGGTTTCCGCGGATGCCCAGATCCAAACGCCGGAGATTGGACCACTTGCCTTTTTCGGGGCATGCGTTAAGTTTTTGCCTATATTAAATCGATCGTGCTGTTGTAATTCCAGACGTTCTCCGTAATACTGACAAATTCGATTATTAAAACGAGATGAATTCCTTGTCAACAGCAATAAAATGTAAAACACATGACCAACGTGTTTGCATTGTCTGTGTTTCAAGCTTTCTCCACGCCTGTGATTGTAAACTGGTTCGTTTTCGTGTAATTTCACGAACGAAGTGAGACCTCCCTTCCCAAAGCAGAACTACCCTTTTCAAACTTGGGGAAACATCTTAAATTTTCGGTTGGTTCGCAACAAGTCACATCACTTCAATAGTCAAACGAATGGAACGGGGAAAGTTCGTAGATTATTTCGCATTGTTTTGGGAGAGAAACCTTAAAATCCTTTATCAATTGAACGAGGTTGTGCTTGAAAACATCAATTTTTCATGATAATCTTAGCATTTTCCTAGAGATTATCGAAACTGCTGATGATAGACGAAAATTAGTCAGGATTGTTGCGCATTATATCCTTCAAACAATTTCAAAACAACGAACTGCTGCTGACAGACGGATCATTATTATTTTCTCACCCGCGCAGGTGCTCTGTCACTTTTAAAAAGTGAATTTAAATAAACGTATTCTTGCTGGAAAGAAGCAGATGTATTTGGGCATAACTCATGTACGCCATTTTCATTTGTTTGTTGGCTTGTCGTCCTAAGTGTGATTAATGATCAGCACCTAGACTTTAATAAATCGAAACACAAACGATTGTTGGCGCAAGCCAAGTGTCAAAGAAGTACGTTTTTGAGGAAGCAACTTAGTTACAATGCAGTTATGGAGTTGATATATGTGTTGAAATCGCCTAATTTTTGTCTTGAACTGGGAAGTTTGAGCACAAGGCGTCATGCATCGATCCATTTTTTTCTACAAAGAATTTATCTATCAATCTTGCTCATGAAATCATCGCCAATTTTCTTACTGAATTGTGCGTAAATGCTTCAGATGGTAGAATTGTGCAAAAAGCAATGACAGTTGTTGTCCACAATTCAGACTTCCAGCCTAATTTCACTATTCAGTTTACAGCACCCGCCAGTGATGGCGCGAACGTCTTAGTCCCGGGGGAGAGTAAACGAGAGGCAACAGAATTTCTTAGGGGCACAGAACTTCCAGAAGAACTATGCTAAACTTAGGGCAAAATGTAAAATCTGTTAGAATAACGGAATATTCAGCCACTATGACTGCAATAAAATATCATAACACTATAATAATACCCCTTACTTTTCAAAATGCTTTTTTCATAAATAAATAGGTACTAAGATATACAAATCTTACAATTTCAATGAGTTTGAGAGGGAAAATGCAAGGTGACAAAAATTTCCTCCGGGTGCGGGGGCAAATGCCCCTGCACGACTGTTCCAGAAATTATTTGTAAGTCTTTTACATCACAGAAGAGTTCAATTTCTAGATTGTGAATACAGATTATTTACAAGTATACTACATGATCACTTTCAACTTTTTCTTTAACCCTTTCTTTAACACAAATAGATGAGCATGTCAACTGAATCCTTTATAAAACGGACTTTAAAGTCCCGTTTAAGCCATTAGTAATAAACATCATTGATACGGTTCGTATATTATGTAAAAACAGTAATCGAAAAAGTACGCAGCAATATTATCCTTTCCTCAGGCGTAAACTGGTAGTCCTGTCGGGTTACAGACTCGCCTTCGATTACCCGGTGACACGTGGAATTCTAAGATGCATAAGTTAGCCGTAAGCAAATAATTGCTCTGGTTTGGTTTTAGTCAAATCTTGCGGAAACGTCTTAAAGTTCAAAAGAACATCATACATTTTGTAATTTATTTCTGTTCTTCCAAATTGACAATAATAAAGGAGGACAGGGCCTCCAATTTTCAGTTTGTAGACAGCATCGTTAACCTCATATGTCTCATGGAGTTGACCTTTTACCTGTTTTATACAATATATATTCTCGCTTGCCACGTTGCCGTGACATGCACAAAAGTCACATAAAATTTTGCCTTACATCACGTCTCTCCATTAACTATGCGTTCACTAGCTTCACGATGACTTGCGACAGGCTTCCGTTTTCGTCCGGTCGGGTTACGCCTGATCAGATTTGATCATGGACATTCTTTCAGCGATAAAATGTATTTGTGCACAAAGCTCAGGCCAGTTCCAAATTTTTGTTCGCTAAACAAAAATTAATTTCATAAATCACAATCATGATTTTTATACTGCATGAATTCGTGGCAATAACTGATTTACTCCACAAATTAAACCACTTCAACTCTACGCATGCAAGTTAACCTGGATTTCCTACGTTTTCTATTGAACAGAGACATATGCGCAGTCAAGAATTATGTCGTGTAAATGTGTATTGAAAAGAGAAACAAAATACCACGCTGCCTTTTTACAAATGTGTACACGAGTTAATCTTAGTGTATACATCTTATAAAACAAAAGATTAATTTCGTGAAAGAAACCCCACAAGATCAAACGGATGTTGATTATTTCATGTCCTAGAAATTACGTTTACCTAGAATTATTTTCTATTTGGTATTGTACTCTGGCTAAGGCCAGACAATTTTTCTCGTCAAGGGGAGACCTCCTGGACAGGAAAATTTTAAAAGTTTGTTGAAATCGGAGTTATGCCAAATCAAAGCAAGTGAGTTTCTCAGAATTTGGTTTACTTGATCAAATTTCTTGTAGAACAGCTCTCAGGATGTCTACCCACATCAACGTGGAGTGGGATTATTGAGATCCATTGAGACTCTGGAGAGAGAGAGAGGAAATAAAATTAGTGTTTGTCCACAATAAATAAGAGACTTGCCGCAGAATAGTACAAGGCGCACTCACCCTCCCAATTTGAAACAAAGCAAACGCCTTCTCTTTCTCATGCTCGTTATATACCGCCAGGTTTCTGAGAAAGAAGATGAAACTGGAGAGGCAAGCTGGATTGACTGTGTGTAAACGTAAACAACTTTTAAAAAAAAAACATAAGCAGGTTGTTGACAAAGTTTAGAAATTAAAAGTAAGGTAGAGAGATAGATTTAACATAAATGCAATATTTATGAAATTCATGAAGAATTCATGAGCAAAATACAAAGGAAAGTCATAACCATATCTGATATCGTGTCATTATATGTGATAAAAACACGCGTCACTTTATATGTGAAGAAGAAGTTAATTTTTTCGGCTTAGAAGACATAAGTCTCCAAACTTTCTTTGCGAATTAGTGCGTTAAGTAAGGGAATGGGATAAGTGCTATACAGCAAGAAAAGTAGCAATTACTTCTACTGGAGGACTTCTACAGTATTGCAGATTTAACCTAGCCTGGTCTTCTCGACAATGGTTCTGAAACCTCCTGTTTATAAGAATCGTCAAAAAAAACTTGACGTATCAGTCGACACGTTTCTGAATAAACAAAAATAAAACAGTCCAAAAATGGTCAGACAATTTTACCATCTGGATGGTTACTTTCATTCAATAACCGTTTCTGCTGGCTTTTTAATGACTAGCAATTTCATAATGTAGTTGAAGCGTTTTAGTATGTACAAGACATGGTGAGGCAAAGCAAAAGATTATATTGAACTGATATTCATCGAAAGGTTAAGGATATAATCACAGCGTATGAAAAAGGTTTTTAAGAAAATATCGTGACGTAAACTAAAGATGAATAAAGGTATTCTTTATTTTTAAAGAAGGTTCTGGCTGTTCCTACCTTTTATTTTCGTTATATAACTATAATAAAAGATCTTATTTATCTCACATTGATCATCTAATTTAATTCAACAGTGGTATATTTAAAGTCAAGAACGAGGTACAAGTGCTTCAAGTTGCATGTACATATAAAGAGAAATGCAGATCAGCAATTAATATTGATATAATTCTTTGTCATTAAATTAAATCGAAAAAGGGGATATGTCTCTACTTCCAGTGCCACCACTTGAAATGAAAACATTGCGTATTTCCTTCATACAAACAATTTGCGGCATCATTATTTAGGAAGTGAGAATCAGGAAACCAACACCTGCAAAACAATTAAGAGACTTCGTGTGTCACACTCCACATCACGCAAAGAAATCTTGAAGAACGATACAAACTGCAGGACCTGGTTAGTTCTATTGAGTGAACTTTAGATGAAATGGCAGTCTTCTTTTCGATAGCATTAAAATCTTCCACCTTAAACCCAAAACAGTTTTCGGCATTTAGAAATTCATTAGTTCAAATGTTCTTCTGGGATGATATTACTGACCAACAAGTTAAGATCTGTTTGTACAAGAAAATCTGACACTCGAAATCCGTGCGTCATACAAGCTATATCAATCAACCATTGATGATTGGCATGGTAGTCCTTTAATGTCGTCCAAAAGCACTCTTACAGTGACACCAATATACTGTCGTCTTACTAAACATTCATTCACGAACAAAGTAGACCTGATACTGTCATTTGCTTGGTGTTAGAAGAACTACTTAACGCTGAGTTGAATAAATTTTACATCTGAGTGTAAATTTCGAGTGTTATTCAACAGAAGCAATTTAATGTCGTGTCATTTACATATATATGTATATATCAGAGTTAAGATAATTCCTTGGCTGAAACTGAGGGTACAATGACACAGCCACTGTAGCACACTGTAGAACTTAAAAGTTTCCTTATTTTGTTGTATATACTACATGATATCTTTCAATTGTTACATATGTTCTCGAGACGTTCTCGTGAATACCGTTGAAGAAAACAACTTGAATCTAGCCCTGCGTTTGTGACATTAAAATAAGATGGGATAGGGTTTTGTATGCAGTGGTACAAACCACAAATCTAGTCAACCGTCAACCCATTTTCTTTACCTATCAAAAGATCTCCGAGATATTTCCGATATCTCTTTAAAGTCCTGAAATTTCCAACACGCTTTACATTTTTCTACGAGATATCTTGGACTTTCTTTTGTTAATTCAACAACATAATTTAATTCAAAGAAATTGCTTAACACCTTTGAGGCGGGAGCTCCCCCTTTGACGAGTAAAATTGTCTGGCTTTAGCCAGAGTAAAATAATACGTATCTTACGCCGCCAGGAAAGAGTTCAACCTTCATCAGTATCATTTATTCTTGTTTTTCGTATCGTATTTTGTGAGGTTGATAGAGATATTTCATCAAAAGCGTCGAGGAATGGAGACCTGGTCGTACTTGGTAACATAATCTTGAAATTTAAGAGCATAGTTTCATATAATTTTAACGGTTATTCAGAATATTACATGCATATTATTGTTAAAAATCTCGAGACTTGATTAAATCTTCGAACAATGTTGTACGACATTAGCCAACATTTTGGCTTATGATATTGGAAGAGTGGCTCTACATGCATGATCCGAAATTTGTTGCACCTGATTTAATATTAGGCAATATTTTTGAGAGAAAGCAAACTTTCATCGATCATTCAACAAAACATATTACTGTCCCAGAACTGGGACAACATGGAATGCTAAACCGTTTAACATTTTCGGACTAAAAAATGTCAGCGAGTCCTTTATAATTAAAAGAGATTTCCTAAACTTTTGCCCAAATTGACGACATAGAATGAGTCCTTGAACGTAAAACTGAGTAAATTTTTTTTCAGGAGTTTCAATGTAAAGGACTGTCGTCATTGACCATGAATCAGATCAATCAAATAGAGTGCTTTTCGCATAGCTTTTATTGTGTAGTAATTTCAATAAATATGTTGAGTATCGTTTGTTTTCTGTTCTTTCTGCTGGTCAAACAAGACGAAGAAAAACAAAACGGTGGGTTTGCTCATTTCGTCGTTGCAAATTAAAAATCCAGAGAAATGTCAACAATTTGAACGACATTGGACAGTTGACTAAACAGAAATCATTATTGTCCTCCCATTATTTGGTCAAGGCAGGCTGTATGAAGGAAAAATCTTATATAAAAGACGCAGGAAACATTTGAGAAGCTAACATTTTTGGTTAACCAGAAGAAAAGAGAAGTGTGTGCACGAAGTCCCGTACTATCAATTCTTCTGCCACAGATCCAAGGTAATATATGCTTATTGTTCTATATATATTTCAATGAGGTGAATTTTCTAGGCCTCTAGCAATAACTGATACAGGTTCATGACAACATGATTTATTTAACGAGGAAGCTAGCCTTAAATTGCGTTTCTGTGTTGAAAAGTACTTATACTTTTTCAAGCGTGTTTCCCTACACTACGCAAAAAATTTAATTCTTTCATAATTACTTGAATTAGGACAGAATATAATCGAAAGTTGACGGTAACATGTGATTTAAAAAGAGGAGTGATTTTATGGACGTTTTCCTTCTTGGATATTCTTGGCATTTTTTTTGTGAATTTCGTTCGATTCTTTCGTAAGAAGTTTGTTAAAAAATGAGGTGATATCCAAATTCGAGGTGTTTGGTTACCTGATGAACCACGCCTTTTGAGTGTATGCTATTTCATCTCAAATAAATCTGTATTTCAAGGGATAATCAGTTTGAAAATTGTCGAAAATTTATGCTAATTCTGATCATAAATCAAAACGCCCGTACAGATGCTCTTTGTGTTTTGTTCATGAAAAATCAAGACACTCGATATATTAATTAATTTTGCAATTAGTAGGCGAAGAGCCACCTCGTGGATGAACTACTAATAAAAGCCATTATTATTATTATCATTATTATTATTATTATCATTATTATTATTATTATTATTATTATTATTATTGCTATTATTATATTAAATTATAAAGGAGATTTAAAGGATTTTAGGAGAATGATTTTGACTTGATTGAAATGTATAAAAACTACAAAATAGGATAAATCTTGAACGACGTTTTATATAACACTGATCAGCTTTTTAGAACTTGCTCAATTTTTTTGACAGGTCTATAATATGGTGTTTCTTCGATCCATCCAGCTTGCATTTCTGGTCTTTGCCTTCCTCCTTATTTCAGGAACGTCGTCAAAACCTGCCTTGGGCAAAGTGCACACGAGATTTGAGGATACGAACGTGTTTGACGTGCCTAACTATTACAAAGATAACGAGCCTAGCAACAAAGAAAGAACATTCAAAGACGAAGAGTTAAACTCACTTTGTAACAAACTACCTGGTTCTTGGTTCTGTTGAAACTATTCAGCACCCCGTTTCAGCTTCCAGATATAGACGTATTTTGAAGGAAAACATGGAAATACTTGTTTATAAATTTCTAATGAGTATCTATGTATGCCATAGCCTATGAATAAACGTGGTCGATGTAGCATTCTACACGAAATATTAAACATGATAATTTCGGCTAATATCTCATCGTGTATAGTATTGTCGATATACGAAGTTCTAGTCTTGTACCTTCTGTCTCGTAACACGTATTTCAAATAACATGATATTTTATTTTATTTTTGGGATATAAGGCTGGACGTACGGCGCAAAAATCGCACCCAATATTTCATGGAATGTTGAGTTGTTTGCACAAGAATCATTTTATGAATAATATCAAAAACCGAGACGTAAATGCCATTACAAAACTCATTAATAGTTCACGAGGGAATCACAGAAGATTTTGCCTCCTAATTAGTATGCTGTAGGTCGGATACAGAATACTAGCTAGAATTATGAACTTCTCTCTTCTATTTTCTACGTTAAAATTTACTGAAACTTCAAATTAACAGGTACACATGGCCATTTAAATGTATATTCGTATTTTAAGAAAGATACAATATCCGCATCCGATCTGTATAGGATTTTCTACTGCTCGCCTTGTAAATCCCATAAAGATCGGCCGCTTATATTGTATTTATTACTTAAACCAGTGGTTTCCAACCTGGGGTCCGCAAACAATTTTGGGTGGTCCGCCGAGACTAAGGGGTCCGCTGGGGGTCCGCGCAAAAGGGACGAGGTCTGCAGAAGGTAACTAATTTTTTTGCAAATGACTACCTGCAATATTGGTTCAACTATTTTTTATTGCAAACTACCAGTCAATATCGCCAACTCCGAAAGGTGCAAGTATAACATAAGAACTCGTAATTTTGAGGTTTTAACAGGTCACACCTTCATCTCATGTTACATGTAACCACGCTTCGCCTGTTCACCTCGAGCTTTGTTCGTACTGGAAAAGTTCTCCAGCGTTTATCTGTCCATAAATTAATCATGAATTCGAAACGATCTGCCTCTGGGAAGATTAAAACTAGGAGGATACAATGTTAAGTACTTAAAATTTGGTTTTATTCCATGCCGAACTGAGCAATGCAAACCTGAATGCATCTTTTGAGGAGAGATTTTAAGCAATGAAGCAATGAAACCGGCGAAGCTGCAGTTTCAGTTGGGCAGGGGGTCTGCTGAGATTTTTAAAATCAGTGAAGGGGTCCCTGGAAAGCAAAAAGTTGGGAACCACTGACTTAAACTACCCGCCCTACGAGGACCATTTAGTAAGATTACGAAGGCCGTAGGCCCAAGCCAAAGTCACCCGAATCGGGTGGGAGGGTTATAGTACAGGTAATAGCATGGTTTCGTGTGCAATTTGGAAAAAAACTCACAAGTGCGTGTTTTTTTCCAAATTGTACAAGAAACTATGCTGTTACCAATTAGTAATATACATGAAAAAAGTAATACAATGCAAGGAAAAGCAATTCAGTGCAAATTGCTGTATTACCTTTTTACGGCACTGTATTACCTTGAAATTGCGCTGCCCTTAGCCAATCAGAATCGAGAAATTTTCCCATGTATGTTGTCAAGCTAGTAATAGATGCAACGAGCGATCGAATAGTATGAGATGAATAAGACGAACCGTTGTTCACGACCAACAAAAGAGGTCCTAACACAAGTTGGAAAACTCAAAATCGTTGAGAAACTCGTGTTTTATCACGACAAATCTCAAACAAAGTCATAGATTCAAGGATGTGTTGTCTCTTTCGAACTCTTGTCGTGGTACAAGAAAAGAAGTGAAGGGGGTGGAAAAAAATGGTACATATTGCGAAATCCGTCCCTAAAGCATCGAATTATTTTACCCGAGAACTGAGAACCGAAGTGACGATCTTCTTCCCGATTGCCGGCTGCAATGCATCCAATATACAAGGACTATCTTGGACTTCTTTGATAACCGGAAATGTCCTTCTTCGGCCATTTCGTTCATTTGACTTAAAAATTACATGAATAGGTCCGAATTTTGGTTGGTTGATAATAAATAACGCTAGATTGATAAGTATTTATTCGCCAAATATGAATTTGCCAACACAAAAATGTTGTTTTAAAATTTGCAAAAATAGAGATTGGGTTCTGCTTTCGCCATTAGGTTGCAAATATATTAGATGTGTATATTTTTCAGGCCTCCACGCGGATAGTCTGGGTAGCCATATTTCAGTTTACACTATAAGTGAAGCACTGCTTCTTCTGGAAAATACCTGGATTTGTCAGTGGAATGCGCCTCCCAGAAATGTCTGCAATCGCCAGTTTAGGCGAGTGATGGGGATTATCGTTTAGTGATCCTCAAAATGCACGTTTGGATTAAGCTCTTCAAAATTTGACATTTTAATGATATCTGTTAGCACCATAGCATACTTTTAAACACAGACAAAGCTCGAATTTATTGAAAAACATTTGTCACCGGCTGCACATAATTTTTGGCTCGTCCATTTAGCACAGTCTGTTCATCTGTTTCAACACATCCAAGATCCCAGGAAATTAATACAAGTTTTCTTCTTGTACTTTTCGTCATCCATGCCAAAACCTTTTTCACGAAACCACTCTCCAATTTGTTCCTCTTGCTTTCTTCCAGGCCTTCGATAAACGTGAAAGGTTTGCAGAGGTTTTGAAGATATGTCGTCCATGTCATTGCCAAGATTTGAGATGGACCTGGACGACACGTTTTCGTAGACCAGACTTCCCAAGATCATCAAGGAGAACAAGATCGAAGACTTCATGGAAATTTAGCTGCTCAGCTGTTGACCCTTAAAAAACTGTGGCCCAGAGTGACTCAACTCACAACCTTAGAAGGAAATTGGAGATCTGAGGAGGTAAGACAAGAATAATTAAAAACTCACTTGCTTTAATTGTCCGTTGATTGCGGTGGTTGGTTAGCTTTCAATGCAGTTCAACGCCTTCATCTTTTATAGGGAAATTGGAAGCATATGCTGCCGCACATAAACGACAGCAAAAGCTCAACTAAACGGTTTTCACAATAGTCCCTTAATTAACGAGCTACTAGTTAATTTACTTCTTGTTTCGATTCAAATAAAAGACAACTTAATTCCATTAAGAATAGAGTAATTTTGCCGAAGATTTTATTAAAAATTTATTGATAAAATAAATTTGAAGTTAATATTAATGACATGTATGTACTGCAGCGTCGTATTAGCTCGAGACAATGTTTTGACGGTATGTACTGCAATTCCCTTCATTTACAGATGAAATGAGAGCGCATTTTATTGCAATCACAGTTGTGTTTCTTATATTTTCCGTTGTCCTGTAACTGGCCTGCTGTTTTAGCCGATAGACCTGGCCCTACATCTGTAAAACGTAATTTTCTTTCAGCACAATTTCTTTCGGCTTTTCTAATTAGTTACACCTGACAGGTCATGCACAAAAGGAAAATTTCATCTGTTATTCTACGTGAATAACAATTTCACGCGGATACGCCGTATGAAAAAGTTTCTTTTGTGTTATTAAATTACAGGGCAATACCGTCTAATTTCACCTTGTAACATTTGCAATCATACATATCAATAATATACAAAGCAAGTTTTGAAATCCCACGTATTTAATGTCTTCAGAACGTACACGAGGCCATATGATATATTCATCGACAAAGTAATTCGATGGAAGACCTTTAAAGAGTCTCGAACAAGAAGTTCATAACTGTAGGCATTTGGCCAAATTATCTTGAGGTTCTCTTAATTGAAGGCATTTAGGAGCCGTTCACATTCAGCTCGCTTTTATGCCTGATTTACATAAAATTCGTAAGTAAACGTAAGCCGTCGCAGATGTCTTCGACAATGCGCTGATTGGTCGCCGACGAAACGTTCATATAAAATTTGTAACTGGATCTATACACCATTCAATTGCCAATATGGCCGCATTAGATCGTCAGCAATTCTGTTGCTGGTACGAAAAAGAAGACAACAGCGTGGAAATGAACTAAGGAGGCAAATGAGGAGACGAAAGTTCTGAATGTTGTAACGTTTAATGTAACTTTCAACGGGAAGTCCTACTATTTCGCTAATCTCCTTCGATGCATTCATCTTATTTCTCTGATCCTTATCATCTTTTAGTTTTTCGTCATGTAGACATCTGAACTCTCGATTTTAGAACATAATATAAGGAATTCGTAGTTGATTTCACTAGTTGGAAACCACTTGGTGTTGTATCTTCCATTTAGTTTTTGTCGCGTTCTATTATGGGCAACAATTTTTTCTGCAGACAGTCGCCGATCATCGCCGATAATGTTCACAGAAAATCAGAGTCATCGTCAAGTCTTGCCGACTGTCTTCGACGATATGCGTGCTATCGGGAAAGTTGAACTTGGTTCAACTTTCCCGATCGATCGGCGATCAGTCGCAGACAGTCTCCGATCATTTCCATTCCAACTGTGTTCGTATTCACTAAAAAATTCGACACTCGTTTACAGCGGTCTTCGTTGGTCTGCAATTGATTAACGATTTCATGTGAATCAGGTTTTAGATTGATCTAAAACCGATTCGAGAACGCTTCGATTGAGTGTTCACATCTATTTTAGATCGATGTATTTTTATATTAAAACCGGTCCGACTTCTGTCTCCTTACGGCCTTTTCCGGGTGATTTTCCAGCCAAAATAGCGGCTGTGGATCGACCCGGGATCTCATAGATCTCTCGCCTTCTTTTTCATTGTACACAAAGACTTAGAGTAAAGAAAACATACCTAACCTTTGGATTATAAGCGATAGTAAAAAAAGAGAAGCATATCTCACAGTAAAGACGGCTGTGACATGGACTACTTCACTTCATATTTATCTTCGCAATTACTATTCTTTGTGTAAATCATTAATTTTGCAAAGTATTGGCTTACACGGTTCTTAAAAAATACAAGTGTAAATAAGCTTTATTCAAGTTGTCTCTTACGAAACGGATATCGTACGGTCTTGAATGAGAAAGTGAGAAAACAACAAGGTGCTTAAAGGTAACGTGTCATAAAACAAACAAAAAAAAGAGAAAAATATTTTTCGGCTTTTTTTAAGAACTTTAACTTGAAAAACTACAGCGATTAATTAGCCTTGCCATGAATTTCAACACTGTCTTGGAAAAAGACAAAACCTCAGAATGTATTGGTGTTCACTGCTCGCAAAGGATTCTGGTTACACGCGGTGCTCATCTTGTCTTTGAAAAGACTACGACAAGGTGATCATGTTGGTGCCATATGCAGTAGCAGTTAACTCATTTCGGTTCGTATCCGACTATGATTTTACTCTGGCTAACGCCTGACGATCTTACTCCTCAATGAGAGTCGTCCATAACCGGATAGGGTTAATGAAATTCTTTTGTTCAAGTTCCACCAACATGGCCGTCATGACGTCACGTGAAACAGCCAATTACAATACGAACCCGCTCGAATAATTCTCTTTCTGTTATATAAAGGTCATAAATGAAATCTTACAACGCATGAGTCGTCGAAACAGCATTTACAAGCTTCTTCCAACAGTCCCATTGAAAAAAAAGAATACCTGACAGAAATCTGAAATTTGATATAACCGTTTGGCAAGATTTTGCTATTTATCGAGTTTTTTAACCAGTGGCGTCATGACTGTACCCCACTTTGCGCGAGCGAAAGCTTGAAGCACTCTGATATGTCTGATCAAATTGGATTTAGGAAAATGGTATGGGGATTCTGTGATAGCGTTTGTTCTCTGTTATTGAATACGTTTGTGCCAATTTGTGGACTTTCACGGTGACTGAACTCTACTGCATTATTTGAAGTTTAGGGCTTAATTGACCCATTTATTCTAGTATATAAATTGCTCTTGTCAGACGACGTAATGTTTGGATTTTTTGTCATATTTTTTCACGTTTTCTTTTTCCATAAAAGCGATTAGAAATTCAATGATATCCAAATAAGCATCTTTTAATAATAATCAAAAAGCTTTGGTGAATGGCTGCTAAGTTAGCTTTCATTAGGGATGCCTGTAGGTTGTGATTGATGTAACTCATTTACTCAGTACCAAAAAAGACCTCTCAAATACCAAACGCTCTTTGTGTTTTGACAGTTCTATTTGTAGACTTAGCTAGTGCAGTCATGAAGAATTCCATCTTAGCACACCTGACACCTCCACTTGGCGCAGACATTTCTTAAAAGTCAAGTGAGTTTTCACCTTAAGTTTGGCATATCGTGGAAATATCATATCAAATCAATTATTTCTTGCCTGTCCTCGTAGTACGGCACAATCTGAAAGTTAAATCACCAATATCAACCTTCACTTTGGACGTTCTGATTATGTTCGATAATTTATTGCTGGAAAACTTTTCACGACGGAAAACTTTTCACTGACAGAAGCAAGTGTTGTGGTATGTACCTGCGCTTGTAGCATTACATCAGTTGGCTGGAACTCAGATCCAGCACACTAAGCTTGAGGTCAACTTTGGAGCAATTTCGCACAACGTTAAAAGTACGTCAAACGGTGTATATAATTACTTTCATATCTTTCGTCTGCTTAACATGACCTATTTTCATTTCGTCAGTTTCTCATAGTTTTTTACCGTTTACACTGAGACATTATGCCATTACAACATGATGATGCTTAAGCTCACCCATGTTTCATAAACCAGTTACTTTCAAACACTAATTTTCTAAATCCGTTCAGTCGCATCAGTCTTATCTAATAAACGGGAACAAATCACCGTCGAAACGATTGAATTCTCATCTGCTCTTGAACAATGAATCGAGTTAATGAAGTGCAGACCAATTCACTGAAGTTCTGATGTTTATCATTCAAAACTGCTTCCACATTTGAAGTCTCAACGAACCATTTGATTCGAAGTTGGTTTACCAAAAAGAAGCTCTGCCAACGATTCCTGTGGAAACACTTCCATTCAGCTCAATGCTTTAAAGAGACTCTTCCATGCAGCACCATTTTCTGTCTCCTTAGCTGATGATTCGTATTCAACAATCGTTTTATCCAAATGTCCCATTATTTCTGCGTAACTTTATGAAGCCAATTATGCCAGGCTTGGTAACGATGAACAACGGCTGTTGGAGTGATTAAGATCGGAAACGGACGCCAGTGGGGGCATTTTAAATACCCAGTCATTCCATTCGACAACCGAGCAGTCCAACGTGAAACAACGTTTCCACATGTGCTAGAAGTTCTCTCATGGCTTAAATTACTGGTTTCAGGTTCAAGCTCCTTGGCTGGGGGTAGAAGCGCAGGTTGATCTTCCTCAACAGATCTGAGACCTAATCTTGTCTCAATTTCATTGCGTTCAGACCATTTCTCCAAACCTTGATCTTGTCGTCCTTGTTTGTTAATATCGCCGTCTTAGTATCGATTTTTTAACTTTCCTAATAAGCTTTTCGATGTGCTTCTGTTTGAATTTTGCTTTTAAAATGAACCTCTTCAACCTTCGGATACACTGCCTATCGCCTGCACATAGGGCTAGCGATTTTTTTGACCTGTGGACCGAACTACACCATCCGCCACAACCACCAGGAAACGGTGCAAATCCTTCAGTCCAATTGAAGCACCAAGAAAAACTTCCGAGGAATAATATCACCATGATTATAACTGTTCGACGCCAGGCCATATATGTATCTTCACTAAACGGGGCTTTCAGCAAGACCGGTCTATGGAATTTCTTGCGATATCCTCTTTACACGTCTCCTGAAATATGAGTGATAACTAATGAATGAGTGATAACGAACTAACCGCCAGGGTACGTGGTTATAAATTAAATAGTGCATGGAGCTAACGCGCTATATCCGCACCCCTCTTCACTGTTGTTTACAACTCTGCCTTCCTTTCGTGAAATTTAATGAGCTATTTGCGACGACCTATGTTATTTAATAACTCCGTAAACCAATGAGCGGAAGTTTCTTCAACGAAGTGGGTGTCTGCGTGGTTTACCACAAACGCTAACTAGAGTACCAAATGTCATGTTTTTGATATTGTTTAAATGTCCAAGGACAATTTCTTATTCCCCCAGGAAAGTAAAATGACAGCAAAAAAGAATGATTTCGACATCCCGAGAATAAACCAACGATTTATCTAGGCAAAAAAGTTGTTTCGGAAGCTGAGTTCACCAAAATATGGTCGAAAATTTCGGCGTGGAAACCACAACACATTAAATCTAACCTTTGGGTCAAATTAAAATGCCTTGGAAAAGTTTCAAGTTCTTACGCGTGAATAGTACAACATAATGGAAAGTGTGCTGTTCAAAGTTGCTTGACCTTCACACTTCTGCATAGTTTTCAAGAGTAAAGAATGGCGTTCTTGAGGTTATACACTATCTAAAAGATAGAAAAAAAGCTTCTCGACGTTTCGAGCGAAGGCCCTTCGTCATGCTACTAATCTCCTGACGAAGGGCCTTCGCTCGAACCGTCGAGAAGCTTTTTTCCTATCTTTTAGATATTGTATAACCTCAAGAACGCCACTGTTTTATCGAAGCTATCTACACTGGACCCCCGCGCCAAAGAGTAAAGAATGGTTAATCGAAGCATGTTCAGAATTTCTCGCTCTAGGTAATTTATCAATTCGATCGATTTACAGAGACAATAATTTAATTATAACATTTTGGCGTTGCTTTTGATATGATACGGGCAATGTCACGAAAGGGTTCGATCGCTTGTCGTTTTCGTGTTGACTGTAAACTTGAGCCTTTTGACTTTGTACAACCTAAATATGAATTTATACATGTAAGAAGATTCGTTGAACCTACAATTATTTCATATCATTACAATAGTATATCCTTTATAGCAAACGTGGTCGTTGTTAGACAAAATAGAAATATTTTTGGAATCCCATTTTTTCGGCTCATATCTGACGAGGCTATCTGTAATTAGACGAACTGCAACTCGCTACGGTGCTTCAACATAGCATGAATAAAGAGAATTGGCAACCACTCAATTGGTATAGCTTCGAATAGTTGGTTATGCTGACACAAAATGCTGAGAAAGAATGCTCCTGTGGAAACTAAGCATAGCATAGTTGATCTTTGCCAATTCTTCCCAGTCACTTCACCCAAACCATGGTACAAGGTAAGCACCTCTTTAAAACAGACATAGTTAGTAAAAAAGTTAAGAAACAGCTCTACAGGAGATAAAAGTTATAAGTACCTGTTCAAGTGGACCGCTATGTTATTTAAATAAAGACGGTCAGCTCGTGAAATTCCGACAATGGAATTAACATGCTTTACGACATGGAGAAACGATATTGATTCCAACAATAACTTCGTGACCACAACTGCGTAATATCATTACCTACAATTTTTGCGAAATAATTCAAAAATTGCATTCTCGGAAGTATCAAGTCGGGAAAACAAAGTCGGAAATATTCAATGATTAAAGCAAAGAACGAGGCAGTAATATTTATAGATCGTGTCATAGCAAGTACTTACAAATAGACGAAGCAGCGTTGAACTGGTCATGGTCCCATTAGGGTCACAGTGTTTGAAGAAGCATGGCTAATGGTACGTGAAGAAGTTACGAAGAAGCCTTAGTTATTGTACGCTACGGTCATCAAGGCACAACCTATCTAAATAATGGTATCTGATCTTATTAAAGGCAACTTTCGGGTAAACTAACATTTGGAAAAGTTTAACTCCTATCTCGAACTTCCTGTATGTTACGTCATCTCCACCTGAGATGCGCACCTCTCTGAAATGTTTCGTCGGAGCTGAATGCGACTAAGGAAATGGGCTATGTATGAAATATGTCAATTGAGCGGGTCCTTGCTGACTGAGAGTATTCTTAAAGTGCACAAATTATTATTGAAGATGCGCAAGAATCCTGTAAGTTTCAAGTGAGATCCAGAACTTGGAAATCTGCACCTTGTCCGAATACGCGCTTACCAGTTGGACCCATCAAATAAACATGCACCCGATCGCATGACCGTATCTATGTAAAAGCGCAGCTACTTAATGGTTTTTAAGTAATGTGACTTATTCCAGGCCAACAGGTATATACCGTTTTCTCAACGATATTCACGACTCATTCATCATTGGTTAAACTCCAGATCGGGCACGTGACGGAGGTCACCCAAGCGAGAATTGTTGTGAAGCAAAGGCAGATCTTTATTAACGTTAGTGAGAGGCGAGTAAGGACCCTGTTACCTGTTACGCGATTGTTTGTTCTGATGTATCCGATTCACTCACTGGAATCTCCCGGATGTGTTGCAACTTTAGTGAGCGAATCAAAAGCAGAAAGTTTACCTTTGGGACAACAAGGCATACCCAAGGACGAACAATTGTATAAGTCAATCATATCGTGTAAATTGACCTTAGAGCTGCAACGCCGTGGCCGGCTAACAAAGTTGTTTAAATTCTACAGCTAAGAAGCAAACCACGCATGCTGAGCCAATGTTAATGTAACGTAGAGTCTTCGTTGGATTAAAATCGTTGTTAAAGTGAGAAGATATCCCTGTCGCCTACCTTGACACCAGTGACAACTAGTCAGTAATCAACTGATAATATTTCTGAGAACGAGAGTCAGAGGGTGTACAGCTGTTCAAAAATTTTAAAACCTCAGATAGCCTCGTATATTGTATTGCGATCATTCCGAGGCTACATTTATCACTGTTATGAACATTCGTTGATAATTCGAAAATTTATGGTAAAGGAATTGGATATTTGATCAGTAAATTTTAATTTTTTTTATTCCTGTTAACTCAGTTAAATGTTCTGTGTATTTCATATAGTCTATAAAGACCAATGTTTGCACAGGTCGTATCTTTGGTAAATAAAAATGTTCATTTCCAGCTATGTTCTATTGCATATATACCAGCTCTCTCTGTCTTCGGCTGGAGTGCATGTCACCGATACAATGGAGCCGGCCATATATTTTAATTAGGTCTATGATACAAATAGCTAAACCTCATTAAGACCATAACTTAACTGGAATAAACTAACAATCAACTACAGAACAAATTCCATAAATATAAAGTCATGACCAGAAGCATAACTAGAACCAATGGTCAACACTCGACTCTACTTTCGACTTAAGCAACATTTCATTAGATTCATCAAAGATGTACTGTACGCATGGTGTTGTACCGAAGGTTTGACGCCCACCGCTTTCTTAACCTAGAAGGATTACCACTGCATGTAGTTACCATTTTAGTAAGTTCAACGTAAAGTGGAGTATCTACAAACGCACAAGGTATACACTTCACTCACAATGATTTAGCCGGAATCTTGGATGCGAAGGTTTCACTTAAACGATTTTGTTATAAGGTGTCCAGTTCAATACTTACAATCCTTTATCTCTTTGTTTGCTCAAATGTATATTCGCGGACTTGGCGAGCTTCGTTGCAACCTTACCTAACTGCATAAATGCTGTAAATTTCCCATTTCACTTCTATTCTTCATACGTTCCGCATACCCAACCAGCCTTGATAATTTAACCTCTGGCACGCGAGCCAGATTATGTACGTGTTTTCCGGCTCCACGCAAACAATACAATCAGATCCCAGATAGATCAATTGATATACGTTCGGGTGTTCAGACGTTCACACCATAGCTCGTGCAAAAAATTCTTTACGTAGTTCATACGGAATTCGCCAGACAAGCAGGAAATTTTAATTTATTAACAAAAAGTTTGGGAGATGAAGCTTCCTTAGGCGACAGCGAATGGAATAAGGAGGAGAGGTGTAGAAACATGGCCAAAGATCGTTATCCGACCTTAGCATCTGTCAAAACTCTCGCCACGAGAGTGCTGTGGTTTTGTCTCCAATCATTCCCTGCAGGTTCAAAGTCTAGCCTTAGAGAATTGTTTCGAGTTGGAATTATCTAGTGCGGCTGATCCAGAAGTCGAATAACTGAGATTGGTTTTCGTTCCTTTTAGGATGAGAAATTCCTCCGATATCGGCAAAATTTTTCTTCGTTGATAACCGAATTAATCATGTCGAAATTGCAATCAGGTACAATGTTTGCAGCAGTCTGGAAATGCTATCTCAAGATACCACGCCAGTCAAATCATAGGGCCATAAGATTCTTATCTGCCGGACCGTTCGGTTAGCAGAGAGACTTATTTACTTTATTCACTTGATGTTATTTAAACACAGTAACCTTATCAACTGAAGCGTAAAAATGTCAAAACAAAAAGCTGTTTTTTACAAACCTAAAAAATTCTAATAAGATAAATACTAATTACTACTACACTCACTAATACTTTATAACTTTTGAAAATACATTACATCACAATATTAGAATATAAAAATTATAAAATCTATGTATTCAAAGATTTAAATCATTTATAATGTTAATAGGTATGGATCTAGCTTGGTTATTCCAGAAAGACATTTTCATGATTATCCAAAGGTACGAATGTCAGTGGGAAAATGTGTTTGTCATGTGCTGGATTTCAGTGGTTTCAATGAGTTATCAAACCGCCCCTCTAACAGATTATATTTGATAATGGAAATTTTGGAATATCATTATCGTACCTTTGTAAGACCCAGACCAGCGGCGAAGAAGGGAACGATTGGGTTATAAAATATACAATTATGCCACTCGAAAATTTCCATCATCAAATATAACCTCCATTTCATGAGATCGAGCTTAAATGGCAAATATTGATTGAATATTCCCCCTCTAAGGGCCTGTTTACATTATCCCGGCTAGGCAGGTTGTCCCGCTTAACTGGGAGACTCGGCAGGCCGGGATGATGTGCTTACGAGGAAATAAACTTCGTATTGTGAGGGAATATTGAGCAAGAAATTAGTTCATTTGATTCATGTGAACCAACAGCCTTGCATTTATGTTCTTTATCAAATCTATGCCATATTCGCGGCCCTACAAATGTTTTTGGATCAAAGGAATGGGATTCTTGTCTCAAGTTTGATATCTGTCCTGTCAGCGAAACATCTTGTCGCCATTTCTTTTCATAACGACAAGATCAATGTCCTTGTACTCGCATGTGATTTAACGGTTAACAATACACTCGATCAATGCAGAGAGCACTTCGTCGCTCCGCCTAGAACACACTCTTTTCCTACTGAATTTCAGTTTTGGCCACGTGGCTCAAGTTCTACATTGCTGTCTGCAACACTAGCTGCCATGTTGTTTGTTGCACTGTCATGTGATTATCGAAGCATGCACGGGTTGGTGATAAGATTTATCCCGCCTTGTCGGGTTTGAGTGTCTATACGAGAGAATTTGCAACTCGGCTTGCCGAGATTCCGGCATTGGCTGCCGGAATCTCGGCAAGCCGAGTTACTCCCCGGGATCATGTAAACACATCACTGAACTGCAAACAACGGGATCTCATCTGACGGGTTGTCCTGGCCAAGGGGGATCATGTAAACAAGCCCTAAGGATTAAGCTATCGAGCCAACTGGGAACATTGTGGTGGATTTAATCCATTTAAGTCCCTGAGACAACTTGACTTCGCAACTCAACACTAGTCCTTGACAATGTGCAGCACCTCTATTTCAGAATCATCCTCAGGGTAACACAAAGAGAAAATTTCCTGATTATCCCACACTGGAAAATAATTGCTGACTTGATGAGAGGGATAAAAACTCGCTACATATTCTAATTTCCGGACTGTTCCTCTAGCCATTGAGGTTGAGAACTTGATCATATCATAGTCGGTAGGAACCTTATCTGGAAATTCGGATAACGTTTCAGGGACTAACGAGGAAAGATAATAAAGATGCGACTCAAGATGAAGAGCCCTCAGCGTGCAAAAAATCCTTTACTTTATCGCAATTGACGTTCATAGGTACAAATGAGACTGTACCGGAAAGCTTCTACAAGCTTAAGACGTACCTATTCCAAATATCTTTTGTGTTATGCAGTGTGATTTCGCGTAAAATTGAACAAAAATGTAAGAAAGAGGGTTCCCACACCACGTCCTTTGACCGTGACGATGATCATAAAGAGTTGGTTTACAAATCGCATCTGCTGTCATTGCAGCCAGAAGTTACTACTCATTAATTCGGCTAACTTCAGTAGGACTGAAGGCTCGTTTACACGTGCAATTTTGGAAGTTGCGGTTGTCACCCTGGTGTATGCAGTACACCAGTGACAGTCTGCGCATTAAGATATTCGCTTATGATTCGCTGCAGTTTGTCCTCCACGCTCTCGTCAGTCAAACTTATACTCCAAGATGTCAATCGCGCGTGTAAACAGCCCTTAACAAAGAAAGATAATGAAGATGCGATTCACGTTGTAATCCCTCACCGTGCACCAATCTTTTACTTCATCACAACAGACGTTCAAACTGTAAGATTGAGAAACGAATGAGAGAGTGAAAAGGAAAGTTTCTACAAGCAGAAAACGTACCTATTACGAATGGCTTTTGTGTTGTGCATTGTGATTTTGCATGAAATAAAACAAAAAGATAGGAAAAAAAAGTGTTCCCAAACCAGGTCCTTTGATTGACGATGAAAATTTAGAGTTGACATACAAATCATATCTACTGTCATTGCAGCCAGTGGTTACGACTCGCCAATTCGGCAAACTCCAGCGGGATTAACAAAGAAAGATAACAAAATTGCAATTCACGTTGAAACCCCTAACCGCAAACAAATATCTTTTTTTATATCGCAACAGACATTCAAGCGGTACAGATGAAAAACTGAACCCGAAACTTTCTATGAGGCTGTTTATATAGTCTTGGCATACCAGGACATTTCGGTCAACCGGGATGAATTTTATCCCGGGTTTATATGCAAAAAAGAAAATGCATTTTATAAAGAGCTAAAAAGGCATGAAACTGTACAAAATGGAGGCCGAAAACTGATTTTCCTGTTAATAGTACATGTTATTTTATTCATCATGTTATTTCAGCTACAAAGGATTCTGTTTTCTTATGCAGTGTATATCAAAACACAAAGTGACGTCACTATTTTAGAGGCTTCAAATGCTCTTCCACTGCTCCAGATGCCATTTTGAATTGTTTACAACACGCGCAGCTCAGTCCATTTTATCCCAGTTGATCGGGATATCCCGCCTTTTCACGTTTTTATGGACGAAAACTCATCCCGCCTTGCCGGAATCTTGGTTGCTTTAACCGGGATCCCGATTAGGCGGGAATTCTCGGTTAACTGGGGCAAAACGTAGATCTCCATATAAACGCAAATTGAAAATGCTAAGAGGTTGTAGACAGACCCGAGATCCCCGGTGCCCGGGATACACCGGGCTAACCGGGATGATATAAACAGGCCCTAACAGGACAAGACGTATCTATTTCAAATATCCTTGAGACCATGTCCTTCGACCGACTATAATCTGCGGCAAGTGCAGCCAGCGGTTACTGATAGTGATTTCGGCGCGGATGAGGAACTGAACTTAAAAGTTTCTACCACTTGATAACTTAGCTGTTCCAAATATCTTTTGTGTCGTGCACGATGACTCTGAGTAAAATTGAACGACAAGATCAGAACAAAGTGCTCACGGCAGACTATGTCGTTCGACGGACCAGGATCCAGGGGGTTAACCTAAAAGTCGAATCTGCTGTCATTGCAGCCAGCAGGTTTGTGCTAGAATTGAGCGAGATTAAGGGTTTTTCAAGAAGCTGGTTATATTAGAGTTAGAAATTTTTAATGATTAGTGTTACCGTTGGCCCACTCCGGTTAAGCGTTGAGGTAACGCAGTGTGTGAGGGCTATTTACAGTTTTATAACTGATTTTTAAGTCCTTTTACTGGCGACTAAATGTAGAGTTTGTGATTAAGATTAACATACGAAGATGTCATATTTCCTCATATTTCGTGAGATTACTCCAAGCAAACTTTGACACAACCTCGAACCGTAATTCTTACTTAAGGACTACAATCGTCGCTAAAAGTTTCGAAATTAAACGTACCCTAAGCACACTCAAACCTCTACAATATTCACAGGTTCCGTTGCAACGTAAACCTTACTCGAAACCAGGAGCTCCAGCTCGAAGTGCGGCAGTGCGACGTCTTACCCGGCTAGCTGTCCGCTGGCAGCATTTACTACAGACACGACCAGTCTGTTAAATTGTATGATCTAGAACACCCTCGGCACAGAGTTAACTGGAAATATTGCACTCTTTTCTTTGTTTTACTCCACTTTTTGGTGGCTCGACACAAATTTTTGAAAAATCGAAGAATGCACGTTTTACTTCAATTTACTATTATTTTGTCTTTTGCGAATCTGCCTTGAACAGCATTTTTGATAAACTAAGGAGTTTTTTTTTTAACTTCTTACAATAAATCTGAGATACTTGTAGTTCTTTTAATGTTTTTTAACTTCTTAACTAAACTAGGTCAAAGGGCGAAGCATTTTGGATTAAATTTAAAGATTCGAAAATGTGTGAGAGCTTGTCTAGTCTCCATTCAGCTACAAATCCTTGTTAAAATACTGGGAACAGCCAGTAAGTCTTCGCTTCTCCGGAAGATAATCGTTTTGTCAAATAAACCAAATAAATATACCAAACATATTTCTAAAACTTTTTAATAAATTCATGAGCCAAATAAAGGAAAATCACAACCGTGTCATATTATATCATTTGATAGAGATCCCTACTTTTCTTTTCTCGTCAAATTTTTGCGAGTAATAACGTCAAATATATCCTATGTTATTTCATTAAAAATACTATTTCGTACATTATTGCTCGTAAGAATGGACTTGTTTTCCCATAGAACTTAAATTTAGTATCCTTGATCCGATCAATAATTGAAGCTAACTTTCTCACTGAGTATTGAAATTGCCATTTATTTCTTTTGCTGCCAATACGAGACTGATTTTCCTCTTGTCTTATTAATTTTCATAAGTGTATAGCGATAGAAATCTAATTGTATAAGTTCACACCTTGTCACCTTCTTAATGCACGTGCTTTATGTAATGTTCACTGATTAAAATAGTTGCAAATGTTATACAAGTGCTTAAAGAGCGTTTTAATGAAAAGATTTCTCTACCTAATTACGGCTGCAAATTGATACGTCGGCGCGTCTGAAATTTCCTTTCATGTTTGCCATGTTCACTAATACGTTTATCGTCCTACACCTGTCTTGCTCAGCAATACGTTTTTTTTTTCTCCATCGTACATTCAAGAATTAAACAATTGGAAATTGTACTAATAATTCTAGGGTCGACACATTTTGAAGTGAATTATATGAAAGTTTCGACTTTACTTTCAAGTTCTAGTTGTGTCACGCGTCAGCCGTCGTTTGGGTCTGGCTAAACACTAAAACATCGCCTCAGAAACATTGAGCTTTTCATACCAGAGAAATAAGACGCGACTTATTACACGATACCTACGTTTCAGGAAGCATGCACGTAGCTACGGGGGTGCGCGGGGGTGCAATCGCCCCCCCAAAATTTGTCCTCGCCCCCAAAGAAAATTCTGAAGTGGCTTCAAATATAATTTAAATATGCCAAAATCCGATAGATTTTTAAACTATCTTATGGAAAATATTTTTTCGCTGACCATTCTGACCTGTTTTTGTAACGTTATACCAAGTCCACTACATTTGACAACATGAAGTAGTCGCTGAGTAGTCTGGGTTTTCAGCTTACGTCGACAACTGCCCCCCAAAAAATTGTGCTGCCCCCCAAATTTTACATCCTAGCTACGTGCCTGTCAGGAAGTGCGATAACGCTTGTATAAACAGTACAAAAGTGATGTTTACGCCTAATGAAACCCGCGTCTATCACAACACGTGGTGTGCATAAGACGTGGCCCATATAAAACAAAAAAAAATTTAAAACAGTTGCAGAAATGATATTCACGCCTTACGTAAGCCATGTCTAACACAAGACTTGACATACATAAGACGTGGCTTACATAAAGCGCTAAAATGCTTGTATAAACAGCGCTGGTCAGGCCTGACGTATGTCTAGTCTAACACATGACCTGGCTTACATAAGATGCGGCTCACATAAAACACGAAATTGCTGATGTAGATAGAGGAAAAATGATGTTCCCGCCTTATTTAAGCCGCGTCTATCACATAACGCCTCTTCTTTCACTTTTAAACCGACCATTTCGCATCTTACGTAAGGCACACCTCATCTCTCTTTCATTGTTGGGAAACGTTTCCATCTTATTAAATTTTAAATTTTGCAACACGCGAAACTTGGGTCGCCGAGGAAGGTCTTGCATCGCAGGAACTGCCAAACATGCTTCCGATAAAATTCAGAAACATTCCTGCTTCCGTAGCGTCTGTTTTCCGAGTTGCGAAACTCAGAAACAGGGCTCAAATTTTATCGCAGACGTTGACGTTATGTCCGTGGTGGAACATCATGTGTCCGCGAAGAGTTTATTTTGAAACAATGTCTAACACCTCTTTTGGTCGCGGAGATAATTTCACGATTTGTTGAAGGTGATTTTTAAATTTTCCTCCATGCATTGAGTCATGTGTATGCCTACCCAAGAATGATTTTAATCGACGATATCGATAGATAAAAATCTGAATCATTATTCGTAAATTTCATCGGTGTGGTAATCGATAATTTCAATCTTGACGTATAGTAATAATTCCTTTTTGAAAAGTATTCATGGAAAGTGAAGTAAGACGACACGCCCCTCTAAGGAAGGCGCAATAATTTATGAAATGTGTTCAATTACACCTAGAAATTTAGACAGTTTTTTCGAACAAGTCTTCTTTGGGTAGATATATGTCTTTATTTATCCACGAGTCTATCCTTTGTTCAATTAAAAATGTTTGCATTTTGTGGAAACTTGATTGAGAGCGGAAGTTTATGATTTGGTCTTTGCTCAAGTCTTTGATAAAGAACTACTGCAGGCGAAAGTTTGACTGCGGAATTTGGAAAATGGCCTCCGTGACCTTTTATCAGCAAGAAAGTCCCCAGGTATAAATGTCCTTGGTCTGGAAAAGTAGAACTTGAACTATGAGAAACATTGCTACCGAGAATATTTCTGAGTTTTGCCAGGCTCTTAGTCAACGTTTACGCTACAGCTAAATACTTCGGATCCAAAAAACATTCGATTTCACACAAAAATGAATTCGAATTCGTTAGCCGTTTACACGGGAAAAAATATCCGAGTTGCATGCTCGTGTGTACCGCAAATATGGTTTTCTTACCTAAGAACGGACGCAAATTTTCACACATTTTGTTGAAAGTAACTCCGAACAAAGGAAAAATGTCTTCCCATTCTTTGTTTATTATAGCCCCTGATAGCAAAAATTGTCACAAGACTGAATACTTCTGCTGCTGTACACAAAAATGAGGAAAATTGCATTGCTTTCCGGTTTCAAAGTATCCAGTCTCTTTTCCGGATTCAAATTTATCCGCATCTATATGCAATCCAAAACTTTTTACTTCAGTGCAAACGACTTAGTTTGAATCCGAAGAAAAAGTCTGTCACCAGATTGCCTACGAATCTGGAGGAATTTGGTCTAGTGTAAACGTAGCCTCAGTGTGTAAAGGCTAGTTTCCATATAATCGCTGACGATCGCTGTTGATCGCCAGCGATCATGAGCGATCGACAGCGATTATATGGAAACACTTTTCAGCGATCCAGCGATCGTGAGCGATCCCCGGCGATCGCGATCGCTGACGATTGCTGAGATAGAAAATGTTCTATCTCAGCGATCGTGAGCGATCCACAGCGATCGTCAGCGATCCTTCGCTTCAATGATTTCAGCGATCCGGCGATCGTCAGCGACTATATGGAAACTAGCCTTAAGAGTTATTCAGAAACATGACTTGACTCTTTTCGATCCGTATTCGACTTTTTAAGTTTTATTCTACCACCAGACGATTTTACTCGTTAAGGGGAGGCTTCTCGGAGCGGAAAGGGTTAAGAATACCAAAATTAATTCTTTTCGACAGACAATTTTAATCTAGTTACCGCCAAACGATTTAACGATTTTAGTTTAAGTCCAGACGTCTCGGACGGAAAGGGTTCAGTTTCTAAAGCACGTTCGGCCTTTTCTCCCTCAAGGGCGTTCAAAACTGAGCAGGCAGCTAAGCTGAACTGTTGATCACTTCGTGATTTTCATGTTTAGTACTCATATGATTTATAACGTTTCCTTGTATTAGTATATCCTCGTAATCAGTGGTGGTTTTAAGTGCAATCGAAACTTGATAAAATACCATTGCACCATTTAAGCTCATTGGTAATCTGACTTAGCCAGTGCTTATCTGGCGTAATAACTAAATCTTGTTTATCGCCGATTGAATATTTCTTGATTCTTAATTAAATTTGAGTTCTTTGATGAGTCTAACGGTTTGGAGTTTGACACTGGTCGTTCACATGGACATATAATCCTTACTAGCTAACTCAATATCACTACTGTTGGAAAGTTAATTGATGTGCTGTCATATCGCTTGATAGACAGCATCTGTTCTGCTGTGATACTTGACAAATAACAGGCCGATAATGCGATCGCCTATAGTCACACGCAATTGATTTTGTATTTATTCCAGATGTGAGTTTCATCTTTTCACATCCGGGTCAGTATTTAACGCGCAAACTTCATGGCCACTATCTCATCATTCGCGTTTTTAACGAGGGATAGGTGAATTTGTATATTCTGCATATGTTACGAAACGTCTTGACATAACGGTCCCAGGCGTTCTCTCGGTCGTCGTAGAATAAGAACACAACTTTCAGTTTGTTGATTTATACTTTTTACACCAGTTTCGAGGTTTAAGAAAGCTGCGATTAAAATCCTTCGAACAAAAAAGTCCTGTCATTTTGATTCAGTTACTTACCTTAAATGACTCTGAGAATTTCCTTTGAAAACGTTAACCACGACGAGTTGAGTTAATTTTCTCTTTCGCCTTTCAAACTTTCGACTTTCCTCCACAAAACACAGTGATAGAACCGGTGTCACGCTGCTTAAAGCTTTTCTTCGAACAATATTGCACCCACCTGCTTGCTAGTGGGAAGCTCTTGAGCCAGTATGTGGGTATTTGTATTTTCAGTAACCGGACGCATGTGATTATTTAGGCTAATAATTATTTGCGTGGAAATGAAACATCCTGTTATGAAAATTCATCACGTTCAATTAGGGGGTTCTCTCGTACGCGCACGCAGCTCTAGTGAACTAATCTACCCTTGTAAGATACTCATCAAAGAACAAGATCTACCGTTTGATTTGATAACCTAGAGTTCAATAATACTAATCGGCTATGTCGAACCGAGTGAGAAAACAAACTCATGCAAATTATTTGTTTTATTCGATATTTACCTAATGTAATCGGTTGCCTTTCTACGAGTTCTTTTGGTTTAAGTCAGAGAAAAAGGTCAACAAGAGATGAACTGGATGTAATTAGATGCATAAGAATCGTTCACTTCTTTAGTGCTTTACCAAGCAGTTGGTTGTGGTCGCCAGAACTAGCCGTGAAGTACATGATATAAATTTCTCAGTGACTTTCTTTTAAAAATTAAATCTGCTTCACTTAGTTTCACAGTTATTGGGTTTTCATTACTGTTCTTACTGAAAAGCAAGTTCACTGTAAAGGTTTAAGGCCTGCGCAATCAATTTGGTCTGTAACTCATGCCGCTTCATAATGGCAACCAGGTGTAAAAGAGTGTTCTTCTACATGAACGTCCGGATAGGGAAAAAAAGGGATTAAAGCATCAAAGTATCAGGGTAGCTAAGAATCCCTATAAGGAGATTCCAAAAATGAAAAGAAGGAAGCAGTATTTACATGGCTTAAGCAAACAGTTGGTGAACTTCTTAATTCAGGACGCCATATTTAGCTTTCCAATCTTTTGTCAAACAAGGTTAAATTGTCATTGTTTTTAGGACGAATAACAAACAAACCTAATAATTTATGGTAGGTCTTTTCTAGTGAAACAATAACTTTGAACATCAAGAAGTATATTTCTAGAACTTTTCATCCAAACAGCTATGTTGTCACGTTCGTTATTCTTATGATCTAGATTATCAAGGAGCGCAACAAGAGCTTGATTTGAGACTTAACGGCACAAGACGTTGGGCAATTGTTTAAGTATTTGTTTATCAAGACTAAGGCGACATTCTCATTGATTGCTTCTTGTCGAGCGAAAGTGCTCGTCCAAATATCTACTCGACACACTTCCTTAAGTCTAAAGTTGCTCAACCAAAATCGTCTTGAAAAGTTTCCGATTGGAGGGGAAATGAAAAAGGTTTTCCATTTTATCGTTTGAGCGTGGGAGGCTATTGTTAACAAGTTATAGTTCGGCTCATTTTTCACTGCTTGCCCACAGGGTTATCTGCCGCGTGGGTTTGTGATATTAAAAAAGTATGTACAGTGGCATATATCTTACCTGTTTTTCTTCCTCATTACGACCAAGTGTTCGGCTATCGCCTTTCCTTTGACAATTAATATGAATGTGGGTGTCTTGCGTAATTGAACGATTGTTTAACTTTTACGAGACGATGGCTTTTAAAATTTATCAATTTATCAGCTATTTTATGGGCTGAACAAACGCACGGGGAGTACTACATCCTGTCGAGTTCCCTGTTTTTTTACTGAAAACTTCCAGCGTGTTGCAAATCATAACAAGCCCAAGCAAACGTTAACGTGCAGGCAAAGTAAACAATAAAGCACGCCTCATTTCGAAAGCGTTCAATTGTTAGCTCAATGATTTCTCCTCGTCAGACGCCTGCTTCTTCGATTTATGCCTTAATAGGATTCCGCCTACCAGCTAACCTGGTTTTATTTCAGAGTCATTCTCTGGGTAACATGACTAGAAAGTTACAGTGCGAAAGTCATCTTGAGAAACTAAGTTGACTTGAGTAGGATTCAATCTAGAATCTTCGGTTAACCAGACCGCTGCTCTACCAATTCAGTAATCGAGTCATCTGGAACTCAAGTAAGCTGGAAACAGCATGTTCGCAGAATCCTATTTAAGGGCACGAGAGATTCTCGCGACAACTTGACGCTTACCGATGGGGATCTGCAGTGCTTCGATTCTATTTAAATTAGATTATGAGCTCGAGATTTCTATTTGAGAATTATTCTGAGGATAATATTCAGTGCAAATCTACTCAATTAGTTCGGATTAACTTGGGGTTTTGGATAATCATGAAATTTTATTAATTTGATATTGCTATGGAAAAATAAAACTGGATTGTTTTTTTATGTGAAACTCAAAATGCATTTCTTAAGCATGAGCATCAGTGAATTATTCAGTGAGACGACTGTCTAGTTCGAGAGTTGTCGTTATTGCTCTTTTCATCCCAGGCGGTCCTTTCAGGATTTTGTTCCAAGTAACGCCACACTGTTTGTTATAAGCTGACTGGCATCAACACTTCCCAACCCTGAATACGCTTCAGAATTGACGAAACCTAGAAAGATGGCGGCTGCATATTTAACCACAATGCTTTGCGAATTTATATTCTAATTACAACCGAGGTTTCATTTCAAATGTACGATTGTCGAATACGACTGTTTGTCCTGGCGTATACAATGCACTGTTTTCTCAAGAGCGCAGTTCCTGCTTACAACGTGATCTCGCTTCCTAAAATCGCAATACCATCTGAAGACTCCAGTGAGTGAAGCCCGTTTTCCACTAAGCGAATTTTGTCGCGCAACTCGACTTTTCATCATTTAAAGTGTATAAATCCACCATTAGTTCCAGCCGAAAGCTCCTGAGACAAAAGAAGTCGCTTCGCGAGAAGAAATTCGTCTAGTAAAAAGCGGCCTTTCATCAGATTTATTAGATAGAAAAAATCGTTCACGGCAATCGTTTCATGTGAATAAAGGTCAGGCCCGCCCAGAAGAAGGGGGGACAACCAGGGCAGTTTGCCCCGGGCTCCAAACTCAAAAGGGGCCCAGGGTGCCAGCTCAAGAGAGGCTCCCTCAGCATACTGATAAATTTATTTCCTTTATGTTTCAAATGAAAATCAAATAACTGAATAAGATTCGCTACTTTTATCGAATCGACGTTGTTTGTTTATTTATTCATTGAACGCTGGGCCCTCACACTGAGCCCGGGCAGGACACGTATGTCTTCACCCGAATAGTTATCTTCTGGCTCTCTGGTAAAGCACCGGATGAAAATGTTATTGTCAAGTACAATATCGACCAAAATAATTTTTGTAAGGGGCCCCCCAAATTTCTATTTTGCCTTGGGCCCCACCCTGACTCTGTGCGGACCTGATAAAGGTCAACGAATATTCAAAATATCACTATGAATTCAGTTTCTAAAACCGTTCGATTCTGGAATGAAACTTGAAGTGGAGCCTTCTACGTAATGCAAATTTTTTTACAAATTGTTCCAGACAACTTCAGTCGATGGCTGTAATAACGTTTCTCTTTGCCTGGTTATGTGTTCAAGATTGGAACATAAATCACCGAGAATACAAGAAAACACTTGAAGGACCGCGGACATTTAACAAATTTAATTGAACCTAGGTTGGCAGCGAACCGCTTTTAGACGGCGAGCAAGTGAGTAGATAGAAATTGACGGGTTTTGGCACATTTTTAAAAAAACACCCAAAATTTTTCTAAGTGTCGCAGGGGAATTTTTTCATTTTTTCCATTTTGCCATTTTTTCCTGGGAACTAGCGCGGCCAACTTCCAACAACCTGTCAATCACATTCCATTCTAGGGTTTTGGCACATTTTTGGCACATTTTTTAAAAAACACTCAAAATTTTTCTAAGTGTCGTGTTTTGAAGGGTTATCCCTCATTATCCCTCATTATCCCCATCATAGGGGGTTTTAGCACATTTTTTCTAAGGACCTACTGCGCATGCGCGGGAAAACCCTCTAAAATTTACCCATGACGCATTCCAACCGCTCATGGTTTAAATCCAAAGATCTTTTCATAGGTGGGAATCATATCTTCCATATAATGACCATATGCTAATGTGCTTATTTTGTCTCCAAGTATAATTCGTTTATCATCTTTAGAAGACAATGCAATTTTTTCAATTGTTTCTGAGAAAATGTTATGTTCTCGATGCTGTATTAAATTCATTTTTCTAGTTTCTTCTTTCTCGTTGAATAAGCACTCTTTATAATTTTGAAATGTTATTTCTTTTTCAATAACATTTTTCTTTATTCCTTTACATCTCTTTTCTCCTTCTTCTTTTTCTTTCTTCCTGTAACAATATAACTTTGGTCTTAAACCAACAAATTCTTCAATCACCTTTCCACTGCATTCATCTTTCATCATTCCGATTACTTTTTTATTCTTTCCTGTTGGAATTCCACTTGGATGTTCTTTGGGATAATTACTGGTGTCAAACATTCTTTCAACATTCGCTGAAATATCTTCGTAGATATCTTTTGTTTTGATTTCATACATCAAACTATCTGTATCTGTGAAAAGTAACTTTACATTTTCACCATATTTTGGTTTAATATAATTATAGTGAAAGTCATACATTAGTGTCTTACTTAAATCTAAAATACTCATTCCAAGATATATGGGTTTATTCAACATGATTTTTTTCTTATGCATATGAGCCGCTATTAAATTATCGGAAAATATTGTTCTTTTATCAAAATTGGGTTTGCTAAATAACTTAGTCGCTTTTTCTTTGTTGTTACAGAGTTGTATATCAACTCTGTTTCTTACATTCTCCATTGTTTTTCCGAATACTGAATTATTCATTAATTTGAAAAATTCACTTTCGGACTGATTTTTTGACATTGTTCTCATCTTTGTATTGAGATCAATGTATTTCTTCATAAAAGCTTCTTCTTTAAATTTAACACCTCTATAAATTTTTGAAATTTTTAATCCCAATTTTTCATATAATTTTAAAGTTTCATGATGGATAATATATTTTTCCTTATCTCTAAGGTTTGGAATTAGTTTTTCAACATTTCCAACCTTTAGTCTTTCTGGAGCTAGAGGATATTCATTATGCAAATCATGAAGATCTTCTGGGTACGTCAAACCCACCTCCACTATACATGGTATATTTCTCCAATTCTCCAAGTCTTTTTCATTCATCCATCTAAAATCTCCTACAGGAAGAGGTTTTGACATTGCCCAACCATAAAGGTTATTCGCATCTAAATATAGTATATATTTTGTTTCATCTTCAGGATTGAAATTTTACATATAAGGATTATTAGATTTTGAATATCTATTTGATATCATTGAAATTCCGCCTCGAATTCCATTTTCAACCATAAGAAACATATTTGGATCTGATATTAATTCAAGCTCAACTTCTGTGATTTTTAACATCGCACTACAAGCAAGTCCAGGTGATGTAAAATCCCATGCGGGATCTAATCCATAATTTTGCTTGCAGACTTTTCTGAAATTCTCAAAAACATCTGCTAGCAAAATTACATCTGTTATTAAATATAAATTGTGGTAGTCTCTCACATTCTTCATCTTGAATTTTTCCCAAACCTTTTTCCCAAACCTTTTTCAAGATATGAAATTCATCTGAATTTAAGTTTCCAACCAAGGTTTCTAAACTTTTTTGTAAGAATTTGATGCTATCAATAAACCTTAGTTGTTTTTTAACAAAAACTATTTCTTTAGTTTGTTTGTTTTTAAATTTACCAACAATAATATCTTTTGTGAAGGAAATATATTTTTCTTCTGTTTTTGGAATGCAATTAATTTCTCCTTCAGTTAAACCAAGACTTTTTATAAACAAATGAGAGTCATAATTTTGAAGATTATGAAATACAACTGGAATAAACTTTGGATTTTTCATCTTTGAGTTACAACTCACACAAGCTGCACCTCTATATTTCCCAGTATAATGACAATGGTCCCTTACTTTTTCTTTCTTGTCTTTGAATTCTTTTCCACAACCATAACATGTTTTTGCATTTTCAAAATCTTTTATATCCTCATCTCTAAAAATCATTCTTACTGGGAACTTGAATTTATTAAAAATTTTTCTAGTTTCTTTTTGTAAACTTTTCGCAAATTTCAAACCCAAATCCTCATCTTCATATCTTTTTGTGTATCTTTTTAGTTTTGGAGGATACAAGTTATCGTCAAAACACTTTATCAAATAGCAATATCCAGAAGGATTATGCTTTTGAAATTGTTTTGTATGTTCTCCAATGTCATTATCAACAGGTTCTAAATAACATTCAAAATCTGCGTAAATGATAAATGGAACATCATGCATTTTTTCATAATCTTTAAACTTTAATTTTGTTCCTTTAGTAGGATATACAGTTTTTCCACACTTGAATTTACTACAATATTCTAAATGTTCTTCTAGAATTTTTTCTTTTCCAAATATTTGTAAGCAATAAATGCAGGGATATATTTTATTTTTCCTTTTACTGTTTTGTGAGGTGAGTAATCTACTCATACTCTTAATTAAACAATGTTTTTTACCATCGTTTTCTATTAACAAGATGTTAACTCGATTCTCACCCTTTTTCACAGAAATTCTCAGTGGATAAGTTTTTTCTTTTTCATCAAAACCAAATAAATTGATTGCGATATTATTATTATTTTCAAATTTGTCAATATCTGAAAATCCACATGGAAATTTCATTCCATTCACATTGAATTCTTTTGCTTTTCTTTTCAATTTTTTTGTGATTCTTTGTGTATTTCTCAGACTTGGATCTTCTTTCAAAAGTTCATGTATTGTAATAGCCCATAAGAAACACTTCTTATCTTTATTTTCTGGATTTATTATCGCATGTTTATTCTTTAATTTTTTAGGTAATGGTATATAAGATGTACCCTTCAAAAGTCTTACATTGTTAATATTTAGAATTAGTTTCAAACCAGACTTAAAATTCCATTGACTTCCTCTACTTATCCATTTTTCAAAACTAAGAATAATTTTGTCTTTCATCTTTTCAAAAATTTCATCAAAATCATTTCCTTCCAAAATTAGGTGTTGATAGCTATGAAAATGTGGTTGATCTGTTATGGTTTCTCCAGTTGCTGGATTTGTTTTTTTCATTTCACATTCAAGTGTTAATTGTTGTTTTGTTTTTGGAAACTCTTTGAATTTTTCCAACACCAAGGGTTTTACTTCTTTTAACAAACTTAAAGGATCAAATAAAGATAATCCACATTTTTTCAAATCCAAAACATATCTTTTTGTTACACCTAATGCTTCTTTATTCAATTCAACCTTCGGATTTTGGTTAAAAAACTGATTCAATATTTTTCCCTTCAATTCTTCATACCAACTTTTTCCATTTTCAAATTACTTTCTGCTTCATTAGTTATTTTCTTAAACCTGTTAGCCAACTTGGTAATTTTCCTTTGTGATATTGCTTCTTTTGTGTAATATCCTGATTTTACGTAACTTCTTTTTCCTGTAGACAAATTTGGAATTATGTCTCTTTTTAATTCTTCAATAGGTTTATGTATATTCGCAAGTTTTTTATACCAATTCTTTCCTTCTTGTTCATGTAATTTTTCAAACTTACCAAATATCCTGTCCATTTTCCTTTTTAATATTGCTTCTTTTGTATATTCTCCTGACTTGATATATTTTCTTTTTGAAGTCATCGTTGCTTCATTATTGGAGTTTTTAGAAAAAAAATCAATTTGTTTAGATGTGTTTTTCACATCTTTTTTTGTTTGAAATTGGAAAAAATATTTTCAACACACGGATTGTATTCTCCATATGGAATGATTAATAATTTCCAATACATTATAACTTTACCAAAAGCAAGTGAAATTATGGTTGCACAGAGTGGTGAAAGTGTAGCTTGATATTCTCTTGAAAATTTGGAATTGGAATATGAAACTATTGAAAACTTAGATTTAGCGAATGAGGTCTTGTCAAATTATTCACAAGGAAGAAGTTTATCATTTAATCATGTCACTTTAATGAAAACTGTGGAATGGGATAAAGATGCAACTTTGTATAATGAGACTATAAATATTCCAAGAAAATCAATGAAAGCGATTGTATTGTTGTTTAGAAATACAACTGTGACAGATAGTGAAGAATTTGTTTACCCAAATATTACAGAAGTGAAAATTAGTGTAGAAGGTATCCCAAATAGTATATATTCTCAGGGTATGCCAAAAAGTAGATTTTTTGAAGAAGCATTCAGAATATTTCACTGTGGATATGAAAGCTGTGAATCTGTTATGAGTCTTGAAAAATTTTACAAAGATTCTTTTGCGTTATGCATTGATTTGAGAACTATAAATGACGATTTTGTTTATGGAGATGACAAAAAATTAGTTAATACACAATCTGGAATTTTATTAGAAATTAAGAAAAAAGCAATTTCAGCAAATGTAAAATGTCACATTTTTGTAATTAGTGATGGGTTGTTAAATATTGTGAATAAGGATTTATCTTCTATCCAGTTTTAAACCATTTATGGTATTCCTCCTAAATAAATGGAAAAAATTACTTCACAAGAGAAAAAAACTGAAAAATTAGGTCAAAAATTGCAATTGTTGAAAATTTCAGAAGAAGCAAAAGAAAGAAAATCTGTTAAAAAATTCAATGTAGAAAAGAAACCATTTAATATGATTATTGTTGGAATGACTTGTTGTGGAAAAACATATTATCTTTTAAATTTACTAGAGAAAGAATATAAAAATTATTTTGATCACATTTTTTTATTATGTCCTACTTTTTCTTGGAATAAAACTTATGAGAATTGGAAATATGACGAGGATGAGGATTTTATTGCTATTCCTTGTGATCAAGATGAGGTTGAAAAATACTTGAAAATTGTTGTTGATTTTTCAAAAGGAAGCAAAAGTCTAATTATTTTAGATGATGTTGCGAGTGGAAAAGATGTTAAAAATAGAACAAGTGAGTTGGTCAAGTTGGGATTTTCCGCAAGACATTACAATCTTTCTGTTGTTGTTATAACGCAGCAATTAACATCCATTGCAAAACCATTTAGAGAGAATATAAGTAAATTGGTGACATTTTATAATCCAAACAAAAAAGATATGAAAACTATCCTTGAAGAATATTCAGGTGAGAATAACCGCAATGAGTTGCAAAAAATTATGAAAATATTAAAGAATAAACGCTATTCCAATTTGGAAATCTCTTTAATTTTTCCATATGACTATATAATAAATGAGTAATGGCAGTGAAGAAATTCCAACAACCGAAAATTGTGAGACCAGAGAAGAAGAAGTTGCAAAAAAGCGACAAGAATTATTGCGATTATCTGAAGACTGAGAAGTTAACCAATCTGCTGCAAGTTTGAAAAAAGCAAGCGGAAAAGTTGTGTTAAAAATTTACGCAGAATATGAGAGACAACAAGCGGAAAAAGCAAACGCATTCCTGACAGATTTGTTGGTGTCAAAATTTGCAGATCTTTTAGGAGGATTGGAAGCAATTGAAAGCAGTGAGGAGTTGGAAAAAGAGCTATCAAAAGATAAATTGTTAAGAAGAGATGTGAAATTTTTGGTTGAAAAAGTCACACCTTGGCTTCCTTATCTTGGAATTCTTTCTGGTGGAATAACAGTTGGAAAACATGTTATGAAAAAGAAATATCAAGGAAAAGAGGAGAAAAAAGAATAAAAAAAAGTGTTGTTTGATTTTATATGAATTTTCCCATATAAAATCTTTTTATTCTGGTCAGCGGTTTTCTTGAAGATTTTGTGAAAAGGGGATTCCCCTGCGACACTTTGGAAAATTTTGGGTGTTTTTTAAAAAATGTGCCAAAACCCCGTCATGTGATTGACAAGTTTGCCAAAATGGGGATTCCCCTGCGACACTTAGAAAAATTTTGGGTGTTTTTTAAAAAATGTGCCAAAACCCGTCAATTTCTATCTACTCAAGTGCTATGTGTACCGCTTGGAAACGGAACAGTTCCTTCAAATCAACACAGCTAAGAACCGGGAAAAGCGAACGGATATTCAACGGAAGAAAAACCTGTCCGGTACAACATGACCATTTTTCAGTTGAACAACTCCTTTAAAACCCAAAGAGTCCATCCTTTTGAATGAATGATAGATGAACGATCGTCAAGCTCCCGCCTCAGAAGGCTGCTGCTAAGGTCGCACATATGTCGAACTTGCACCTTAGCTCGCCATCTGAGTCGTAACTCTGGTTAGAGCGTCTCACTGGTCATCAGAAGGTTGCGGGTTCGATATTCGTCTGGGGCTCAGAAATCGTTTTCCTGAGGTAAGAGCTTGACGAACGTTAATCTGTCATCTCAAGATATCTCCAAGCTCTCACACGTCTGAAATATAAATTTCATGAGTATCATTATTAACATATAGTGGCTTCCGCTTAGGTCTCACATATCTCGAACTTGCACCTTAGCTCACCATCTGGGTCTTGGCAGCTCAATGGTTAGAGTGTCTCACCGGTCATCTTAATTTAGCTTAGAACGACAGTACATATCAAAGAGTTAACAACACAAAGCAAAAAGTCGTAGTACTAATCTGAAATCTGAAATATAGTATTTTAATTGCTAGCAACCACGTTGTACCAAAAAAGTTTCGCTCGAAACTAGCATACGTTAACTTTCGAAGAAAAGTTTCTGGATTCTTGATCAACCCGGAACGTTGTTAAAATGTCTACGAGTGATTGTCCAGGCCGAAATCGTAACTTTAATATAAATAGCAATGCTCAACAAATTGTGCAAAGTATCGCCATATGTAAACATTAACAAATGCTTAAACAAAGAAGGCTAGAAGAGTTTAAATCATATTTTTCAGCAACATCATCAGAGTGGAGTTTAGGGATTACGATGAGATATATTTATATTAAACTAACAGTGTTGAATCCCTGAACTCCACTCTGATGATGTTGCTTGTAGCGACGAAACTTTAGTCAATAAATATATTTTAAACTCTTCTAGCCTTCTTTGTTTGAGCATTTGTTAATGTTTACATATGGCGATACTTCGCTCAATTTGTTGGGCATTGCTATTTATATTAAAGGAACGTTGTTACGGATTCGTTTGTCAGGTTTCACATGAAAAATAAGAATTTGAAACCAAAACTTTCCGGTTTCACCACGGATGTGGAAAAATTTGAACCCGGAGTCTGGGGTGGAAACGCCATAATCAAGTTCCTATGATCCGAGGAACATTTTGTTATGTGAATGTCACGCTAAATTAATCCTAATACTTAGCATTTGTTAAATGGAAAGTAGACACCTAACTCTTTCTTTAATCTTTTTTAAATTTTATTCCGGCTAACGTCAGACGATTTTACTCTGGCTGATGACAGACGATTTAAGGGGGTCCTATACAAAAAAATTTCAAAAAGTCGATTTTTCGGAATTATGAAATTTAGCATTATCAAACATTACTTTTTCATTCTTCGTTGCTATTTTCTTGATTTCGACAACGCAAAAAGTTTAAATATTGAAAAGAAATTGCTCATCCTTTTAATTGTCCCTTAGCAACCGCCATAGCAAAAAAATGTCATTGTGATTTTGACGCGCATTTGATTGTTTTCTTTGCGAGAGACGTTGGTAATGGCGGTCAGTCGCAGGATTTGTGGCTGGTTCGTCAAGCATGAAATTCGGCTCCTGCATAACAGTCGCAGCTGGCCTAAGGGACATCATGTAAAGTCCGAGGATGGCCGATCTGCGAGAAGCCTTTCAAAGAATCGAGAGGTGCCTTTATTCGTCGAGAATTTGGTCCCGACGTGGGCGTTCGAGGCAGAGGCGCGACTGAGAGTCATAATAGGTTTAGGGCTGTAGGTGTGTGAAAAAATTTTTTGAAAAATTTAGAGTGGCATATCTTTTAGATATGTAGGTAGGTCTCTCGCCTACGATATGTTTGGCTTTGTGGTTTCGAGCCCGATATATTATATATAGTATAAGATATATTATATGAAAGGAGGGAAGGTGGGTGCTGTCGAAGATATACAGAATTACCCAAAATGCAATAGAGGCATAACATGGCTATAGCGTGATAAGGCCACAGAGTAAATAATCCAACCAGAGGTCCAACTCGCGTGAAAATTTGTCCCAAATTTTTTATGCGCATGCGCTGGCCGCCATGTTCCTGGCAAGTTCCCCCGGCAGTTTTGACCTCATACGAATTTTTGCCACTTATATGTAAACAAAGTGAAGTTTGATTGTAGTACTAAACTGGTACATTGAAATTAGGTTTTCAAACCTATCGAGGGGTGTTTGTTCAGTGAGCTTACAAAATAAAATTAACTCCACAATTTACAAATATCGTACGAACGTGTTGACAACGCTCGATGGATTCAAAACATGTGCTGAATTCTTGTTAATCTTACCACGATTTTAAACAAGTCAAAAACTGTTACAGTCAAGCCGGATGTTCGTGTATAGCCAACTTTTCGATGGTGCGTAGCAACAATGCAATCTTCATTTAGCAAGTTCGTCAAGGAATTTGCAACTTGCAAGTCATCCGAGAAGCATGTTACACGAAGGGCGGACAACGCAACATCAGATAAAACATGATTCAAGTTATTTCATCTAAGTACCTCACAATAACTTGAATCATGTTTTATCTGATCTTGCGTTGTGTGCCCTTCGGGTAACATGCTTCTTGGTTGACTTGCAAGTTGCAAATTCCTTGGCGAACTTTCTAAATGAAGATTGCATTGTTGCTACGCAACATCGAAAAGTTGGCCATACACGAACATCCGGTTTGACTGTAAAAAATCAACTGGTATACATGTGCTTATGAGCAATTTTTTCGCTTGCTTCTTCTGGCCTTGCGATCACACTTAAGGTTGACGAAGACGGTAAAACCACTTCAATTATGCAAAAATTCGGTTCAGACGAGCACGAAAGTTATACCTACACTCGGCGAGCGCTAGAGCACTGACTTAGAGGACAGTGGGCTAGACGCTTGCCAGGAACATGGCGGCGTTTGAATTAATGAGATGCGCGAGGCAACATGCGCGAGGACACAAACATCAAAGCTCCCGACAGTGAGTTGGACCTCTGGTTGGATTATTTACTCTGTGATAAGGCTATCCCATCCATGTACACAAGGACGTGTTATGCGTGATCACTGCATACTATCGTGCACACCTCCACAATAAACGAATCAGTGCGATTGTTTACATGATTGGTAACATGATACGGATGCAGTAAATGTCATAAAGAAATTAGGGATTGAGCCAGGAAAGTACTTTTTAGATGGAATGGAAAAAGCTGACAAGAGACGAGTTCTGAAAGCATATTATAAGAACCGGGGCTCAGCAAAACAGAGAAGAAAAGTTATCCGTGGCAAAAGAAAAAAGAAAAATGACAAGTCAGTAGACCAGGAAGGGAAAACATATGAGGCTGGAGCCTTATAGACTACTATAAGTCCATACATTACTGTCTGAGACATTTCATTGCTATTATCCTAGTAACAAACAGAATATTTTACTTTAAAGCTGTTTTTCTCAACTTAACAAAGTCCGCCGATTACCAATATTTCATGGAAGGTCTCTCAAAGAATATGTATGCTATTACTATGAAACTTTCAGGAATTATAAAATATGCATGTACCTAGGAGATGAACCAAAAGAATCTAATTCTGCTGCATATGTCATGAAATAATTTACTCTTAAGTCAAACAGCTCATCATACTAGCCACATTGAAAAGGTTAATCGTTGATTATAGCTACCTTTTAAATAGCAGATTAGTGATTTTGGTTCATCTCCTATGTAATATAATAAGTGATTAAATAAAAGTTATTCCAGACTCATACCACCATTAGTTATTTAGTTATCGTGTTTGAAATTTAACCCGATTTTTCACCATAGGGAGTAACGTAGCTTGGTAACCATGACAACTACTCTACTGTGAATTGTGTATTTTTGGTCTGGCTCACCCTCCCTCTCACTAGATGCACATAAATTTCCACTTTAAAAAGTCAGAAATTTCTTTTTTTTTTTTTTTGTATAAGACCACCTTAACTCTTCAAGGGTAGACGTCTCTAACCAGAAAGAGTGAAACAAATGAGTATTTTCTGAGAAGGCGATGGTTAATTTTTTGGGCGTGTTCACAGTAGCAATTTAGATCGATATAAATACTTGCATGCTGAGTGTGAACGATTGAAAGTGAGCCGAGATCGACCTGAGATTGATCTGAAGTAGATCACCTCTTGAGGTGGTCTCGGAAAGCTTTAAACTAAGGGGGTGTTTATATCGAGGCGAGCCAGCCCTCTTGGTTAGGCTACCCCTAGTAAGAGGGATGGATTTCGTTTTGCTCTTACTTGGGAATTTTCAGGCCCTTCTAGCAGGGCTGGATCTAGCACGCACGAGTCATGGGAGAGCTAGCTCTTCTAAGTGTGTTTGCATGGGACGTTTCTAGCCGTCCTAGGCGAGATCTCGCGTAGGAGGGCTGACACTCCTCACATGTAAACTTAGACAAATATCACAAAAGATTTCACAATGAGGCTAGGTCTCGGCAAAAAAAGCCAGCCCTGCTAGGAGGGCTGGCTCGCGTCCTTGTAAACACCACCTAAACTGCTTTAAGTGACACTAAATTGCCGTATTAACCGCTGTAACCGGGCAAGATCAGTTGCTCAGTTGCTTGACGAACACGCGTCCTTCAAGACTATTGCTCGCCATTTTGTTTTCGTCGTAGACCTCAACTGGCTAAAGTAAAACGAAGCATATATATTGACTGAATATATTTAAGCCATGTTGAAGAGAGATGAAATCTGGGTTGACAAAGAAGTATTAAGAGCTAATACTTTTCTTTCTTTTTGGCCCCACAATCTCTGCCTTATCCACAGCCGTCATAGTCGTAGCTATAAGGTATACCTGAGAAGGAGGATTAGGATTAGGACCAGGGTTAGGATAGGTTAGGATTAGGGTTAGGATTAGGGTTAGGATTAGGGTTAGTTCTAGCCCTAAACCTAACCCTAACTCTAACTCTAACCTTAACCCTGATCCTAATCCTCCTTCTCAGGTATACCTTCTAGCCACGATCCAGCCGTTATTTTGGCTCGAAAATTGCCCGGAAAAAGCCGTAATGTGAACGAGGTCAGACCGGTTTTACATCGATCTTGAATAGATGTGAACACTCGATCGAAGCGTTCTCGAATCGGTTTTAGATCGATATAAAATAGATCAACCTAAAAGCGAGCTAAATGCGAACGGCCCTTAAGTCTCCCAAGACAGATTTGAAATATAATTACATAAGCAGTACTGAACTAGCTGTACATATGATGAAAGTCCTTGGAAAAGAGTGTCAATTTTGTGGCCGAAAACCTCATACCCTAATCATTATGGAAATCAACGCCCGTCTATTCCACTACCTTCCCTGTGATTGAGGAAAGTAGATACATAAAAAAAGTTGTTTTATTGTCCATGTATTTCAACGACCAATGAACCGATCAACTGAAGGAAAGATCTGGCGGAGAGGACATAATCGGGTTTGTATAAATAACGTGAACTTTATATATAAAGATTATTGGTAATAACTTTTCATTTACATTTTTCATTTACAGATGAAGAAAACAACAACACTTCTTCCTGGTAAAGAAGTAACGAACGCTGAGATATAGTCTTCCTTTGACTACGTTTCGTTCAACTCCGGGCCTATTCTAAGAAGATTTCAATAGTGTACGCTAGCTTATGAGTATCAAGGTTAAAAGGCATGGGTAAATTGGCATTGCCCAGACCTATTATTATAGAATGAGAAGACCAGTCTTTAAGCACGTATTATAAACTATGTAAGGTTGAAAATCGTAAGAAAACATTCAGTACTAAAATAACATGGTTTACCAAAGTGTCTTGTTTGACTAAACTGAAACAGCCTATAAAGTTGACACAGTTAGTAACTGTTAATTTAGCTTGAAGATTGTCCAACGTTCAAAAAACGAACATAAATAGCCATCAAACAGCCCATCATCTCCCTGCCTGCTCATGATCACATCTTCAATCCTTTAAATTTCTGATGAAACTTGAACTCCAGTACTATACAGCCTTAAATTCAATACTGCACATTTTCCAGTCAATACTGCATAAAGGGCTGTTTACAAGGGCGATTTTTAGCCTCCTGACACATGTGATCGAGTGAATGGACTTGTGGATCATTTGTGCCAAGCTATAGAATATAATACTTTGGTGAGTTGTTTACTCAATTGCATGCTTCATGATGAGAAAAATCGCAAGAACAGTCGCCCGTGTAAACAGCTCTTAAAGCGTACAGTTTAGCACACCAAAATGGGCCATGGCCACCGTACAATCCTCCGATCACGTATTTCCGGAGAATGTCGGCTCAAGAGACAATTTTTCTGCGTTTGGCGTAGAAAGAATTCATGTTATTCTAAATCTTCCAACCATCTGTGGTAGTAAATGTTTACATAAGCATATTTGCTGAAATATAGCATACAAAAGAGGAAGCCTGTCCAATCTGATGACAAAACATCGAAAACTCTGGTGAAACATGAAATTATTGGCGACCTACACATACAGTCTGTTTATCCTAGGCCGAGTTTGACTGTCAGGTGAAACTGACTCCCATTTAGTATGAAAATGGATGCGGTTGACGTTTTTATAAGGTCTTTTCATGATGCTGTTCATTCCATTGTAGATGAAAGGTCATCTCATCAAATGGTCTGATAAATTATCTTGGCAAATCACATTTTTCCCACTAGGCTCGTCACTAGGGGAACAAACCCCCTTTTTGTGCTGATATGTGTATTTTAGGTGCGTGCATACGTGAGTGCTAAAAAAATCCTCACCCAAATTGGAGAATAATGATGCTGCAATCTCGATTCGGCGCTTGCATCACAAAGTCCCTATTTAACCCCCTGAAAAGGGAATTGAATTTACACCACAGCTCAAACAATAAACCATGACACTCGCTAGGAATGTGGTGGTGGCTAAAACCTTGGAACTGAACCCTGCGGTCCCTTGTTTATTCTAATATATTCTATGCCTTGATAGTGAAAGGGTTAAGGCAGGCTAAGTTTACTTCAGGATTGAAAGTATTCTACTAGTATTCATCTTACGTCCACATGGAAACGAAAACTATACAACACGAATAATTTTTCGGCTGAGGCATGGACAACATTGAAAACTGAAGAAAGCGTTTTACAAGTTGGACATCGTAAGATCATCATCATTTGATACAACTTAATCCTTTCCGATCCACACCTGACTTTTTAATTTTACTCTGACTAACGCCAGACAAAATTTATTCTGACTAACGCCAAGCAATTTTACTTTGGCTAACGTTAGACAATTTTACTCTTGCTAACGTTAGACAATTTTACTCTGACAAACGCTTGACAATTTTACTCTGGCTAACGCCACACGATTTCACTCTGGCTAACGCCAGACACTGTTTTACACATCAAGGGGAGACCTCTCGGACAAGAAAGGGTTAAGAACTATCTCCCTAACCCTTTTCGTTCCATATCCAGACAATTTTACACTGGCTAACGCGACAAGATTTAACTTGTCAAATGAAGACGTTTAGAACAGTAAAGGGTTGAGCAAGTAATATTCCCGACGTGGAAGCTATTCATTGTATCCAGTTAGAATGTACTTTGCCAGGAGGAGAGCATATAGTACATCCCAAAAAGAAAAAAGAATCATTCCCCTCTCTACAATTCATCAAATGCAAAAGAGGAGCACTAACTCTTCCTTGTATACGAGCTGGATTGTCTATTCAGGACTGAAGAAGACAAGTGGCTGGAAAACGTTTGAAACGAACTTCTCATAGTGTTCGTTTCAAATACCATAGTGTGTTACACCACTGAATTCACCCGAACTGGGAGAAAAGTTCTTGACGGTGTAGTGAACCCAATACCTTTTGGATGCTTCGATTTAGTGATTTCTGCTGTCATCGCGTTAAATTTTCTAACTGCCCAACCGGAATGCCGGTAAAGGGAGGCCGACTTTGTCAACAGCGGCCGACAGAAGTGGTCGTCGTGGTTTTTCGACTGTATTATTGAAGTGTGGACTGTGGAAAAGGGAAGAACTCGGTCCTGTGGTCCTTTCAGAGGTTCTGCGGTTCCGCGGTTCCGCCAAAGTTCGTGTGTTCTCGGAAGTTTCCGTATAATGTCAATGTAGAACCCAGTCTCAAGTGTTTTCCTGTCGCACATGGTTTTGGTCGATTCGATTTAAAGTTTTTACATTTATTGGTTCTTTTGGCTTTAAAATCACGGGAAATTATGCAAGGAGGATCACCAATCATAGTTTTAAGTATGTTATATACGGTGTACTTAACTGGACCATTAACGGACATTTTCACTAATAAATAATGTAATTTTAGATCAATCTACCAGACGTGAGTCCGGTCGCAAGGTACAACTTGGAAACGTTCAAGCTGCAAAGGTATGTCTCTGTTGTAATCAGATAAATTTTCGTCATCTCACTAATTTTGTCAAACTCTTTGTCAATTTATAAAATGATATTAATGAAAAGTTATTTTTCTTTGGTGATTCAGGGCCTCCAATAAGGTTTGAAATGAGCGTCTGCCCATACCAAATTAGGCAGCTGTGTCAAAGGAGCCACGACTCCCCTTTCTGCAAGGGGAGGCCTGGGGACATGCTTTCTGAAAATTTTTAAATTTAGATGCTTGGAAATACTATTTCCAACATTCTGGAGGCTAAATTTAGTTAACTCAATAATGAATATTTATTAATGAAAGCAACAAATATGAAAAAGTAACCAGTGACTAAGTGACTCACAACCACCAGAACTGCAGCAGTAGCTGGCTTCAAATGAAATCCTTGGAGATTTTGTTGAATGTCAATCAAATTACAATACATTTCAATATCCAAAAATCAAAATGACATTTGTACTACCTCTAACTATTGCTGACTTTTAGCTCTTTATTAAACTATACATGCCTCTTTTGCTCAAACAACAAACATAGTAGATTGGATAATGGAGGGTACACAGCAACATTAACCCTTCCCACTCCGAGATGTATCCCCTTGTCAAGTAAAACTGTCTGGTGTTATCCAGAGCAAAATTAAGGTATGAACTGAAAAGGGTTAATTCAGGTGTTCTTAACTCTCTCCAGTCAGAGACATCTTCCCTTGATGGGTGCATGTAAAATTAGACATGGACTGAAATGAGTTAAGAAACAGGTATTAAATAGGGCATTTCTAATGTGCAGTATATAATTTTTAACAGGGGACTGGTAACTGAGTATGGCTTGAAATGCATGACAAATACATGTAGTGATCTTAATGAGTTGATATTCCATCAGGACAACAATGTCTACAGCAACACAAATGTAAAATCTTTGGATGTCTGCTTGCATAGATTTCTGTGAGCAAGGTGCATAGTATAAGCCATGTGAATTTTCATTGACTTTCCAACACAGTGACCCAGATCTGTGTCATAAGAAGTGCCTGCCAGTTATTTACACACATCATGTAAGATAACCCATTGCTTTCTTAAATCACATAGCACAAACTAGCAGTACACTTCAACACATTTGTCAGTTACCTGAGAGAGCTAACCAAGTCACTAACATTTAAGAAAATTATATACCATATTTTCCAAGTGATTACCTGTGGGTTATCTGTTGAGTTTTCAGTTTTTGAAGCTGCTGCAGGTAATATGGCAGTGCGGATAATGTGATGACAATTTTTTGCTTTGATGTCAGCACTTGGCAAAAATCTCATCAAATTATCACAAGTACTGCACAGTAATGGTGCCAGGTTAATGATTCCAGGTTAATGATTCCAATTGCTCATGCAAATCTTCCAAACAATAAAGAAATTTAGAAAATTTTTAGTTCCTTTGGAGTAATTTTCAGTTTGCTTCATAGAATTTCAGGTTTATGTGAAAATTGGCAAGTCAGGCATTGTGCCAAGCTAAATTTTGCATAGATCTTGTTCTGACTACACTTTCAGTACTTCCGTCGCCAGCAAATAGCAAGCTTTGAATTGACAGCACCATTTCAAAGATTGAAAACAATCAATTTGAATACCGTATTTTCTGGGTGATTACCTGTGGGTTGTCTGTTGATTTTTCTTTTTTTGAAGCTGCTGCATTTAATACAGTGTTGTGGGTAATGTGATGACAATTGACATTTACATTTGGCAAAAATCTGGTTATCAATCATCACAAGTGCTTTGCAGTAATAGTGTTGGGTTAATGATCCCAAATGCTCGTGTAGGTCTTCCAGATAATAAAGACATCTGGAGTATTTTTAGTTCCTTTGGAGTTATTAGTTTGCTTCACAGAATTTTGGGTTTACATGAAAATTGGCAAGAGAATTCACATGGAATTTCACTCAAATTTCTCATTGCTTAAAATACGTTACCACTTTGCTTGTTGATTTTGATTGGTTCATTCATAATTAAGAATTGTCTTCGATTCACTTTGTGTTGGTTAGTGTCTTGCTTTTCATCATGCCTGGTAAAAAATGCTGTCCACAGAGCTTCTCCTTTGAGTTCATCTCACTGTTTCAAAGCCTCAGTGACATTGCAAGGGTGTGGTTGAGGTGTGGATAATCTTCCAGTGAGGGTAATCTTCTGGTGAGGGTAATCTGTTGACATAATTTTTTTTTTCGATTGTAAATTTGACTAGTGCAGGTAATTCACCATGTGGATAATCACCTGGAAAATGTGGTAGTTTTTGTAACCCCAAGGTGTTGGCATTTTCTCACATGAAAAGCAACAGCAGCTGGGGTGAACTGGGTGAAGCGTAGCATTAAATAATTAGCATGGCCTGTTCACATGGTATTATTACTGTTTTCACCAAGCAAACATTTGATGTTTAAAGAATTAATATAATTACAATTACTGTATACTTGGCGGCATTGTATCCTGAACATTAAAGTCACTGCACTAAACAAACAAAACTATTCCCTAACCAGTAGCTTTCTACTGTTCCAGTATACTGTTTTTCAAATCCCTTTAAACTTGTAGCCATAACTCAAAGAAACAGTCATATGAATGGAATGTACCATGAAAAGATGCAAGGACAAGGCCGATAAAGGGCTTTTGCTTATCAGATCAGTTTTCTTTTAGTTGTTTTGATAATTTGATGCCACTGTTTGGATTTTCAAGAAATTGTTGGCCAGGGTGTTTATTATCTGGTTCCTTGTGGTCTAGATTATAAAATTTTAGCTGAGGTCAAACTTTAATTACTGCATTGAGTTTTAATTACTGCAATTTTCATATATTAGACAATTGCAGATGTTATCCGTACTTGTCTTGGACCACGAGCAATGCTGAAGGTATGTGAAATTTATGTTGCAGTGTGATCAATTATACTGAACATAGCACAGTTTATTTCATATAGGGGTGTATGCAGAGTCCATGTATTGCAAGGGGGTGTCATTTTTGCCTCAAAAATTATTTTGATCAGCATACTGCAAAGAAATGGCAAGAAAACTTCTTAGAAAATGCAAATGTGCAAAACACTTTATATGTCTTTCATCTGAATTGTTTGTTTCACAAGACTCTACACCTTCCAAGTTCCTCTCAGTGTGCCCCTGATTTGATGAGCAATTCAATCCACAAATTCCATTACAAGTAGCTCCCCCAAAACTAGAAAATGAAATCAGTCTCTATGAAACATCAGCAATAGATTCAAGAGGCAAGAAACGAATTCTTAAAAATATCTGTGCCCAGCACAACACATGAATAAAAGCTGTAATAGGAAATATAATATTTATTCTAACATTTGCAGGTGTAGCAATGAAGCATTAGAATAAATATTACACCTTCAATTCTGGCTTTTATTTGTATGTTGTGCAAAGCACTGATATTTTTAAGAATTTCAAATTGGTTTCTGCACTTCAAGTTGTTGTTATGCATTTTCAAAATTATACAGCAAAGATATATGATAGCAGTTTTATTAATTTGGTAATCGTTCTACGTCTACTTATTCACTAGCATAACTGCTTCGTATCCGTTAATCAAGCTTGGAATATGACTTACCACTGAAAGAATATTTAAAATACAAGATACATAAATGAGCACATGATATTGTATATGAGCCTTTCAACACATAGATTAACCTTAGTTAATAGTGACTTATTAACCAAAACATGTATTTCAGTCCAGACCAGCATTAACTACAATCCAATACTAGCAGTAATGGTTTTGATTACCCTGGTATAGACTCTACAAAGCAAAATTTAAATTTCTTTGTTACTGTATTGTGTCATTGTCATCAAATATCTTTATTAAACTTTCTTACAGTTGTCATCAAATGTATTTATTGCAACTTATATGATGACATTTTATGACTGCCAGGGCTTCTTGTAATCTGGATATTTTTTCATAATATTTTTATCAGATGTTGATGAATCCCATGGGAGGCATTGTTATGACCAATGATGGTAATGCTATCTTACGTGAAATTCAAGTTCAACATCCTGCAGCAAAAACCATGATTGAAATAAGTCGTACTCAAGATGAAGAAGTTGGTGATGGGACTACTTCAGTAATTATTTTAGGTAAGTAAAAAAACATATGTATACATTGTACTATGACTCAAATTTTGTATAGCACTTTTTGTAAGGGAACTACAAAAGTTTTGAATAGTGTTGAATTAAATTTTGTGGATTGTTTGAACGGGCTTAAAAATGTTTTTGTTAGTACAGTTGTAAATGTTGCTGACAACTTTATGTAGAATTAGTCTAGCACATTATCTTCTCAGACTTCATGCAGAAAATGTCTGGTATTGATACATGAATAGGCCCAGCTATTATGTCAACAAACATTACAACCTCAGGCTTAGATGTTAAAGAATGCCTGGTATAAAAATCAGACACAATAAACTTGGATGTGCTAAGTAGATTTGCCAATTCTTCACATTAAATCTCCCAACTCAGTCTCCTTTTCAATCAGATCATGCATGTAGTTTTTCTACAGTACTTCGAATGTTAGTGCAAAAAAATATTTATAAATTAAATTTGTTTAGATTACTTTAACATCCTGTAGTGTAAAAAATAGCAATTTGTAAGGTAGTTGTACTACAATCAGTGCTAGCCAAGATACATGTACTGTACATGCAACCTTATTTTCCTTTGCATTATGTTTTTCAAAATAATTGTGCCATTGTGATTTCAGAAATTATTATTAAACATCTTCCAATATAAGAGACTAGCCACATACAGGTACATATAGCTAATTTCAATGAAATGTTTGGTTGCTTTCAGCGGGTGAGATGATGTCTGTTGCAGAACCATTTCTGGACCAGCAGGTGCATCCCACTGTCATCATTGGAGCTTATCGACAAGCACTGGAAGATGTATTGAAAATAATGAAAGATGAAATTAGGTGAATATTTTTACGTCTACATAAGCATGGGATTTCTTTAGCTACATTGAATTCATGACATTTGTTTATTTCTTGATTTAGCCTTCCAGTTGATGTCAATGACCAAGACTTCATGAGAAAAATAATCAAGAGTTCAGTTGGCACCAAGTTTATAAATAAGTGGTAAGAATTTGCTTAGAATCCAACCTAAAAAATTTGTAGACTAACCACAAATATAAAACACATTTACTTGTTTTCTCAGCTTGTTGAAACCATGAACATAAACTTTTCATGATAATCTGACACTGCTGAACTCAACTGAAACATGTTGACCCAAGCAGGATTTGAATTTGCACCTTCAGGATACCAGTCTGCCACTCTACCTGTTGAGCTATGGAGTCCACAGGGATTGGAGGCAAGTTTTATCCAATTTAAGTGCACAAGATATTCTCATGACAATTTAACGCTTATCCATGAGAGGATGTGCAGAGTTTCAATTCCATTTCATAATCATCCTCAGAGATTTTCATGAACATTTTGTATATCTCTGAGGATGATTCTGAAATAGAATTGAAACACTGCACATCCCCTCATGGATAAGCACTAAGTTGTCATGAGAATATCTTGTGCACTTAAATTGAATAAAACTTGCCTCCAATCCCTGTGAACTCGATAGCTGAACAGGTAGAGTGGCAGACCAGTATCCTGAAGATGTGAGTTCAAATACTACTCAAGTCAATATTTTTCAGTCGACTTTGGCAGTGCTCAGATTATCATGAAAAGTTCATGTATATCTCTGAGGATGATTCTGAAATAGAATTGTTGAAACCAATCTGGTATTAACATGTAGCCACTGAAAAGGTGATATACATGTATTAACCTTCTCCCTTTAAAAGATAATAGTAAATACTGCCAAAAGTTTGTATATGGCAGATGTTAACTATAGCTTTTTATGCCCTACATTCTGGTACAGTAAAAAGGATATTTTGACAATTTTTACACTTTGCATTTTCTCGCACAAATACAAATGTTAAATGCTGTTGGAGAAGGTGCAATGAATTACCAGGAAGTTTATATATAAAAATAAATACTTTAGCTGAAAGGATTGCCAAACCCACCCGAATCTGTTGCTACTTAATCATTGGACAGGGTACCAAGATTTCATTTTCTTTTTCAAATACAAATCTTGGTCAATCAAACTGAATTTAGATGATTATGTTTGCCGTCATAATACTAAATCTAAACTTGGCAGTACAGTTTCACATGTATATCTTAACCCATTGGCCCTTTAATGCCCAGTATCCGATATTTTGGACACCTAAGAACATAAGAGTCAGTGAGAGAACGAAGTACAAGGAACAGAAATTCAAGTGTTAAAGGGTTGAGTGAAAAGGGCACACTTGATAATTTTTACTCAGGCTAACGCTAGATAATTTTACTCTGGCCAATGCCAGACAATTTTAGTCATCAACGGGCTGAGTCCTCCTCAACGAGTTGATTTACATTGTTGTCGAACCAATCTTTCTCGTGTTCCTTTTTAGTTTGTACAGTCCATATATTTCTAATCTATAGAATGTGCGATACCTGATGATATAAAGTTAAAACTTCACTTCATCCAGGTTTTAGCCAAAATAATGTCACAAACTTAATATTATGAATGTTTATAGTAGTTAAATTACAGTTGGTTAAATCTTTATTCAATTTCTCATTTACATGTATTGATGGGTGATTACTGTAGTTGGGGACCAAATGTCTTGCTGTTTTCTTCACCTGCCTGATTAATCAAGTTTATGCTGTGTCGGCTGTATCTCTACTTTAACCTACTAAAGGGCAGGGCTCATCCTCTTGACGAGTAATATCGACTGGCATTTGCCGGAAAAAAAAATTGGAAAGTGTGCCCTTGCTCCTGAATACAGTAGGTTAACCTGAAATCAAAATGACATTGGCCATGCGTTTCTACTGGGGGGAAATTAGGCTCGTCAAATTCGAACGTTCTTACGATCGTACGATGCTAATTACACTGTATTTTATAAACTGTGATCAGTCGAAGGCGTGTGACCAATTAGAGCCAATAAGCCAATTAGTGGCCAATTTATGACAAAAATACAAAGTTCCCATATTTATTTTCAGTGCGTTTAGTGTTAATTTTGGGTATTCTCATTAATTTTAATCTCATCTTTGTTCTTTCTTTCACCTGGAAGTGGAAACTTAGCTAGCGATATTGCTTTGAAGGCGGTCAGGACTGTTACCAAAGAAGAAAATGGACGGAAAGAAATTGACATCAAAAACTACGCTAAGGTTGAAAAGGTATGTCTCGTCGAAAATCCAGATTAAACCCTAGTTTATGATATAAAAATAGGATACAGCGTAGACAGTGTTAAATAAGGTAAAAAGAATAAATTTCTTTCTCTGATTAAAGGCCTTTGCTCGAAACGTTGGAGTTCTTTGAGATCTGTCACGGCAGTTACCAACCTTTGAACTTTTTAGTTTATATGATCGAACGTTATCGCAGGGAATAACGGAACGTTGACTAATTTGGCCACTAGGTTCCTGGAGGATTACTTGAAGAATCGTGTGTCCTTTCTGGCATTATGCTCAATAAAGACGTGACCCATGCCAAGATGAGAAGGTAATGTGCATGGTTTATGTGCCTAGCCAGCCATGCAAGTGTATTGCATAACCAACGCCAACTGGTGAAATTTCGGTGAAACTTCGGCTTTGTCATTTACATACTCTAGAAGTTCGTCGCCATTAAAACATTGACCCATCACTTTTCTTAGCGCAGCCGCAAGAAATGTTTTGGGTCTCTGGAGACACAGACATCGGATAATAATATGATTGGCATATTCGATACAATAAATTGAAAAGGAAGTGTATGGACGAGCCTTGATTAGTTGACTATTCAGGAATCTGGGGATGAGTCTGCGATTGGTGGTGATGCGACTAATGGATTGCCAGAGCTCAAGTCTTAATGTGTCTCACCATCTGAGTTCACGAACCTTCAATGGTTTGCGGTTTTACATTAAATGGTTTAACTGTTATGGTTAAACCACTGGACCGGCGATCAAAAAGCTCTGTAGTGGATTCTTATCAAAAATGTCATCAGCTTAACGACAAGCCACTGTTGCATATTTCACTCGGCACAGCACTTCACAGATGTTCAGCGGATACTGTCCGCCGGCTGTAAAATTTAAAGTCAGAACGACCAATTTAAATTGAGAAAAATATTAAAACAACATTTTATTGCAAATTTTGTCTGTCTTTGTTTGTGTGTCAGTTTGTTCGTTTATCTGTGTTTTTGTTTGTTTGTTTGTTTGTTTGAATGTTGAATCGTCTGGAGTTCTTGTGATGCTTTTTGGAATGTCTAATTTATCACTTTCAAATCAATGCAGTCGGGCTCTATGGGAAAGGGCATTCTTATCTGTTTTTTGAGTTTGTTGTACGTGCATTCCTGTCCTTTTATTCACATCTTTCAATGTAAATCATTTTTCTTTTACAGAAAAATTAAAAACCCGAGAATTGTCCTGTTGGATTGTCCTTTAGAGTATAAAAAAGGCGAAAGCCAGGTAGGGTTTTTCTGCAGTACCAAGCAAATGACCCCCAGGGACAAGAGAACGTAGAGTCTACTATATTATGCCGGACGGTTCTTAGGACAATTAATACAGCGTGCAAATAAGGATCGCTTTGTTCCCTGAGTACCCAAGATTCTAGAGACAAAACCAGATTCTCGGAGAGGAGAAACAACGTGAAAATTTCACATATTTTCCTAGTACGGACACTAAAAATCTTATTGAATAGTATGGAATCCAAACGTCTCCACAGATTCCCCAATACTTTCATCCGAGACTTCAAGATTTTTTGGAATGAGGGTTTGTAGTTTTTGACGAATTTTGTTATTTTCTTTTTCTTTTAGACGAATATGGAATTATCTAAAGAAGAAGATTTTACGTGAGTATATTTGATATTTATCGGAATTTCTTGGCATATCCATTATCTTATTTCTCAATGTATAACATGGAGTTACGGCTGGTGAATATTGAAACTGCGGACATACATCCGTTTTGAAATGTTGAAAGTTTCATAATTCCACCAGGCTATTTCGAATCATAAAACCGCACTAAAGTATTTTGAAACGTCCCTTTTCTATCACGATTTGGATTATGAGAAATACGTGCTTCTCTCAGCTCTCTGCATATGTTATTTGGTAGGTTTACTAACACCGAATATCTATCCACTGCTTGCCTAAAAAAGTAGCGAATAAGAGTAATCTTTGCAGAAAAAGTACATGTAGTTTATTCTAGTTTGTGGCATTTTGCTGTTGTTTTTCGACGGCGTTTGAAGTTAGCTTGAAGATTATCGTGCCGACATTAGCTTGGGAACCGCCGTGAAGAACATTTTCTCTGTACTGTAGAGCGATGAAGCTCTTTCCCTGGTTTGTCTAAAGTATGATTTCAAGAAATTTTACGGTTTTTATGCAGGCGTGCATTACAATTGGAAGAGGAAAGTATAAAACAGATGTGTGATGAAATAAAAGCAGTACAGCCTGACTTGGTTTTTACAGAAAAAGGCGTTTCAGGTAAGAGACTTTGATTTAGATCTCACATGTGAAAAGAAAATGCTATGTAATATCGTAGAGCACCTTGCTTTCGCGTAAGGGTGCAACCAAAAGTTCTGACAGAAAGACTAAGAATATCAAGAGCTCTTGGTAGTCCTAACGCAATTCGGGCCAAAAAGGCAGAATTTTCTTGGAAAAATGCAAAGTTTATTGGGACATGAAATTTTACCAGTAAGTGGGGGAACATTCCCCCACTTTGTCCTTATTTGGTTGCACTCAATACTCTGGCCAGATGTTTACGAATCAAGACGCTGATTTCAAAACTCAATTCCAAGACAATCAAAACTGCGAAACTTCATTGCTAGAAAAACCAAACTCACTCAAGAATACATATAAGACATTTAAGTACAGGAAGCTGTAGTTAAGAAAGTTCAGCATGCGAGCTCTTATATTAAATTACTTCCCACATGCCATGCATCAGGCGAAACATACATGTTTTTTGGTTGAGAAAATGAATAAAAAATCGAAAATGTGTAGTTTACGAATGGTTGCGAGCAGTTTCTACTGATGTGCGTCAAAATACATTTTTGTAGCTTGATAAACCTAAAAACTTGTAACTCATTACTTAATCATAAACTAGGATGTAAACTTTATAAACATGTGAACTGTTAGTATAAAACAAAGCTTAATCAAAAAATAAACTTATCTTGTAAAACTCAAGACTTAAGTTAATAGCAAGGTAAAAGTGAGATGATAATATGTCGACTTATTTCACGGCCTTCTTCAGTTAATCAAACGAAGGCTTTGAAATAGGGTCGAAATATTGTTATCTCACTGTTGTCTTGTTTATTACAGTAACTCAAATGTTGAGTTTTACGATTTAGATATGTTTTCTTTCGTATTATGGTTTAACGTGTAATAAATATGATGGCCCAGACAATAATTTCAGATAAAAGCATAACGAAGACATAGATTGAACTATAATTTATATAACTGACTTTAACTATAATTTATTTAACTGATGTTTCGCCACTAAACTCGCATTAGATTATGTAAACTGCAAGTTGTCTTTTCGTATAAAATCAGGTCCTGTGTTTTGCATTCTCATAATAATGAAGTCACTCATTCTACATTTTTTAGACCTTGCTCAACACTATTTGGTAAAAGCAAACATAACTGCAATCCGTAGAATTAAGAAAACCGATAACAATAGAATCTCCAGGTAATAAATGGGTGAAATGAGATGATAATGGTAGCTAGCAAAATTTCTTTTTCTGTTGCATTACCTTTAAACAATTTATCTGTATTTGAGGTAAAACTGACAATTTTGGAAATCCGGAAACGGTGAAAGTTATTTAAGGGGTGCCAAATAGATTTGTCCGTTTTGATACTACTGTACAGTCCACACGTTCGGGATGGTGGGAGACTTGAGAAAGGCGTCAGAAAGGACGCGACGCTAGGCATGTGTGTTTAGCCTTTCGAAAGTTGGGACAACAAAAACGAAGCTACCTTCGTTTGGCGAAAACAAAACAAACAAAAAAGTGTTTTATAGGAATGCGAAAGTCGACCAACATACCAAGTGTTTGGATCACAGCATCCAAACCACACACCCACCCTCAAAAAAAAAAAAAAACCCAAAAAACATAAAAACAAACTATTGTGTATTTGTTTTATCCAATAATGACAACACTGCATGCAACACAAACTTCAATATACACAAGGCGAGAAATTTTCTGGATGCTCTGATCTAAACGCGGGTATTAACCAATCAGAGGTCGCGTACCATACATGTGATTTTGTAAACTGAAATGATAGGTCATCTCTGAGATGATATTTCCTTTTCAGGGCATGTGGGGCCACAATCGTCAACCGTACCGATGAGCTTCTAGAGCAAGATGTGGGAACTGGAGCAGGACTTTTTGAAATCAAGAAGATTGGTGACGAGTATGTTTTTCTTTGAGACTTTTACCGGGATACTCCAATTGGTTGGGGAGAGAGTGGGATGTAGATTCGCAACCCGGGACTATTTTTTTCAAAACGATTTACAATAGTCCAGGGTTACCAGTTCCTTACAGAGCTCTGTGACGGACATCGCGGAAACAATATTTAATGAACGAAAGATGTCCGCAGATAACGAAATTTTGTCACAGACTCTGGCTTCGTGTAGTTGTGGATACAACGCAGTTACGTCTCTGACAAGATGCCTTAAGTACAAAACATCTCAATATCTGAAAGTTTAACATTATAAAAAACCACATCCAGACGACAATGTGAAAAAATAAAGAATAAAACACGGACAGAAAAATGTCATCTTGAGACTTGATATTCACCAAATGATGATCACTTGGTCTGATGATGACTCTGAAATAGAGTCGAAGTATTGCCGTATTCAACTTGTCTGTTCTTGTTTTAACTTGAATATCAAGTCTCAAGATGACATTTTTTGGTCTGTGTTCTATCCTTTATTTTACATAATAAGCATGGCCTTAACTTACAGCTCAAAAAGTTTATGGACGGTGGTATATTTTTATCGTCACTTTCGCATTTTATTAAGGAAGAATGGTCGAAAACGCTTCTGATTTAAGGCTATTTTCCATGCACTGGGCGAATTTTATCGCGTGAAACGACTGTCTTCTGTCTCACAGGCCTTCGACTGTAACTTACGTAAAACCTAGCCAATTTACATGAAGAAATGTCCATTTCCTCCATAAAATTCGCGCATTGAAAAACAGCCTTTTATTTACAAGACAACGATGAATTTTATGATGACGATTACACAACGATTCGAAAACACAGACATAAAGTGGAGAGCTTTGGTAATAGTACGTTGCCAAACGAAAGTGTATATCCGTGAAAACATGATCAAGCGGCCTCAAAGTTAAAATAAACGGATAACTGGTATTAAAATACTTTTGATAAATTTAAATTAATAAATTACCAAATAGCCACGAAAAAGCTGAATGTTTCTAAGATATTGCCGCCATAATCTAGATTTTTAACATTCCTCACATCACGCGGCAAGAGTAAGAATTAAGCAGAGAGAATTTCATGATTAACAACCTACACTGCTATAAACTCAACTAGGATGATATTGAAATAGGTTAAGAATGTTTTTCTTTCTATTAAAAAGTTTGTGACATCTTTTCTGTAGATACTTTTGCTTTATTACTGAATGCAAGAACCCGAAAGCGTGCACAATCTTGTTAAGAGGTCCTAGTAAAGATGTTCTTATGGAAGTAAGTGCTGTTAAGGTTTTATGCATCGTAAGAATAAACTGCTGCCCAAGAAATCTAACAGGTTAATCCTTGTTCGCGATACTTTCTTTTGTGACTCCTGATTGACCCGAACAAATTAAGTTGAGCACGGTTCTAATTTTAGGCCTCCTACGACACAGCTTCATACGATACGATACGCGTTCAGATACAGCTGTAGTAACCATACGTTAGATATAAGTTTGTTCAGAATTTTGTGCGGTAACTTACATTGAGGCCATAGACAAACGAGAACGCAAGTTATTGTAAGTCAACGAACAGGAACTTACGGTGGTATACAGTGTACATTGACGCCATGGACGAACGAGAACGTAATTCGAAGTAAGCCAGTTTACATCACGTTGAGGTAACTTACATTGAGGGCATCGACAAACGGGAACGTAAGTCGAAGTAAGTCAATTTACGGTAACTTACATCTGGGTCACAGACAAATTAGGACGTAAGTCTAATTCAACTTACATCAACTTGCAGCAACTTCCATTAAGGCCATGGCCAAACGAGAACATGAGTGAAAGTAAGCCGAATTACGTGAGAAATCGGGTTTTTTTGAGGATATAGCTTGACGATCGTTCATCCATCATTCATGATTGTATAAAGTTTTGTTACAAGTTTTTTTTCAGTGTTAATCTAATGGTGTTTTTTGTTGCGTTTCAGGTGGAACGTAATCTTCAAGATGCCATGAATGTAACTCGCAATGTCATCATGAATCCTATCCTTGTTCCCGGTGGGGGTGCTTGTGAGATGGCTTTGTCACACGTAAGTATGTCCATTGGTGAATGGTCCTTTTAAAGAAATGAATAACGTGGTACAAAATTCGTCGCACTGAATGGCAAACGAATGCAAACATAACCGAAAACGAGTACTAGTCACTAAATCGAGATATTAAGTTATTTTTGGTACTCTCTAGGATGGTTTGCCATCTTATATAGCTGGTTTTGTACAGGGCCATTGACGCCTTCTCGACAGGTCTCCTCCTGACAAATAGAATCGTCCTGAGTAAGCCCGAGTAAAACAACAACAGACTGGAAAGAGTTTATACCATACTTGGAAGAAGGCAAGGAATTCTGTTCCGACAATTACAAATGGCGTTTGGTTCGTGAGAAATATTTTTTCCTTAATAAATTATGAATTTTACGTCGGTATTGTGCAGATTTTGCCACAAACACAAAAATTGAGGAAAAAAGACAGTGCGTTGTTTACAACAAATAGAGGAAAGTGGTTGCAGAAAGTCGAACGGGGAATGACAACAAATTATATATATATTTTAGTAATGCTTTGGTTAAAGTTATTTCAACTGCTCCAGTACGAAAGTTATGTAGGGTTGTGTGACCAGTTGAAAATTATTTTGTTTGAAAAAAAGTTAAAAAAAAAAATAGAAAAACACAGCTCAGTATTTTGTGCGGTTGTTAAAGTGAAAAAGCTGAAGAGAATCGTTTTTCTTTTAAGTATTTTTGGAGAAATGCTAGAAAGTGAATAATGCCTACTTCTGAAAACTACTGAAATCTACTGAACAATTGAAAACAAAAGAAATACGGCATTGCTTCTGTCTTTGTGGTAAGATATTAAAACATTCTTAAGATGTACAATTATTCTGAAAGAATTTCTATCCATGTTTTCAGGCTTTAACTGAAAAGGCAAAGTCGGTGGCTGGTATTCACCAGTGGCCTTACAGAGCCGTTGCAACAGCACTGGAAGTCATCCCAAGGACATTGATTCAGAATTGTGGTGGAAATGTTATAAGAACACTAACTGCATTGAGGGTTGGCGGAATATTTATCTGAAATTTTTAGCAATACGTAGTCTTGTTGTTGTTGTTATTGTTGTTGTTGCAGCTGCTGTTGTTGTTGTTGCTGTTGTTGTTGATGTAGTTGTTTTGTTTTTGTGGTTGTTGTGGTTACGGTTGTTGTTGTCGTCGTTGTTGGCGATACCAGTATTGATGCAATTATTATATTGTGATACCATATGCGTTATTTTTATTGCATTAACGAACTATCATACCTCGGATATGCAGTAGCCGGATATGGCTGTCAGGTAACATCCAGCCATTTGCTATATCTGCTGGAACTGTACTGGATATTTACCGGTTAATGCTGGTATTCTTGCTAGCTAGAAAATCGGTAAAAATAGGTAAAGAGGCAGACTGGGTTGAAACCTTGAAAAACTGGAATGATGCATGTGAAACTCTGGTTTCCATTCAAAGTAAATATTTTATAAATGCACGAAATAGCTTGTTTACTCCTTTAAGTATCCCGCCGGTTTTCTTTCCCCATTATGAACAGCTGCGACTGTCCGGTATTTGATGTTCGGTAGTTTACTGCCCGCTTGTATCTAGTAAAGTGGAATTCGACACATTCCGAATTATGTTGACGTCTATCCCACACGATATGATTGTCTTACACGATTTTTCACTTTGGCGTATGCGATTATGTCGTAAAGGCACAATTCCTGCTTGCTATTTGCTCGCGAATGTTGCAACTGGCTCTGAAGACTCTTATGACTGAATCGGATACATCAAAATGAACAATCGTATACGACAGTCGTATCGCATAAATGGGCCTTTAAACAGTTTTCCTGTCGTCATCACTGTTACGGTGAGGGTAACAGTTTCTGTTATTCCTGATGTTATTGTTACCGTTAAAATAAGCACCAACCCACACATATGCAAAATTCTTCATTCAAGTATATTCTATATAGTTGGTAATTTATGTTTGAGTGCTAGTTACATGGGTGTATATTTACATTACGGATTTATAAATCTATTTTTTAATTTGTGTTTTAATTTTACCACCGTTCGTGGTTTGATACAGGCGAAGCATGCCACCAAAGGGAACCACACGTGGGGAGTAAATGGTGAAACAGGACAACTGCAAGATATGAAAGAGCTGGGCGTTTGGGATACTTACTCTGTCAAAGCACAAACTGTCAAAACGGCATTAGAGGTACAGCATCTAAAGAACTCTTCAAATTCATTAATAATTCTCGAAGAAAGCGCAAAGGCAACCAATACCAAGACGTAGTTTGGTGATGGGATCTTGATCAGGATATAACTTTCAGAGCTTTTCCCAGCTTTTATCTTTAAATACGGGTTCTTTTGAGAAGCCAGATTACACACTCAAAAGTCGTTTGATATGACATCCAAACACCTGGAAAATGGTTAAAAGAAACTAGGCTATTGCCTTGTTTGTCAACTCACTTCTCGGTGTTTGGAAGTCAGATAAACACTTTTCAGATGTTCCCGGAAACTTGTACAAGTTTCAGAGGATATTAGCAACAAAGTTTCCCAAATTTGGAAATGAAAGGAGGAACACTTGACGTACTTTCGCAATAAGATTTTAATAAATAACCCGCTACTTAACAATCCCTCTCTCACTACTTACTCTTCACGCTCTTGTAAAAGCATGCAAAATGAAAACTCCTATCTTCCAGCGAAACAAAATAATTTTAACCGCACAATTTTTTAACCTTCTACGTATTTTATACACATATAAAGTTAAAATTGTCCTTCAATAGCATTGTATAATGATAAAATAGGCAAAATCAAATAAGGTAAGTAGCTACTGTTAAAAATAACTTCATTCGTTCAAGCTTTTGTCTTCTACGGCGACATCATGATCTGTCTTCTATGACATAAAGTTACTTTAAACAGCAGCTATTGGCCTCGTTTGATTTTACTTTATTGACAATTACACATTTATACATTAGACTTCATAACTATTAATGATTTAGTTATTGTACTAAACCGCCGTTATCAATTTTTTTGGTTTTCTTCGCAGACGGCTATATTGCTTCTTCGCATTGATGATATTGTGTCTGGTACTAAAAAAAGCGAAGGACGGGAAGGTACACAATCCGGTGCGCAGCCAACCGACGCTTCAATGGCAGACTAAGAGACTTTGTCTCGGAGAGAGTCGTGCCAAATAAACGGAGACCAGTAATAGTTCCTGTGTGTTAAAGTCTTATGAAGAGACTAGGCTTGATTGTTTCATACTGACAGGCATTCCAAGCTACTTAGTGGCCTTTTAAGCATTGACCAAACAAGAGAGCTCGTTATTGCACAAGTATATGTATCCTTTGAGGTAAATTTTTAAAGATGAAAAGGATTGAAAACAGGTGCAAAAGACAAGTCCTTTAGTGTTTAGGAATTGTCTTTGGTAAAACCATTAAAGTATGACAGAACATGTGTGTAGTTGGCTTGGAAGGTCTTTCAAAATTTCAAGGACTTGGAAGCTGCGGGTACAGGTACAGCAGACTTTGCTCACATTTACTGTGGCGATAACTGGCTTTGTTTTGGGAGTAGGGCTGCATGATTCGTTTTGCTTTGCAGACCAATTTATCTTAAAGAATCTTGATTAAAAAATAGAGCGACAAATGAATCTTATAGTTACTGTATTTTTTCAACGTAAAGTTGGTTTTCCGATTTGAAATCACGAAAAAGGTATTTAAATACGCGATGCAGATCCGAAACTTATTGAGTTTTTCTGTTAAGCAAACAGTGCTCAACCCCGCATATCTTGTTCGCTGACGTGGATCTCCGTCATTCCATCGTCCGTCATTCCATTGTCCGTTATTCGTGAACAGGCGATTTTTACTTTAGCTGGGCGTTGCCGAGTTCCCGCGAGCTTGGGCGAGTCTGAGGTAGAGCCGGCTTGGTGATCCAGTTTAATCAGACAATGCATCCAAACAGTCCTTGTCCATGACCGTATGTAGCAAAAGGAAAGCGTCGATGATGACGGCAACCAGATTTTTGTTTCTAACTCAAACGAAGCGAAACTTTTTGATCGTGGTTAAAACGCAACGTTGGATCCATACCTCTCTGTGAAGCACTAGTTTTTTTTGGTTTTTTTTGTTTTGTTTTGGGTTTTTTTTTTTTGTTTTTTGGGATTTTTTTTACCAATGATGTGTTCGTGGTAGCTTGATAATTATGTTCTTAATACGCACGCTCTCAAGCTGTTCTCTCAGAAAAACTTTCTGAGTCCCTGACGGGAATCGAACCCGTAACCTTCTGATCGCCGGTGAGAGCGTCTCACCGGCGATCAGAATCATTCTCAGGGTATCGTGAAGAGAGAATTTCTTGTGTGACTTTCGCTGCGAACGTCAGCTCGAAAATTTTGAGTTGACTTGAGCTGGGTTTGAGTTCGCGTCTTGTGATCTGCTCTATCAGTTGAGCTATTGGGTCAACTGATAATATGGTCGTAGAATCGAATTTAAATGCACGAGACTCTCGCTTCTCACGACCACTTGATACTTATCCATGAGGATGTGGAAAGAGAAAATTTTGTGAATAGCCTTAATTCACTGCTGAAGTCGACTTGAAACATCGAGTTGAATTGGGCGGGATTCGAACTCGCCTCTTCGGGTTTCCGGACGGCTCACACACCTTGCAAGACTGTAGAATATGGTAGATGAACGATCTTCAAGCTCGATACTCAGAAAATGATTTCTGAGCCCCAGACGGGGATCGAACCCGTAACCTTCTGATGACCGGTTAGACGCTCTAACCATTGAGCTACCGAGACTCAGATGGCGAGCTAAGGTGCAAATTCGATATATATGTGCGACCTAAGCGGAAGCCACTATATATTATTAATGATGGAAGCAGTTTGATGTTTAAGAAACATGAGAGCTCCATCATTATTAATATATAGTGGCTTCCGCTTAGGTCGTACATATATATCGAATTTGCACCTTAGCTCACCATTTGAGTCTCGGCAGCTCAATGGTTAGAGCGTCTAACCGGTCATCCGAAGGCAAGCCCGGAGCTGGCTCTCAATTTCGGGGGGGGCACTGCCGCACACATAGCCGCGACGTGGACCAAAAATTGAGCTGGGGGTCTGTAGTCGTCTCTGGGGGGGTTGTTCCCGAGGGGATCCTGGTCGCATTCTGGGGAAATTTTATAAATACGTTTTTCTTTTTTTTTGTTTGTAGGGAGGGCACGACTTCCATTATATTGTGGTTGGGGGGGCACTGCCCCCCCAGGCTCCCCCTCAGCTCCGGGCCCGTCCGAAGGTTGCGGGTTCGATCCCCGTCTGGGGCTCAGAAATCATTTTCTGAGTATCGAGTTTGATGATCGTTCATCTACCTTAATATATCCAAGCTCTCATGTTTCTTAAACATCAACCTGTAGAACATACGAGCTATGCAAGAGCTCTGAAAAGAATTAGGTTCTTTATTCGATTAATCAGCCTCTAAGAGACAAAAGAGAGCTTAAACACAGTAGGCTTCGATAGTAGGCATATTGAGATGCTTTCAAGAGCATGACCACCAACACCAGGGTTCACTGCGTGCTTCTCACCTGTTGACGTTATTATGCATGGAGTCGATTTAAATCATTGAGATTCTTAAGACGACTTCTGGCTTATACCTACGGATATGCGTTGTTTCGATTATGTTCCAGAATCATTGTTTAAGCAGCATTAAGAGAAAATCTTATGATTAACCTGTGCACTGCGAAAGTCAATTTGAAAGACTGAGTTGACTTGAGCAGGATTCGAATTCGCTTTGTCCAGCTTACCAGACTGCTGCTCTACCAGTTGAGGCGAACTTTCGAGTCACCTGGGAACGGTGTACTCGTGAAATCCAGTTTATGTGCGTGAAAGATTGTCGTGACGAGTTCAGGATCATCCGCGAGGACATGCAGTGTGTCGATTCTATTTTCAGGATCGTCCTGATGAAAAAAAACCTGATGAAAAGACAATGGTCGGTGAGGGTAACATGATGAAGACATCTCTGCAACTTTGGTATGACATGGGAATCTGTCTTACCGAGAAACAAGACGTTGCCCGGTGTTATTAGAAATCAACTGTCAATTGAAGAATCTTCATGCACAATACGATTATGACTGAAAATACAAAAATCGTATAATGAAACAAAAACCAACCATGGAATCATCGACTGGGTGGGCAACAAGGGGAAAGGCAAATCGCCGATCATGAAGTATTTTCAATGACCGGATGCCAATGTTCTGTTGGCACCGGAAAAGCCTTCTTGCGGAAGTTGTTTCGATATGGACTTCTCAACTGTAAATGTTCACGTGAGAAGTTTCCGCCTAGACTTCGTGCTTCTATAACTTCTTTTTAGATATAGCGCTGGCAAACCAACAGTTTTGTATCAGCTTGATATGTCAGTTTGTCGATTCTGTATCGATTTGATGACTACGAGAAACCGATGCAAGTATTACGCATAAGTGTTGTAGTCTACAGGAACATACGCGATGTTATTGTTTCTTCATGCGTGATGCAACCGACCGTGTCATATTTCAACGCAGACGTCAATAAGGATGGACCATGCTCCCCTGGTGTTTTTGAATAGGCCCGACTCTCCCTGCTTTATGTACGTTTTTACGTCTACTAGTTTTGAAACTTCAGTGACAGAGAAAAAAACCTACAAAAAACGTCGGGTCCTTGTAATTATTTGAGAAACCAGACTTTGAAAACACTAACTGTGCTTGGTTTTCCGAGTTTTGTTCCATTTAATTTCCTACCCAGACTAAGCCATCTGTGAATCAAGATTTTAAATATCTGCACAAACAGCGGATGTGCCGCACCCTTCCGTCAACTATTTCGTTCGACACACCGCCTATATATTGCCCATGATGACATTGGCTGCCGCATTCAACCAAGGTTGTCACACTCTGCTTATCTATCAGCCCTCTTGCACTCTGTGGCCACCATCAGGGGTCGCGAGAATTTTCTGAATGGCAAACACAGTTGGGTCAGCCCCTTTCCGAACCCATTTGCAGTGGCCAAGCTAAGCATACCAACTGGTCATACTATGCAAATTTAAGATTACCTATGCATAGCAGCAGGATCGTGTAATGCAAATGTAAAATTATATACGATATTTAGACATCAACAGAAACATACCCATTAACATTATTTTGCTGCAATTTCTAGTCATGCGAAGCATAACGCCCACCTTGACCACTAATTGTTGCATTTTTATACACTAACCATTGCGTTGGTGGATGTGTATGGCTTGATACCGGAATATCGTAGAGCCTGTTAAATTTGCATAGCATGACCGGTTGCTATAGTTAGCTTCACCACTGCCCATTGGGGGGTCCTTGCTCGTAATAGGAACATCATTCCTCGATTCTTGAAGGAGCTTTGAATTGATAAAAAGCTGACGTCTCTTGGGCGTTCTTCCTAGAAGTATTTGTAGTACATAAACTTCTGGCCTAGGTCTTTCTTGACAGTTGGTATAAAAGTGACCAAAATTGTTACAAAGTCGGCAGCTGTTTCCGAGGCTTCTAAAGATCATCCGACATTGATAATTATCAAATTTACCGTAAGTTTTATTCCTTTATCAATTATGTAGCGTCAACACAGGAGAAATGATTCATCGTTTAAAATCAACGCGAGAATTTGAACACGAGCAATTTCAACGCTGGTCAGAATAACTGTTCATTGCTATCGTAATAATTTATCCAACGCAAGACTTTTCATTCTATCGCCGTTTAGCGTCATTTCGTGTCTTCAGTCTGCTACCGTTTATATTTGAGCTCCTGTTTATAAGTAGGTATGACAGTTACCAGCTTTTGATGGAATTAACGTTTTGTTTTCATGCTAGGCGTCACTCATTCGAATATATGGGGAACCATAGCAAAAAATTCAAAATGGAAGGAAAGGTGAGTCCATTGGCCTTTCAATTTCATTAGGTATGGTGTTGGTTAGACTAATTTGGAGTAATCATGTTGCACATTTAAGTAGCAAAGTTTCTAAAGGCCTGGGGGTGCTGCAAAGAGTAATTAAATTCAGTTTTAATTAAACTTTATGAATGTATTATTCTTCCTTAGTTCAATTAATGCAGTTCAGTTCAGTTGGGACAACTGTAGTAACTATTTAGCTGAAAAATTACAAAAAAAGTGCAAAACAGAGCCGTGCGATTTATTCTCGACTGATATAAGTGGTTTTAGGGGATGTTCTAATTCAATTTTCGTGTTCAAAAGAGTCGACCAAAAAGTAAAGGTGTTAACCAATGGTTTTTGACGATTTTTCGACCATTTTAAAACTTTCGAAATAAAACCACAATCTGGTAGACAAGGCAAAAGAATTTCATTTTCGATTGATATGAGTGGTTTTAGGCCATAATTTGGTTCAATTTTTGTGGTCAAAAATTTGACCAAAAAGTAAAGGTGTTAACCAATGGTTTTTGACGATTTTCCGACCATTTCATAACTTTCGAAATGAAACCAAAATGTGGTAGATTAAGCAAAAGACTTCCATTTTTGATTGATATGAGTGGTTTCAGGTGATGTTTTAATTCAATTTTCGTGGTCAAAAAATTTCACCAAAATGTAAAGGGTTTCCACGGTTTTGACGATTTTACGACCATTTCCAAAGTTTCGAAATGAAACCAAAAGGTGGAAGATAAGGCCAAAGAATTTGCGTCTTCGACTGATTTGAGTGGTTTTAAGCCATGTTTTGATTAGATTTTCGTGGTCAAAAAGTTTAACCAAGAAGTAAAAGGTTAACCCATGGTTTTGGGCGATTTTTCGACGATTTTCAAAGTTTAGAAATAAAACCAAAATGTGGTAAAGAAGGACAGCGAATTTCATTTTCGACTGATGTCAGTGATTTTAGGCCATGTTTTGAAAATATTTTCGTGGCCAAAAAATTTAACCGAAAAGTAAAGGGGTTCACCCATCGATTTTGACGATTTTTCGTAACTTTTCAAAGTTTAGAAATAAAACCAAAATGTGGTAGATAAGCCCAAAGAATTTCATTTTCGACTGATATCAGTGGTATTAGGCCATGTTTTAATTCAATTTTCGTGGGCAAAATAATTGACCAAAAAGTAAAGGGGTTAACCCATGGTATTTGACGATTTTTCGACTATTTTCAAAGTTAAGAAATAAAACCAAAATGTGGTAGATGAGCCCAAAGAATTTCATTCTCGACTGATATAAGTGGTTTTAGGCGATGTTCTAATTCAATTTTCATGGTCAAAAAATTTGACCGAAAAGTAAAGAGGTTAACCCATGATTTTTGGCGATTTTTCGTAAATTTTCAAAGTTTAGAAATAAAACCAAAATGTGGTAGATAAGCCCAAAGAATTTCATTTTCGACTGATATCAATGGTATTAGGCCATGTTTTAATTCAATTTTTGTGGTCAAAAAATTTGACCAAAAAGTAAAGAGGTTAACCCATGATTTTTGACGATTTTTCGACCATTTTCAAAGTTTAGAAATAAACCCAAAATGTGGTGGATTTGGCTAAAGAATTTCATTTTCGACTAATATGAGTGGTTTTAGGCCATGTTTTGATTCAATTTGCGTGGTAAAAAACTTTGACCAAAAAGTAAACGGGTTAACCCACTGTTTTTGACGATTTTTCCACCATTTTCAAAGTTTAGAAATAAAACCAAAATGTGGTAGATAAGCCCAAAGAATTTCATTTTCGACTGATATCAATGGTTTTAGGCCATGTTTTAATTCAACTTTCGTGGTTAAAAAATTTGACCAAAATGTAAAGGGGTTAACCCATGGTTTTTGACGATTTTTCAACCATTTTCAAAGTTTAGAAATAAAACCAAAATGTGGTAGATATGGACAGCGAATTTCATTTTCGACTAATATCAGTGATTTTAGGCCATATTTGGATAATATTTTCGTGGCCAAAAAATTTGACCGAAAAAGTAAAGGGGTTCGCCCATGGATTTTGACGATTTTTCGACCATTTTCAAAGTTTAGAAATAAACCCAAAATGTGGTAGATAAGAGCAAATAATTTGCGTTTTCGACCGATTGAAGTGGTTTTAGGCCATGCTTTGATTCAAGTTTCGTGGTCAAAGAATTTGACCAAAAAAGTGAAGGGGTTAACCCACGGTTTTTGACGATTTTTCGACCAATTTCAAAGTTTCGAAATAAGCTCAGAATATGAAATATTAGCCGAAAGAAAGTAGTTTGGCATTGATTTCAGTCATTTTACGGTCAAATTGAACGGAATATTTGAGGTTGAAGAATTTCGAAAAAAAGTAAAGGGGTTAACCCACGGTTTTTGACGATTTTTCGACCATTTTCATAGTTATCGAAATAAAACCATGTGTTAGAGAAGGATAAAGAATTTCACTTTCGACTGATATGAGTGGTTTTAGGCCATTTTTTCATTCAAACTTCGCAGTCAAAAAATTTAACCAAAAAGTAAAGGGATTAACCCATGGTTTTTGACGATTTTTTGACCATTTTCAAAGTTTCGAAATAAAACCAAAATGGGGTAGACAAGACCAAAGAATTTCATTTTTGACTGATACAGGTCGATTTAGGCGATGTTTTAATTCAATTCTCGTGGTCAAAAAGTTTGACCAAAAAGTAAAGGGGTTAACCCATGGTTTTTGACGATCTTTCGTAAATTTTCAAAGTTTAGAAATAAAACCAAAATGTGGTAGATAAGCCCAAAAAATTTCATTTCCGACTGATATCAATGGTTTTAGGCCATGTTTTAATTCAATTTTCGTGGTCAAAAAATTTGACTAAAAGGTAAAGGGGTTAACCCATGATTTTTGACGATCTTGCGTAAATTTTCAAAGTTTCGAAATAAAACCAAAATGTGGTAGATTAGGCCAAAGAATTTCATTTTCGATTAATGCGAGTGGTTTTAGGCCATGTTTCGATTCAATTTTCGTGTTCAAAAAATTTGACCAAAAAGTAAAGGGGTTAACCTATGGTTTTTAACGATTTTTTGATCATTTTCAAAGTTTAGAAATAAAACCAAAATGTGGTAGATTAGGCTAAAGAATTTCATTTTCGACTAATATGAGTGGTTTTAGGCCATGTTTCGATTCAATTTTCGTGGACAAAAAACTTGACCGAAATATATAGGGGTTAACCCATGGTTTTTGACGACTTTTCGCCCAATTTCAAAGTTTCGAAATAAGTCGAAAATATGAAAGTTTGGGCTGAATAATAGTTTTGCCCATATTTTAGGAATGTAGACCAATGTTTGAGAAAATAGGTCAAAATATGAAAGTTTGGACGAAGGAAATTAGTTTTCCATCGATTTGAGTCATTTTAGCTTAAGATTTCGTTGAAGAAATGAGGTAGAAAACTTTTACCAAAAAGTAAAGGGGTTAACCCATGGTTTTTTGACGAATTTTCGACCAACATTAAACTTTTGAAATAAGCCCTAAAAACGAAAGTTTCTTCGGGGAGATTTGTGTTTGGCTTGATTTCAGTGAGTATAGGCCACATATCGTTTACTTTGGGTGTTGGAAAAATTTGACCAAAAAGTAGTGAGATTAGCATATGGTATTTGAAAAAATTTGATTTTCGACTTACTTGAGTGATTCTAGGCCAAGTTCTGATGGAATTTTTGAGGTCAAAAAATATGACGATTTTCAAATTTCGGAAATAAGGTCAACAGATGGCAGATTAGGCCAAATGATTTTCCTTTCGGCTGATTTGAGGTATTTTTAGCCACGTTTTGATTGAGTTTTCGATGAATTGGATGAATAGTATTAAGTTTATAAGCCCAAATGCCCACTTGTTCCGTAGGATTATTAACGAGATTTATCAATTAGCGTAAAACACATCGTAGCCGTCGGAGAAGAAATGAAAGTATAAGTGTTCACCTGGAATGCCTCGCTGTCCTTTACGAAATCTGATTAAACTGTTTTTGTGATTATTATACCGTTTACGAAACGTCGTATATATAGTTATTTATACGTAATGTTGTATATAAACGTAGTATATACGACATATTGCTTGGCCATATTTTGCAGGGCAAAAGGTAAACAACTCAAGCAGAATCGCAATTGAAATGGTTATTTAATTTTTAAATATTTATTTATTAGATTTATTCATTTTAACTGCCATTCTGCTGAAGTTGTTTACATTTTATCTTGTAAAAAATATGCCAAGCAATATGTTGGCAATACCACCACTACATTTCGTAAACGGTTTAACAGTTATAAAAGCAGTTTAATGAGCTTTGGTAAGGAACAAAGAAGCATTCCAGGTGAGCAATTATGCGCCAATTTCTTATCCGACGGCCACGAGGGTGACGTGTGTGTATTACGACAATTAGTAAGACTTCATCGTCAGTTGGAAGGATCTGACGAAAAAGCGGTGCCTCGAAATGTTGATCAGTAAAAAAATTCTTACACAAGTTCCTGCTGTAGTTGCCTATCACTATTTGGAACGGGTACATGTGATATTCATGAAAATATGTATTTATGTATGTATGTATATATATATATATATATATATATATATATATGTATATACAGTATATACATGTATATGTATATGTATATGTATGTGTATGTGTATATATTTGCAAATGAATAAATAAAAATAAAGAAAAATTCTGTTTCTAACTTTTGGACGTTTTGCAGTCAGGGGCGGATCAATGCTCATCTGACAGGAGGGGTGCAGATTTCCCTGGGGGGGTGCATTGGTGTGCTACCAAAGGGGCTGACCGGGCTGTTGTATTTTTTTAGGCATATCGCCATAAGCCCATACTCTTACTGCCAAATGTATAAGTTTCTTTAAATAAAACCTATAATAAAAATAATAACCTACAGTATGCACGCCATCTTCGAATTTTTCTTAGGGGGTGCTAGAAAATTTTGGGGGGGTGCGTACCCCCTACACCCCCCAGAAAATCCGCCCCTGTTTGCAGTACAGCGGGTACTGCTGTCCCTACTCTATGCAGTTAGGTATTGGCGTGACAAAACAAATTTATATACAGGTACGAACTTCACCTTCGACTTATCTTGAGCAAGGGACAGCGGCTCGAAACCTCGTAAAGTTAATTACATGACAATACTGATAGATAAACACAATAAGAAGAAAGAAAACACAAACATAAGCACCAAGCTTGAAAACACGGGGAAAATATTACATAAAGAAATTTCGTTCTTGTCATGCAATTGCAAACACTTGAGATTTGCACCTTGAGTTGCCACTTTTACCGTACTACCAATGTCACTCCCAAGTGGGCAGTATCCTAGCGTTTTCCCAGAATACGAGTTTTCGCGGCAATGAACTTTCACCACGTGAAACTGTTTACCCAATATTTTGTTGACTTAAGTGATTTGTTCTTAATACGCACGCTCTCGAGCTGTTCCCTCAGAAAAACTTTCTGAGTCCCTGACGGGGATCGAACCCGTAACTTTCTGATTGCCAGTGAAACGCTCTAACCATTGAGCTACAAAGACTCAGATGGTGAGCAAAGGTTAAATTTGTGTACTGGTTTGTGTAGATGGTAGACATATGTACTGCCAGTCTGCTAGTCTCGATATGTCTATTTTTATGTTAATCAATGATGTGTTTGTGGTAGCTTCGTAATTATGTTCTTAATACGCACGCTCTCAAGCTGTTCTCTCAGGAAAACTTTCTGAGTCCCTGACGGGAATCGAACCCGCAACCTTCTGATTAACATTGGCTTGAAATCAACGCAATTCATTGAACTCAGCAAATGTTTAACATGAAATGTCTTGAGGGATCGTGTTTATGCAGTATAAAAAGAGAAAACTTAGTGTGTAAGCCAAAGTGTTCCATCTTTCTGGATTACATTTTATATTCCAAGTGTTTCCGGAATGTGTGAATATATTTTCGAAGAAGACGTCTATTTCTACGGAGGTGCAAACTTTTTTCTGAGAATGGCTCGCGATTCTAGAAAGGTGAGTTATTGTGTTGATTACGGAGAAGGCGACTTATTTTCGTGCGGAAGAGCGACGCATTTACACAGAAAATGCTCGTATTTCTTTGAATAAACGCTACACTTCCAAGGAGAATCTTGCTTTAAACAGAGATGACTGTTTATTCGGTAAAGAGGTAGCTCATATTACCATGTAAACATTCCCGAACTCTAAACAAGACCAAATTCAAGTCAATTCCTAACTCGAATTCTAAGGATGCCATATTTTCTACGCAACAGCAGATTGCAATATTATATTTTAGCTGTAATAGTCGGTATTTTATTATCTCGGTAGTGCATAACAAACTTCACACTAAAAACGAAACGAGGTGGCCCTTTCAGCGGGGTGTTCTTATGGAAGCGAGCCAGCCCTAGTAAGAAGGTTGGATATAGCACGAATGCGTTATAGGAGGGTCGGCCCTTCTTAGTGTGTTTACATGGGAAATTTCCAGCCCTCCTTACGTGTAAACGAACACAAATATTACAAGGGATTTCACAAGGAGGCGAAATCTCGGCAAAAAGGGCCAGTGCTACTAGGAGGGCTGGCTTATTTCCATACACCTTATTCCAAAATGGCGCCCGATCCGAGCTGTGCCGATCCGAGCAGCACGGCGTCGAAAGGCGTGCGGCACGGCTAAACTAGTTAGAATTGGTGTAACGTTTAAATTTTTCCAGTTCAAACTGTTGAGTCTTGTGAAGACGATTATTCGTTTCCCCAGCATTAACTCCACTTACCACAAAATGATGGATGATGAAGAACTTCGGATACAGTTTGCAGTTGTGATTTAACATACACCTTATTCCAAAATGGCACCCGTAAACATGAAAACGAGGCCGAGGGGGCCATTGTACCTAGCCGAGCTAATAAAATATACCTCCACGGCTCGGCACAGCACAGCTTATAAACTAAGCTAGCCTGAATAAGGCTGCCTTGTTACAAACACTAATTTTGTGTCATCTGCAGGCCTCATTTCCCGTTTATAATTCGGTGCTTCACTCTACGGTATAAACGTTGTTTCCAATTGTTAGGTATAACTTAAAGAGCTGATTGTTCAGTGTGATAGTGATAGCACTGGTTGCAATAAGAAACTGTTCAAATGGAGAACTCCAAACAGAACCAAGAAGCTGAGAGAGAGGTGAGTTTATAGGCCTTTTACATGACACCACTCTAGAAGGTTATTTTGAAATAGTCGCTTCGGAACCTGTGTGTCTGTAGAATACAGAGCAAGAAACATGCTCTCCGATCAGTACCATCTTGTGAACTCAATATTTGAGCTATCAGACAAGACGAAAAAAATTACGGTAATATTTCGATTTTATTAGCAGCAGGATCGCGCTATGCAAATGTAAAATTATATACGATATTTAGACATCAACAGAAACATACCCATTAACATTATTTTGCTGCAATTTCTAGTGGCGTTGTGAATTATTTGATTGCTTGAAACCAACACAATTCATTGAACTCAGCAAATGTTTAACATGAAATGTCTTGAGGGATCGTGTTTGTGCAGTATAAAAAAAGAAAACTTAGTGTGTAAGCCAAAGTGTTCCATCTTTCTGGATTACATTTTATATTCCAAGTGTTTCCGGAATGTGTGAATATATTTTCGAAGAAGACGTCTATTTCTACGGAGGTGCAAACTTTTTTCTGAGAATGGCTCGCGATTCTAGAAAGGTGAGTTATTGTGTTGATTACGGAGAAGGCGACTTATTTTCGTGCGGAAGAGCGACGCATTTACACAGAAAATGCTCGTATTTCTTTGAATAAACGCCACACTTGCAAGAAGAATCCTGATTTTGACAAAGATGACTGTTTATTCGGAAAAGAAGTGGCTCTTATTACCATATAAACATTCCCGAACTCTAAACAAGACCAAATTCAAGTCAATTCCTAACCCGAATTCTAAGGATACCATATTTTCTATGCAACAGTAGATTGCAATATTATATTTCAGCTGTAATAGTCGGTATTCCATTATCTCGGTAGTGCATAACGAACTTCACACTAAAAACGAAACGAGGTGGCCCTTTTAACGGGATGTTCTTATGGAAGCGAGCCAGCCCTAGAAAGAGGGTTGAATATAGCACAAATCCGTTATAGGAGGGTCGGCCCTTCTTAGTGTGTTTACATAGGAAATTTCCAGCCCTCCTCACGTGTGTGTGTCTGTAGAATACAGAGCAAGAAACATACTCTCCGATCAGTACCATCTTGTGAACTCAATATTTGAGTTATCAGACAAGACGAAAAAATTCACGGTAATATTTCGATTTTATTTCAGTCATTGTCATAAAGTCGAAATATTACCGTGATTTGTTTCGTGTTGTCTGACTGCTCAAATATTCAGTTTACAAGATGTTATTCATCAGAGTATGTTTCTTGCTCTACTTCATTAAGTTGTCGGCTGGTAATGGTTTTCTATAGAATACAGTTGTAAGGAATCACCACAAGTCCCGACAATCCAACGATCTCTACTTACGACGATAATATTGGTCCGCCTCTGCACGTTATTGCTTCAGAAACCAATGAAAGTCTTACGTTCAAAATTCAACTTAAGACCATATCTTGAAGAAATCACTTCCTCGTGAATTTCTTGCGTCACTTCACTTCACTATCCCTTCTTGAAGGTTTGAACGACGACCCTAGACATGACCGTCACGAGATCATTCCCAAAATACTTTCACTAAGCCATCATGCGGCAGGCCTTTCGGCTGCGATACTCGAAAGAATAAAGCCGATCACATGCTGGAACATGTAATTGATAAAGCACTGCCTACCTAAGTCTTTTTTTCCCCTTTTGATGGGTTCTTTTGAATTTTTTTGCAGAACGTTAAGTTAGCAAGTGACGCCTTTATCCTAACCATGGTAAAAGTGTTCAGACGAGACGGTGTTTGGATATATGGTCTTAGGCTTAATTTCCAATTGACAGAATTTTCCACACGGGCGATATTTTTTGGTGTGTGACCAAAACAGTATCCTACCCTGACCAAACACCATGACCCATTGGACCAATGTTTGTCCTCGCGACTCTTGACCCACTTTTGGCTTGCAGTCCACGGCTTGAAAACCCCTGTATTAGCTGAGAACTTTATGCGCAGAAGCTTTCCATCTCTTCTCGTTGTCTGAATAGAACGGTTACTAACACAGATACTAACTTTTTAGCGAGACGAAGCCAAACTCGATGATGATATTCGTAATCCAGTTCATGGCCAGATGTCGAGGGCCCGCCGGAAGTCGAACCGCTGGCGGATGTCGTTGCCCTGTGCGGAAATGGAAACTCCGATTACGCAAAGAATCGTGAACGTTAACGGGCAACTTATGGCGCCACGGCCAGTTAACCCAAAACCATAAAATCTTCGCCCAAAACGAAACAAGTGAACAAGAAATTGTCGGACGTTCATCAATCATTTGTCCAGTAACTTTCTGAATTGACGTTTTAGTAGCCTATTATTATTATTATTTTAGTATGCGATTCTTCGTGATATCCTCACTGAAGACGGATAGAAATTCCCTCATGTGAAATGCAAATAAGTTATTTTCGAGTGTATAGCTAGCGAAAAGCAACGGATCTACAATCTAAGAGCCCACGTGCGGGTGGACTTCTTTGAGTGGAACTCTGACTGAACTGCACATGTTTCCTTGAGCGGAGAGGGACGGCCAGAGACTAAAGCTCTTTTTGCTCGTTTGTTTGGTCATTTTTTAACATTGTTAAAACGAACGAACTGGAAATTTCGTCTGCTTGCGTACTTTGTTGATTTGTCAAGGATGAAATCGCGGAGGACATTCGCAGGGTTGCATGTGACCCTATCGGCCGGCTAAAAGTTAATACACTAAGGAAGACGTCTGATAAACATTCAAAATCAGATTGTGTAACCAGTGGCGTAACCAGGATTTTCTGTCAAGGGGGGGCCACAAAAACTTAGAGGGGGCCGATCTTAAACACGGAGCGATCGCATAAGAAGAGGCTGAGTTTCTCAGCCTGTCAATTATGATTAACGAAAGGTCGCATGTTATTAGTCAATTGAGTTCAGACTAATTTCCGGTCGACGAATATCACGTTCAATTGAGGAGAATATGGGAGATGAATTTGTTTGCAACGACGTTGCTGCCTGGATAGTATTTTGCGCCTGTTGGCCATTTGAACTGTTTTGACTGAGCCAACAATCCAAGAGCAATTCGATAACTTCAATATTTCCTGCCGGTTTTCCGTTGGACAGCAACTGATTCCTCACGGTGATGATCTTTTTACGTACTTCTACCAAGCGCCCTTCCTCATCGCGTTTTACTTCCATTTTGAAGCCGTAGTAGACCTTGCTCTCTTTAATTGCACTTTTATTCTTCTGGTAGTAGGCTTTATTGGGATCATACTTGCTAAGCCCCGCAGAAAGCGGAGTTGTGCTTTGCGCAGAGGTAGAAGTCCGAGCTGTCGGATGAGAGCAACCGAGCATATTTGCCACAAATGAATTTGAAAGTGGCGCCAGTTTTTGTTTATATTAATAATATTACAAGCTTCAAGAATGCGCCAAAAAGAATGCAGATGGCTATGACACATCGCGGACGTAATAAAATGTGAATCGTGCCCAAACACTGCGCGGGTAGGATGATTATAAGTGAATGAAGATTCTCAGGACGCCTCGAATGATTATAATACGACGTATAACAACCAGAAAAATCAGTAAATGTGGCATGTTCAGCCATTTATTGCTTTATATATTGTTTAGCTGTATTTTAAAAACACATTTTAAAAGTATTTCCGTAAGCTTTAGGCTCTAGGACACACTTGTAGAGCTCTACGCTGTCCAGTTCAGTCACGCTTCAACGTGTCCGCCATTTAGTAACATGCAACCGCCATACGAAGCCAGAAATGTGTAGTGCTGGGCGATACCGAGTACTTGGTATTCGATACCAGCGATACCACGAGCAGCGGTATCGGTATCGATTACTGACCTGGTATCGCTCGATACTTCCTCCCGGTTTTTCGGCTATGTGCGTGACTTTACTTTTTCTTATGATCAATTTTTTCGTTAAACAGTTAGAAATTCAACAAACCATTAAAATAACTATAAAAAGAAAGTACACCAACTTAAGTATAAAAAAATGGTGATTTGAACCGTTGGGCCGTTGGCTTAGTCGCAGCTTCATTTAGTAATGTTAAAGTCTTAGCATAAAATATAAGTACGAAAATCTACCTTATTCGAGACTACATTTTTCACAATTGTGCAAAGTATCGGAAGTGAACGATACCAGAATTATAAGTACTCACTTATGGTATCGAAAATTAAAACTTCGCAGTCATTTTGGTATCGAAATAGGTATCGGTATCGACCGATACCAATTTTCAAGTAATCGGTATCGGTATCGAAATAAAAATCCTGGTATCGCCCAGCACTAGAAATGTGGAGGAGCTTACAATTTTATAGCGTCGCTCCGTGTTTAAGCGATGTATATTATGCAGTGTCGATCCTGTTAAGGAAGAATCCAAGTAGAGGCTGGCAGAGCGCACCTAAAAATGCACTAGTTTCAAATACATTTAATTCGAAATCATCAATCAGTGATTGAATATATTTATATACCATATACATTTGTGATAATCTAAATACTTTAATCAATGCTGGAACAAAACACAAGTGTAAACAACAAACAAGTGTCAAGCATCGAACCATTATAATGTTACAATTAATCTTCTAGGTTTTGCATTCCATTTCACCAGAAACTGTTCAAAAGTAATTGCTCTGGTGATGGTGTTCTGAAAATGCGATAGAGTTAAACTTGTTTCCCGGTAGGGTGTCATGCTACGTCGATGGCAAGTGTCAATTCTATTCAATGCAGAAAAGACACATTCCACCACAGAGCTGGAGTACCCAGCAGTTACAGCCACCAAATAAAGTTGCTGTAAGATATCAGCGGTCCTTAAAATGCTATTTTCGTTTACAACTACTCAATCTCACTTCTTGTTTAATGATTTTATTTATGACCAAAGTGATGGAGTCGCTATGGGTTCTCCTTCTGATCCTATTTTAGCTAATCTTTTCATGGGACATGAAAAATACTCGCTTGACAATTACAAACGTTGGAAAATTATAATTTGCCGTAGATATGTTGACGACAATTAAACCAAGAATTTAATTCCTTGGGCTCAACTTTCACATTTTAATTTCATTTCGTAATCTTGAGATTCGCCGAGAAATCGTGCTAAATGGGTTAATCCATGGTTTTTGACGATTTTTCGGCCAATTCTGAAGTTAAGAAACAAGGTTTCAGGCAGCTCAACCACGGGACTAAAGCATCCCGAGAACTCATCATTTTCTATTAATAGATCGCACGTGATTATAATTTGTATATAAGTAGACCACACCTGTTAGCCAGCAGCATTCCTGAAGATGACTAAAGCCTAGTCGAAACGTAGAATAAATTAAATATGCTATCGATTTTTGGAGTTACCGTTGTTGTGTATTTTATCAAAATACTCGGTGGTTCCCGCAATTTCTTAACCTATGGTTTTTGACGATTTTTCGACAATTTTGTAAGTTTCGAAATGAAATCAAAATGTGGTAGATTAGGCCGAAGAATTTCATTTAAGACTGATATGAATGGTGTTATGCCAAGTTTTGAATGGATTTTCGTGATCAAAGTATTTGACGTAAAACAAAAGGTGTTAACCTATGGTTTTTAACGGATTTTCCACATGTTTCAAAGCTCACAAATAAGGTCAAAATATGGCAGATAAGCGCAAATACTTTCATTTCGGACTGATTTCTGCGGTTCGAGGCAAAGTACTTATTAAATTTTCGTGGTCGAAAAATTTCACCAAAAAGGGGTTAACCTATGGTTTTTGACGACTTTTGGACCATTTTCTCAGTTTCGAAATTAAACCAAAATGCGGTAGATTAGGCAGAAGAATTTCATTTTCGACTGATGTGAGTAGTTTTAGGCGATGTTTTGACTTAATTTTCGTGGTCGAAAAATTTCACCAAAAAGTGAAGAGGTTAACCCATGGTTGTTGACGATTTTTCGACCATTTTCAAAGTTTCGAAATACGGTCAAAAGATGGTCGATTAGCCGATAGAATTTTATTTTCCACTAATTTGAGCGATTCTAGGCGAAGTTCTCATTCAATTTTTGAGGTCGAAAAATTTCACCAAAAAGTAAAGGGATTAACCCATGGTTTTTGACGATTTTTCGACCATTTTCTAAGTTTCGAAATCAAACCAAAATGTGGTAAACAAGCCCGAAGAATTTCATTTTCGACTGATGTGAGTAGTTTTAAGGTGTTAAGCCATGGTTTTTAACGATTTTTTCACATGTTCCAAAGCTCAGAAATACGTTCAAATAATGGCAGATAAGCACAAATACTTTTATTTCGGACTGATTTGAGTGATTCGAGGCGTAGTTGTTATTCAATTTTCGAGGTCGAAAATTTTGACCGAAAAGAAAAGGGGTTAGCCTATGGTTTTTGGACGATTTTTGGACCATTTTCTGAGTGCTGAAATAAAACCAAAATGATGTAGATAAGCCCGAAGAATTTCATTTAAGACTGATATGAGTGGTTTTAGGCCAGGCTTTGATTGAATTTTCGAGATCAAAATATTTCACCTAAAACAAAAGGTGTTAATATATGGTTTGTAATGGATTTTCCACAAGTTTCAAAGCTTCGAAATAAGGTAAAAATATGGGAGATAAGCGCAAGTACTTTTATTTTAGACTTATTTGAGTGATTCGATGCGTTGTTCTTATTCGATTTTCGACGTGGAAAAATTTGACCAAAATGTAAATTATTGGAATTACTTCACACCTGTTATCATTCTTGTCCAATATCGCAGTAGCACAAACTCCATTACAGTCCTGTAAATGGCGCTGTATACCACAATTTCGTTAACCAGAAAATGAGTGTCTCTGCCGTCATGCCACACACGTTGATATCCAAGTCTTGAATCTTTGAAATGTCGACAACAGAATTGCTTTGTTCATCAGAAGCGTTCTTAATTAATCTCGTTGCCTGCCACTCTGAAAAGATCTTCACTGACCATTGATTAACGTGACGGGTTGACTGTGGCACGGCATTTTCTAACAGTTTCTTCTCTTCTTCAGCACTTATGAACTTCCTAAACGCTCGCTTCGATGCCATGGCCTACGTCTATCTTTTCACGAACTATGTTTCGCAATACAGGGTGTCTCAAAAAAACCGAAAACTATTGAAATCACTTATTGTTAAAATTTGAATGCCCTACGAAAAAGCTGGACGTAATGATGCGTAAAATATTGACAAGGTGCATATATTAAAATTTAGGTAAGAAAATCGCCTTGTAAAGTGCGCGATTTTTTGCCGGTGGGAATTTACAGCAAATTATAGAATTACTTATACAATCATTTATGCACTCGTGGGGACCAACAGAGTACTAAGGCATTCAAATTCTAACAATTACATTGTTATTGGTGATTTCAATAGTTTTCGGTTTTTTTGGGACACCCTGTAGACTCGCAACAACATGATGAATTCCCATGCTGAACAAAAGTGCGTCAGTAAATGTCATTTCATGATTAATTGCTATTGTTGCGCAGCTAACTCAACCGTGTTCTCCAAACAATAATTATACAAATTATTAAATAAATGCAAACTGTAGAATAACCATTGACGTCAATCTATTGTAGTCCTTTTTGAAGCCATTCAAAAAAACTCGCAGTTCGTGCTTTATCGGACCTAAAACACTCGGCTATCGCCTCGTGTTTTATATCCGATAAAGCACCCCTGCTGGTTTTTTAAACATTATCTAAATATTAATTGCATTCACATCCGGTCATGTGATATTGCTAATTGTAAATATAAAAACACAAGACCGGTTGCTAGCAATATGTTAAATCCAACGTTGCCACGCCTGGGGTTTTTACGCCAGATCTGTTGTTTTTTACTTCAACCTGGGGTTCTAGGGTTTTTGTTATGAAATCTAGGGTTTTTGTTATGAAATCATAATTTTTTATGATTTTAAGAATCAGGTATAATTTCGGGGCACTTGGTGTCCAACGTGTATATTTATTATCACACTAAAAAATTACGATTTGATTATATAAAGTATACCAAAAAATTACTGCTAGTTTTGCGTGCCGCAGACGCACGCAATGCCAATAAGTCAATCATCTTACTCTTTCACTTGTTTTTAATAATGTCATCCGAAAAAAATAAAAGCTACTCTACAGGGTAAGCCCTGCTTGGCCTTTCAACAAAAAAAGCAAAAACGTGGTACAAGCAAACTTTCTGTGATGCAAGGGTACAAGATCCAGAATTAAAAGACTGGCTTGCAAAGACCCAACAAATAAATCTGGTGCATTTTGTTCAGTGTGTGAATGCAAGTTAAAAGATGCAAATAAGACAGATTTAATGAGACATAAGGCCACGAGAAAGCATGCTAATACATTCAAAGCAAAACAAAACACACTGCAAGTCAGTTCTTTTTTTAACAAACCAGCAAAATCGAATACCGAAGAAATGACCGCAAGAGCCGAAGTCCTGCTAGCTGGGTTTATGGCCGAGCATAGAATGCCTTTCCTTCAAGCCGATCACTTGAGTGAATTGATGAAAAAAATGTTTCCAGATAGCAAGATTGCGCAGAAAATCAAGATCAAGAAGACGAAAGCATCATATGTGATGCAAGAGGGAATCGCTTGGGAAGAGTCAGTATCTTCAATTTGCAGGGATAATAAGTTCTCTATCATTATAGATGAATCCACCGACATTTCCGTCTCCCAAATTCTTGCCATCGTGGTAAGATTTTACCACAATAGGAAAGTAACAGACGCCTTACTAGCGGCGATTGAAGTTGAAGATAGCTCTGCTGAAAGTATGTACACTACTGTCAAGGGCCTCCTTCAAGAAAAATCAATCCCTCTGAAGAATATTGTCCGGTTTGGAAGCGATAATTGCTCAAAAATGTTGGGGGCAACTACAGGATTTCAAACTCGTCTGAAAGCAGATGTCCCTGGTGTTTTTGTCCTTGGATGTTTGCCACTCCTTCGCCTTGTGCGCAAACCACGCAAGTAAGCATCTTCTCTCTTGGCCGGAATCGTTTGTTAAAGATGTGTGCTGCTACTTTGCTAGAAGCAGCAAAAGACAGCACCAATTCCGCCTAATCCAGGACGTCGTAGATGCACCACATCATAGAGTTCTCAAACTTTCGCTACTCGATGGCTGTCCCGTGGTCAAGTCATCGCCAGAATTCTGGAGCAATGGGAAGCATTGGCGCTCTTCTTTCAGTCTGAGTCCTATCCGATCGTGTCGACGGAGCTGCCAAGATCTATCAAACGATGAGAACAGCGGGAACAAAGCACATGCTTTTGTTTCTCAATTACATTTTGACAAAGGTTGACAAATTGAATATTGAATTTCAATCTACGCATTTCAAATGCATACCTTGTACAGTGCCATCTCGGATGAGTACAGGAGCATTTTGGCCATGTTTATTTAAGATAACGTGATCAAAACCAGGCCAGTGAGCGAGATCGATCCTAATAACGCAGAGCTCTACAAGCCCATTAAGGAATTGCACCTTGGAGGAAGGTGTTTGGGAATGTGCGCGAGAGAGCCTTTGGCTGACTAAGAACGACGTTTCAGGCAAGACTGCAGTACTTTTCTTATTCAATTATGCAATGAAATGAAGAGGAGGTTCACCTTACAAAGCGATTGTGTTCTTGCTATGTTGTCAGCTCTCGACCCAAAAGAGGCGTTGTCAACTGACAGATCATTACCCTCGATTATCCCACTAGCAGTGCAATTTCAATCTTTGGTATCCGAAGAAAACCTAGATGAGCTTGATGAGCAATGGCGAGACATACTGTATGCCAAGGCTTCTCTCAAGAACAAGAGTGATTCCCCTACAGAATTTTGGGATGAACTGCGGGCTGTGAAAGATGGCAACAACTTAACAAAGTTTGAGCTTCTTGGCACCTTTATGTGCAACCTTTTGGTCTTGCCGCATTCATCTGCTTGTGTCGAGAGGGTATTCTCGCAAGTCAACATGATTAAGACCCCGGCAACAAATAGGCTCCACGCTGCAACCTCGGCCAACAGACTGTTGGCTTAGCAAGCTATTGCTCGTGAGGGAACAGTGTGCCACACATGGGAGCTATCGAAGAAACTTATTGGAGATGTACGATGTGGATATTGTCGACGGCGATATCTTGAGAAACTGGGGGCACGGAAGGAGGAAGATGTCATTCATGTATATGACGTTAATGTTATGCCAGATGAATACGATGACATTTGATTTAATACATTCGAAATTCTTGCTAAATGTTTGCTTTAGAGTTTCTTTTCATGTTTTGTGCTCTTTACTGTAATATATTTTCATAAATTCTATTCATTTTTATGAAAGTTTCAATTTTCAAATACTGAAATCAGCAAAGTAAATGTATTAAAATAATTGTTCGCCCCAGTCCCCAAATGTTCCACACCCACCGTTTCCGATCCGGAGTTTTTCTTTCAATTCTGAGGTTTTTCTCCTGGGTGATCTGGGGATTTTCTCAATTATCTGGTGGCAACGCTGGTTAAATCACAACTGCAAACTGTATCCGAAGTTCTTCATCATCCATCATTTTGTGGGAAGTGGAGTTAATGCTGGGGAAGCGAATAATCGTCTTCACAAGACTCAACAGTTTGAACTGGTAAAATTTAAACGTTACACCAATTCTAACTAGTTTAGCCGTGCCGCACGCCTTTCGAGGCCGTGCTGTTCGGATCGGCAAAGCTACGGTAAAGCTTATGAACCGAGTTGAAGTAAGTCGTACCGTACAAACACATGCGCTACTCTGCCCGTTGAGGAACACAGGTTTGGCGTTCTTCTTGTTCTTTTGGGAAATTCCAGGTAAAGAGCGTCATGGTACGGCACAGCACGGCACGGCTTTATAAATCCAAATTGTACCTAGCCGAGCTAATAAAATATACCTTCACGGCTCGGCATAGCACAGTTTATAAACTAAGCTAGCCTGAATAAGGCTGCCTTGTTACAAACACTAATTTTGTGTCATCTGCAAGCCTCATTTCCCGTTTATAATTCGGTGCTTCACTCTACGGTATAAACGTTGTTTTCAATTGTTAGGTATAACTCAAAGAGCTCATTGTTCAGTGTGATAGTGATAGCACTGGTTGCAATAAGAAACTGTTCAAATGGAGAACTCCAAACAGAACCAGGAAGCTGAGAGAGAGGTGAGTTTATAGGCCTTTTATATGACACCACTCTAGAAGGTTATTTTGAATTAGTCGCTTCGGAACCTGTGTGTCTGTAGAATACAGAGCATGAAACATACTCTCCGATCAATCCCATCTTGTAAACTCAATATTTGAGCTATCAGACTGGACGAAAAAAATCACAGTAATATTTTGACTTTATTTCAGTCATTGTCATAAAGTCGAAATATTACCGTGATTTGTTTCGTGTTGTCTCAGTGGCGTAACTATAGGGGGGCAGTGGGGGCGGTCGCCCCCCCACACGATACCAGTATGGTCATCTGTCGGAAAATTGTAGTCCTCTGTCGGAAATTTGGGTGTTAGCTGTTGAGATAATTATATCGCGAAATTCCTGTCATGATCTTAATTCTTAATCATGATCTTAATTCGGAAAGACGTAATATACGACAAATTAAGATGAATTTGTGTATTAGTGTATGTAAGAATGAGTAGATATGATTTATTGTAATGTATGTTAGTTATTAAATATGGCATTTTTACGTGGCTACGCCCACATGACCACGCCCATTTGGCGGAAAATATTAAGTCTTGCACCCGCACTAAAAATTCCAAGTTACGCCACTGTGTTGTCTGACTGCTCAAACATTGATTTACAAGATTATTCATCCGAGTACAGGAGTGGATCTAGGAAATTGTGACTAGTTTCCAAGCACCAAAGATGTTATGGGGAGGGGGGGCCAGGGGTGATTTCCCTTGAAAATTTTCAAATCGTAGGTTTTCTATAAACTGTATATTTGTTTTGGTTTTTTTGCATTGAGATTATGTGAATGAAAATTTCTGCAGTCACATATTTCATTTATTTTTAATGTTCTCCTGTTTTCGTTGAAGGAAATGTTGAAATTATCACAAATATTGTACACTGTATTGTAATCTGGTGAAAATGAGTTGAAGAATTAAGACCATGTTACAAGGTCCATCAAATGAAAAGGCATTTAGTAGAAAGCTGCATGGTATACAAGTGATAAAAGCAGTCTGTCACAAACACAATAGTGCATTGACTGGCTATACGTTATTGCACTGACTACTCTTCAGGTACCAGTATGTGACTTGCTTGTCTCACTTTAAGTCCTTATTTATGTGATAAACACCCCATTAAGAAGCAGATACCCCCTCTACCAAACTGAAATAAAATTGTCTGGTGGTAGCCAGAATGAAATTCTAATGTGTATCCTTGCACCGTTATGGGTTAAATTAGAACTTCATAAAATGTGTTGGTACTAAACAGAGGCTTCGATCAAGGCAAATATTTGAAAAATTGATTTTCCTTGACAAAACCTAAATAATTCACACACCTTCACTGAAGACATTAAATATTAAAAAATCGAACACCATAATATCAGAATGGCTCACATCAGGAAGGTTGATTGTCCAAAAATCCTGTTGGTCCAGCATAAAAATCATCTTATTCTTGCAGCAAACTTGCAGGCAAGATGGTTATTAAGTTAAAAATTATGTCCCTCCAGAAGTAGAATGGGAAGTAAGAGGATTATCAAGTTTTTAACTTATTAGCAGCATACTAACCAGCAGCAACAAATCCAAAATCAACGCAGTCCAGGAGCAGAAAGGCGGACAGGAATGTTAATAAGTTCAAAATTGTCTTAGTCCATCATCTGACTGATACGTAGAAAGGCTAATAAATCTAAAATCACCTCAAAATCATCCTAATCAAGCACTGCAGCTGATTAACAATTACGTTGGCTGAGAAATCCAAAATCATTTTAGTCCAGCAGCAAGACTGAAAATAGGAAATATAATCTTGCTGCTGGTGATGGTTAACAAGTACGAAGATTATCAAATCCAAAATCAGAAGTTCAAAATTGTCTTAGTCCATCGTCAGATTGACAAGTAGGTGGCAAATACAAAATTAGCAGTCGTCCAGAACGTAAATGATGCTTAAATTGCTCTTAATAACCTACCGAGCTAACCGGAACTCTTTCCACACGCACTTCCAAAGCATGGTCGACTAAAGACTCCATCAACGTACCTCGAGGAAACCAGCCAAGGTTAACGAGTCGGCCACTCCACTCCGAACTTTTATAGCTTTCCACATGGCTTCAGGCTGGCGTTTGATGAAATACGAGCGGCTCGGCGAGCAGTGGGTCTGGTTTCCCGATGTTTTGGATAAATGCAATTTTTATGGAGCTTAAAATCGGTTCATCGCTGGATAATCAAGTCCAGTTCTTTAGGAAAACGGTCGTCCATACCACATATAGGCTATCTCCGCGACGCCATGTTTATTTATACTTTTCCACTAGTTGACGACCAGTTCATTCTAACTGGGATTAAGGCGATTAGCCAATAGGAAGCAGTTTTGACTAGTTCACTCTAATTGCATGGGTGCCTTCAGCCAATAGGAGGCAATTTTCACTAGTTCACTCTAATCCCCTCGCCCACCGCGCGAAGCGCGGTGCGAGGGTACTAATCTTGACGTGCGTGGAGTCCTGTTACACGCGTGGTTACTAGGGAGAAAAATTTTCGCTTTGTGTATGTATCTTTATATATATATATATATATATATATATATATATATATACGTGAACGTTTAGGTTTACGAAATGCAAAGAGGGCTCAATAACGCAAAGAAAGAGCAAATGGGATTATATCGCTTACCTTATATATCAGGTAAGCGATATATATATATATCCATGGATTCCGGTCACTCAAAAATGCCGTGTACCAGCTCGGGGACTGGTATGTTTTTGAACAAACCGTACTTAGGTACCGTATTGAAGCAAATCGATTTGGTCTCGTTCTTTTTTCCCTTGTATGGATCTCTCGCAAGTTGTTTACATTATTTGAACACTGAAGCCAGTAAATGATTTAAGACCGGCAAAGGAAATGGCTTTCTTGGTGCCTGCGGCTGGTTTCGCCACCTCAGTAACTGGACAATTTATGACTTGACAGAGCAGTTCTCAAAGTTAGCTCCTTGGAATATGCATTTGCCAACTGTTCACCTTTTGCAGCAACGCTTTGTCTTGGTTCTTTCTGATTTATATGAACAAGAGACGTACGGGAACTCGCTTGCTGTCAGGACATTTGCGAAGCGACTAACTGTATTAAAACGACATTCTTCGCTGAAGTTGAAAAGATGTCGATTAGTATAAATCTTGGGACTTTTCACATTGTGGCAACCACTTGCCTGAGCTGCACAATCACAGGTACGTCTGAATTGAGTAGCTTTGAATTACAAGTTCTGCGAACGGAATTGTTTTGAGCAGCTTTCAAAAGTAGCTTCCCGGCTTCATTCTTCCCCAAGGGAGACTTCTTGTACGAAATATTACCGCCTGGATTTTGCTGGTGTTTATTGGTAAAGTAGAATGAAGATTCTGGTTCATCCATCTCTGTACGACGATTATTTTTGAACATTTTGCAGTATTTATGCGGACAGCGTTCATGGTCAATTGTTTGAGAAGTGGGATAGAACACTCGTCATCCAGAAGAGTTGTCCAGGCCATGACAGTCTTTGGATGCTTTCTCCGCTTTCCACACAAAGATTTCATCGCCTCAATCAGGATTTTTTCCCTATGAAATGTCGCCCCACTGAAGACGTTAGGATGTATTTCTGGCTCGAAACAAAAATGCAAGGTAGACAGCCACCAGGTAACTCGCTGCAAAACTACTTGATTTTGGTCACCAAATTATCCTTCGGCAAAACAGTTGTCCGCTTCAGTCTTTCTCACTTCAAGAGTGATTTGTGCATGATGACCTTTACCGTATTCGATCGGTAATGCTTTCATCAGGAGTTTAAAACCTCTGAAGAAAGTTTTAAGTCGTCTGTGTGTAAATTTACCGATAAACCCTTTGTGTTGAGGTGCCACCGAATGCTTAGTTGAAAATACGCAAGAGTTGCAGGTATATACGCCATTTTTCTTTTTTATTGATGTTTTGCCTTGGAAAAAGTACGTCTTTTACTTCCCTTTTCTCGTTCTTCTTTCGACAAAACTTGCACAAGGTTTGCTTGTCGTATTTTGTTTTATGTTTTGTATTTTCCGATTTTTGGTCTGCGATAAAACTGCAGATTTCGTTCATGTTTTCTTTGTTTACTTCGTCGATTTCGTAATTCGTTTCATCTTCGTCACCAAAGTCTTGTACTTCCGGATGAATACTTAGCATAAACCCTTATCATAGCAGATCTTAAAGACATTTGTAACCAACTTTGAGGTAACGTATATTTTATCAATTTTTAAAGTCAAAAATAATGTCAGAAAAATATTCAATCATGAGCTGTCCGTCATGCCGGCATCCGTTTGATAATCTATGAGAATGCTCCACTTTTTAGACAAAAAGTCTGGTCATCTTATGAAACAATCTTTCTTTGAGGCAAAGTGAGTGAGAAGTCTAATTGGAAAATGACACGAATTACCATAAACCCGCAAATAATTCAGGGTATTGATCCTATCATTCATTGTTTAATAATTTAATTGTAAGGATGGACATCTTACCATTTGTTAAACCGTTGAACGTTATTCTCACCGAACTTTTGTTTTAATAAAGCAGAATTGAAATTTTAGACGTAAATATGCGTATAAGCAGTCTAAATATAAAATAATTTCCAGTTTGGATTGTTGTTTATTTGCGGCCAAATTCTGTGTGGATTTTTTTTATTGCATGTCCTCTTCCAGTTATAGTCAGGAGGATTTGTTTTTTTGAGAATTTTGAAAATTTATCATTGTTACTTGGATTCTCGAGAGATATATTGGAAGGGTGGGCGAGGGGTTGTTGCGTGCACGTATTTCTAGTTAAATTATTAGAGTCAGCCAATCATAGTAAAATTTGACCAGTTTCCCCACGAAACCAGTGATTTCCGTGTGATTGAACGCTTTACAGACGCACATTCTGCTCCTTTGAGGAGAATTAAGACATTAGAGTATTTTTTAAATATATTGTGTGAAAACAAAAGTAGTAGCATTTTAATATTCCATGCAATAAAGAATAATTAAACATTTTTCATTCTTTCGAAAAGTTGACTAGTTTCCGGAAACTAGCTGAACTAGTCAAGATCCACCCCTGGAGTATGTTTGTTGGTCTACTTCTTTAAGTTGTCGGCTGGTAATGGTTTTCCATAAAATACAGTTGTAAGGAAGATGAGACAGGGATGGATACCTTACCACAATTTTCCGGTAATCCAACGATCTCTACTTACGACGGTAATATTGGTCCGCCTCTGTATGGCATTGCTTCAGAAACCTATGAAAGTCTACCTTCAAAATTCAACTTAAGACCATATCTTGAAGAAATCACTTCCTCGTGAATTTCTTACGTCACTTCACTTCGTGCACTCTATGCCTTCTTCAAGGTTTGAACGACAAATCAGGACATGAGATCACGAGGTCACGAGATCATTCCCAAAAGAGTTTCACCAAGCTACCACGTGGCAGGCCTTTCAACTGCGATAGTCGAAAGAATAGAGCCGATCACATGCTGGAATATGTAATTGATAAAGCACTGCCTACCTATGTTTGTTTTTTTTATTTTTGTTCTCCCTTTTGATGGGTTCTTTTGAATTTTTTTGTAGAATGGTACGTTAGCAAGGGACGCCTTTATCCTCAACACACCCTTTCTTTGCCCACATTCTCCTCATGACAAAATATCATTATTTATCAAACCACCAACAAGAAAATGTACGAAAATTCGTTAATGGTTAAACTTAAATCCCCCAACCCAACCTTAATAAAAGTTACGCATCTGAAAAACATATAGAATTGGAACATTTTTCACATATGAAATTACCAGATCACGAATCAAATCGGAATGTTTTCACATGTGGAATACCAAATTCACATGTGAAATGAACTGGTTCAAAATTTCACATATGAAATGTTGGTGTTTGAAACATGACTTTCAAATGTGAAGTGGAAGATTCACGTGTAAAAATTAATTTAACATGTGAAGTTTTCATTTCACAAATGGAATTAAAACAATTCACGTATAAAATACTATTTTCATATGTGAAATTGCAAGTGAAATTTTCGCATCAGCCTTGTTGGCCAACTTGCTGCTTAGAGTCATGTTTGTGTACGATAAAATGCCGGGTCGGGGCAGGGTTAATCCACATGGTTCGATTGTCGCAAGCCATTGTTTATCCTGATCTGTATCATTCACTCACAAGAGTCTTTAGAGTGCATTGCTACATTATTATACGAAATCTAAGAAGGAATTGTACCCTGAACCCTTTCTTGGTAGGACGTCTCCCTTTGAGGAATAAAATCGCCTATCGTTAGCCAGAGTAAAATTGCCTGACATTAGCTAGTGCGCAGTTACAAAGGATTGATTCGACTAAGGAGTTAGGATAGGTTATGATTGAGATAGGTTATAACCATTTTTACGGCAGGATATCTCCCTTAGACGTTAGCCCGAGTAAATTCTTCTGGCGTTAGTGAGCAATTAGAAGATAAATTCTGCCGGAAAAAAATTGAGATAGACCATGATTGAGATAGGTTATAACCTTTTTAGGAAGCCTGATATCTCCCTTCCATGTTAGCCAGAGTAAAATCGTCTGGCGTTAGCCAGAGTGAAATAATCTGGTGTCAGTGCATGTGCAATAACAGAGGATTGATTCTGGTGGGAAGGAGTTAGTACAGGCTGAGATTGAGATAGGTTATAACTTGCGGCAGGATATATCCCTTTGACGTTAACCAGAGTACAATAACCTGGCGTTTATCAGTGTGCAATAACATAGGATTGGTTCTCCCAGGAAGGAGTTCAGATCGGTTATGATTGAAATAAATGATTGAAAGGCGAATGATTGAGAGGTGGTAGACCTCTCTTGAGTGGTTTGATTCAGCTACCAAATAAATGATAAAAAATCACTACGAAACTAAAAGTATCATCAAGTAGAGTCAGTTTATGATACATCACCCCAATGTATGATAGTGGATGTCACAAACTCAAGAAGCTCAGCCGTAGGCTATGATGTGATAGGGGTTGCTGAAATTCTTTGCAGGACAAAGGCACATCCGCTAAACCTAGTCCCGTTCTTCCAAGTAGGATCATTGTAGGGAACAACGGTAAACTTACAACTGCAAAGCCAGTCAACCCACCAAGACAGAGTCCAGGACGAAAACCAAATAAATAAGCAAGAAACAATTTATAATTTGATATGATAATTTTTGTAGAGATATACACTCCTGTGATGTAATTTAGAAACGTTGAATCCCATTACCGAAAGGACAAAAAATTTTGCCAATTATATTCCGTAAAACACTGTGTGATTGTTTTAATTCAAAAAATGAAACGTGTAATGTAGAATAAACTGCACAAAACTGAAAATCGAGTTCTTCATTGGAGTTTAGCTTGCATGTGTCTTGTAACTTTTCAATTTCATACGTTTGGTCGTATTCGTCGTTTGCTTGAAAGCTCAGCCAGGGACATCTATCATTTCCAACTAGGGCAGCGTTTCTCAGCGGGGCTGGTACCGCCCCTTAATGGGCGTTCAGAGAAGGTAGGGGGGCGATGAAGCAAGGCAGCAGAGACGGGGGTATTAGGATGCAAGTGGTGGGTGTTCATCAGTCATTCACCACCACAATATTTTAACTTTCTTGTGGTCATTTAGTGTTAACATCTACTACTACCTGACTAACTCAGCAATACCAAACTGAATAACCATACACTACAATTATTCAGCTCGGTATTGCTCTGGAGGTGGCCGCTGACGCATGTACAGAACTGGGGCTGAGTTTGCACAGTCGGGGGGGGGTAAGAGGTTATAGTATGCGGCAGGTGGGTGTTCATTCAAAAAAAGTCAAGAACCACGGAATGACCCGTTCCCTTTATTTATCTGGTGAATATAACTACCAGAATACCTTTCGAAATCTTGTTTGTAATGTTAATCGGAGCAATTGTCTTTCCATTCGTTTTGGGAATTCAATGTTTGCATGAAAATGAAAAATTCGCAAAGTATTCAGGTGGTTGTACTCAGCTGACGTAATAAGGGATACCGGCTATCCACTGGGTTCGAATCGGCGGTCCAAATCCACTGGGTTATTTGGACCAGAGAGTCTAAATTAGCTGGGCTCGAGGATCCGAATCGGGCGATTTGTTTTTACGTCCAATTTACAGCTATAGCGGAGTAATAAAGTTTAATCAACGAAACGAATCGTCAGATTAAACTCCATCATTCCTTCATGACTGTTCGTGTTTTACGCTGGGCGCTCATGTCTATTAAAACAGACCTTTCCGAATCCTGTTATTAGTTGGCTTGTATTTTGTTTGAAAAATGACTCATCCTTTTAAGCTCGAGTTGATTTTGTCCCCGACAGATGCCGTTCCTCATAACACGCCACAGATTAAATAAAGTTTATAGGGCAGATGGTGAAGAAAGAATTGTTTATCTAGCTCGTTCTAGCGAATTTCCTTTGACTTCTGTTACATGTCCCTGAAACATTCCCTTTCCCCTATTTTAGTCTTTACACTTGCGCAGGGGAACAACCAGACTATTCCAAGGGTGCGCAGGAGATAAATGGAAAAGATATCAATTTTTTTTCTGGATTGGAAGGTTCCCCGGAAAACAGTTTATATACTGCCCATGATGACATTGGCTTCCGCATTCAACCTAGGTCGCCACACTCTGCTTATCTATTAGCCCTCTTGCACTCTGTGGCCATCATCAGGGGTCGCAAGAATTTTCTGAACAGATCTGACATGCGTCTATTACATGGCGTACACAGTTGGGTCAGCCCCTTTCCAAACCCATTTGCAGTGGCCAAGCTAAGCATACCAACTGGTCATACTATGCAAATTTAAGATTACCTATGCATAGCAGCAGGATCGTGCTATGCAAATGTAAAATTATATACGATATTTAGACATCAACAGAAACATACCCATTAACATTATTTTGCTGCAATTTCTAGTCATGCTTAGCATAACGCCCACCTTGACCACTAATTGTTGCATTTCTATACACTAACCATTGCGTTGGTAGATGTGTATAGCTTAATACCGGAATATCGGAGAGCCTGTTAAATTTGCATAGCATGACCGGTTGCTATGGTAAGCTTCACCACTGCTCATGGGCGAGTCCTTTCTCGTAACAGGAACGTCATTCCTCGATTCTTGAAAGAGCTTTGAATTGATGAAAAGCTGACGTCTCTTGGGCGTTCTTCCTGGAAGTGTTTGTAGTACATAAACTTCCGGCCGAGCTACTTCTTGATAGTTGGTATAAAAGTAACCAATACTAACTGTAAAAACACTAACTGTGCTAACAAACAGCAGATGTGCCGCACCCTTCCATCAACTATTTCGTTCGACACACCGCCTATATACTGCCCATGATGACATTGGCTGCCGCATTCAACCAAGGTCGTCACACTCTGCTTATCTATCATCCCTCTTGAACTCTGTGGCCATCATCAGGGATCGCCATATAAACCACGTCTAAATGTTAAGTGCATTGACATCCGGTCATGTGATATTGCTAATCGTAAACATAAAAACACAAGACCGGTTGCTAGCAATATGTTAAATCACAACTGCAAACTGTATACGAAGTTCTTTATCATCCATCATTTTGCGGTAAGTGGAGTTAATGCTGGGGAAGCGAATAATCGTCTTCACAAGACTCAACAATTTGAACTGGTAAAATTTAAACGTTACACCAATTCTAACTAGTTTAGCCGTGCCGCACGCCTTTCGAGGCTGTGCTGCTCGGATCGGCACAGCTACAGTAAAACTTATGAACCGAGTTGAAGTACGTCGTACCGTACAAACACATGCGCTACTCTGCCCGTTGAGGAACACAGGTTTGGCGTTCTTCTTGTTCTTTTGGGAAATTCCAGGTAAAGAGCGTCATGGTACGGCACAGCACGGCACGGCTTTATAAATCCAAATTGTACCTAGCCGAGCTAATAAAATATACCTCCACGGCTCGGCACAGCACAGCTTATAAACTAAGCTAGCCTGAATAAGGCTGCCTTGTTACAAACACTAATTTTGTGTCATCTGCAGGCCTCATTTCCCGTTTATAATTCGGTGCTTCACTCTACGGTATAAACGTTGTTTCCAATTGTTAGGTATAATTCAAAGAGCTGATTGTTCAGTGTGATAGTGATAGCACTGGTTGCAATAAGAAACTGTTCAAATGGAGAACTCCAAACAGAACCAAGAAGCTGAGAGAGAGGTGAGTTTATAGGCCTTTTACATGACACCACTCTAGAAGGTTATTTTGAAATAGTCGCTTCGGAACCTGTGTGTCTGTAGAATACAGAGCAAGAAACATGCTCTCCGATCAGTACCATCTTGTGAACTCAACATTTGAGCTATGAGACAAGACGAAAAAAGTCAAGGTAATATTTCGATTTTATTTCAGTCATTGTCATATAGTCGAAATATTACCGTGATTTGTTTCGTGTTGTCTGACTGTTCAAATATTCAGTTTACAAGATGCTATTCGTCAGAGTATGTTTCTTGCTCTACTTCTTTGAGTTGTCGGCTGGTAATGGTTTTCTATAGAATACAGTTGTAAGGAATCACCACAATTCCCGACAATCCAACAATCTCTACTTACGATGTAATATTGGTCCGCCTCTGCACGGCATTGCTTCGGAAACCAATGAAAGTCTTACGTTCAAAATTCAACTTAAGACCATATCTTGAAGAAATCACTTCCTCGTGAATTTCTTGCGTTACTTCACTATCCCTTCTTGAAGGTTTGAACGACGACCCTAGACATGAACGTCACGAGATCATTCCCAAAATACTTTCACTAAGCTACCATGTGGCAGGCCTTTCGGCTGCGATAGTCTAAAGAATAAAGCCGATCACATGCTGGAATATGTACTTGATAAAACACTGCCTACCTAAATCTTTTTTTCCCCTTTTGATGGGTTCATTTGAATTTTTTTGCAGAACGTTAAGTCAGCAAGTGACGCCTTTATCTTAACCATGGTAAAAGTATTCAGACGAGACGGTGTTTGGATATATGGTCTTAGGCTTAATTTCCAATTGGCAGAATTTTCCTCATGGGCGATATTTTTTGGTGTGTGACCAAAACAGTATCCTACCCTGACCAAACACCGTGACCCATTGGACCAATGTTTGCCCTCGCGACTCTTGACCCACTTTTGGCTTGCAGTCCACGGCTTGAAAACCCCTTTATTAGCTGAGAACTTTTTATGCGCAGAAGCTTTCCATCTCTTCTCGTTGTCTGAATAGAACGGTTACTAACACAGATACTAACTTTTTAGCGAGACGAAGTCAAACTCGATGATGATATTACTAATCGAGTTTATGGTCGACAAAGACACGAGGTGTTCGAGGTTGTGGCGATGGCGACCCGTTGGCATCATGAGGTGATGTCGTCCTGTCATGAAATCAAACCTCCGATTATGGAAAGAATCATAGACGTTGAGGGACAACTTAGGGCGGCACTACCAGTTAACCCAGAACCAAAAAATCCTCAACCAAAACGAAACAAGTGAACAAGAAATTGTCGGACGTTCATCAATCATTTGTCCAATAACTTTCTGAATTGACGTTTTTGTGGCCTATTAATATTATTATTATTTTAGTATGCGATTCTTCGTGATATCCTTAACTGAAGACGGATAGAAATTCCCTCATGTGAAAGGCAAATAGGTTATTTGCGAGTGTATAGCTAGCAAAAAGCAACGCATCTACAGCCTAAGAACCCACGTGCGGGTGGACTTCTTTGAGTGGAACTCTGACTGAACTGCACATGTTTCCTTGAGCGGAGAGGGACGGCCAGAGACTGAAGCCCTTTTTGCTCGCTTGTTAGGTCATTTTTTAACATTGTTATAACGAACGAACTGGAAATTTCGTCTGCTTGCGTACTTGGTCGATTTGTCACGGATGAAATTGCGGAGGACATTCCCAGGGTCGTATGTGACCCTTTCGGCCGGCTAAAAGTTAATACACTAAGGAAGACGTCTGATGGGGAGTTTAAGAAAGGCGAAACACCGACGCCAGCAAACCAACCGTTTTAAACTTTACGGACATGAAGCAAACCACAAGGGCTGAACTATGGACGTTCCTTTTCTGTCGTTTGAACCCTTCCAAATAATTGCCGATAATCTGTTAACGTTTTTCGTTTAATAAAGCACGAACCTCTTTATGTCATCGGTATCAGCTTAGTCTTGAAAACGTAGAAATAGTCTTCGTGTGAAGAATACTCTAGGGAGTATAAACCATTAAATTGTTTTCGTTCTTAAAGACCAAGCTCATTTGAAAGGCTCGTTTACACTAAAGATGTGGTGGTTGGTGATTGACATCGTGGCGTATGTGGTAAATTCGTCAGAGTATCGAGGACGAAATGGAGCGAATCAAAAGCAGATATCTTGCTGTATGGACTGTTATGGGTTCATGGCATACACCAGGATGACAATCGCAACGTACAAAATCGCAGGTGTTGACGGACCTTGAGACAGCGTCGTCTTGGACGTTCTCTTCGTGATTTCTTAAACTCCTTGTACTTTTAAGTGATAATTTTTCAAGGAGGAAAATCTTGAATGTGTAGATATCTTTTTAAGGCTCAACCGGGACCTGTTGCGAAAAATGCAACGTTAGGCTATCGGCTGGGTATCGAACCTGTGACCTCGCGAATCTAGTGCGATGCTCTGCCAACTGAGCTACGGAGGCCGTTGCCAAGAGTATGGCCACGAGTTCAGTATATATAATAGTGGTAATGCCGATTAAGTGAAAGGTATATTCCATTGAACATTATGGCATTTACACTCGACCGCTACTGTTAAGTGATAATTTTTCAAGGAGGAAAATCTCGAGTGTGTAGATATTTTTTTAATTTTTTTTAGATATTTTTTTTCCTTGTGCTTTGTATGTCTAAGCGAGCGGTAGTCAGCTGTAACTTTTGCTTTTGTAATTTCATCGAGTTTAGCTTGAATTGACGACTACATATGACTAAAAAATAAACAAAGGTCCGTATATACTGGCCCACGGGTCACAAACTTTTTATTCACTAAGAAGAAAAAGCAAATTATCAGAATAATAAGATTGAACCGTTATCTAATGGTCGCGTTCTTTGGAATAAGTACGCATCAAAAATACAAGTGAATGGCAATTGTATGTTTTGGGGGCTATTCGAGTCAAAGTATGGAATACCTAATTGTGTTTTGTCTATTCTATTCAACAAATAGAAATTGGCTTGAGTGTCTTTGTGCTGTGATAGAAACACGAATGACGTCATTTCAACAGGAAATGTGCCTGGCGTAGCCGAGTGTTTTCCGGTAATTTTCTGGTTGAAATGGCGTCATTTGTGTTTCTATCACAGTACAGAGACACGAATGCTACTTTTATTTATAAATTTCAAAAACACGAGAATACTTTTTTAAAGACATGTTTCGGCAAGACTTATGCCATCTTCACTTTACAGAGTGATGTTTGCAAGGCTTTAAATAGGAATTACAGAATGAATAAATTAACTAATTACAGTGACGATATGCTAAGATGATTAATTTCTCCATCAGACCTGCTAGCCTCGTTTGAAATGATTCACCAAACTATGAAACGTAATCTCAGGAACTACGATCAGACCGGGAACCTCGAAACTGAAATTGCTCATCTTGCGCAAGACTACGTATCATCTTATAAACCCACGTCTACCGACTTAAAGAAACATCACATAGTACGGAACATTAGAAACAATCGAGAAATCATTGTTCTAAAACCAGGCAAGGGCAATGGTGTAGTCATAATGATTGCAAGGTATATAAGGACTACTGTCTTAATATAATTAATGACAAAATTAAGTTTAAAAATCTAGAAGAAGACTCTACATTAAGTAGAGAAGGTAAACTCCACCTGTTCGTCAGGAAACTTCAATCTAAATGTTCTTAGATCTATCCCAAAGGCTCACAACCTGCCAGAATTTATGGCCTTCCCAAGTTGCATAAACAAAGAGAGAAAAAACACCACCACCTTTCAGACCGATCGTATCCTCGATTGGGGCACATAATTACAAACTAGCCAAATATCTAGGTTGTCTTCTAAGCCCTCGTATTTCCGACAAATACACTACACAAGATTCCTTTTCTTTCGTTCAAGAAATTCAGAATATCGACGCACGCAACAAGTATCTCATAGCTTTCGATGTACAAAGCCTTTTAACGAATATTCCTCTCAACGAAACTATAAATATCGCCATCAATACCAATTTTAAACATAATTCTAACTTTCCTATTAACAGAACTGACCTTAAAATGCTATTTTCGTTTGCAACTACTCAATCCCACTTGTTGTTTAATGATTTTATTTATGACCAAATTGATGGAGTCGCTATGGGTTCTCCTCTTGATCCTGTTTTAGCTAATCTTTTTATGAGACATGATGAAAAATACTGCCTTGACAACTACAAAGGTTCGAAAACTATAATTTACCGTAGATGTGTTGGCGACAAATAAGCTAAGAATTTAATTCTTTGGGCTCAACTTTCACATTTTTAGCTCATTTCGTAACTTTGAGATTGGCCGGAAAATCGTGCTAATGGGGTTAATCCATGGTTTTTGACGATTTTTCGGCCAATTTTAAAGTTACGAAACAAGGTCAAAAGATGGTCGATTAGCTCAAAGAATTTCATTTTTGATTGATTCGAGTCATTCTAGACCAAGTTTTCATTGAATTTTCGAGGTCGAAAAATTTGATCAAAAAGTAAAGGAGTTAACCAATGGTTTTCCACAGTATTTCAACAATTTTTTTAAACTTAGAATAAAGATTAAAATGTGGTACATCAGCCCAAATACTTTCATTTCGGACTAATTTGACAGATTTTAGGAAAAGTTTTGATTCAATTAATGACCTAAAAGTAAATGGGTTTACCCAGGATTTTTTACGGTTCTTCGACAAGTTTCAAAGCTTAGAAATAAGGTCAAAATATGGTAGGTAAGCGCAAATACTTTCATTTCGGACTGTTTTGAGTGATTCTAGTCAAAGTTTTCATTGAATTTTCGAGGTCGAAAATTTTCACTAAAAATTAAAGGGGTTAACCCATGATTTTTGACGATTTTTCCACCATTTTCAAAGTTTCGAAATAAAATCAAAATATGGTAGATAAGCCCAAAGAATTTCATTTTCGACTGATATGAGTGGTTTTAGGCGACGTTTTGATTCGACTTTCGCGGCCAAAATAATTGACCAAAAAGTAAAGGAGTTAACCCATGGTATTTGGCTATTTTTCGATTATTTTCTAAGTTTTGAAATAAAACATAAATGTGGTAGATAAGCCCAAAGAATTTCATTCTCGACTGATATAAGTGGTTTTAGGCGATGTTCCAATTCAATTTTCGTGGTCAAAAAATTTGACTAAAAAGTAAAGGTGTTAACCAATGATTTTTAACGATTTTTCGACCATTTTCAAAGTTTAGAAATAAACCCAAAATGTGGTAGATTTGGCTAAAGAATTTCATTTTCGACTAACATGAGTGGTTTTAGGCCATGTTTTGATTCAATTTTCGTGGTAAAAAACTTTGACCAAAAAGTAAAGGGGTTAACCCATGATTTTTGACGATTTTTCGTAAATTTTCAAAGTTAAGAAATAAAACCAAAATATGGTGGATTAGGCCAAACAATTTCATCTTCGATTGATATGAGTGGCTTTAGGCCAGGTTTTAATTCAATTTTCATGGACAAAAAACTTGACCGAAATATATAGGGGTTAACCCATGGTTTTTGACGACTTTTCGCCCAATTTCAAAGTTTCGAAATAAGTCGAAAATATGACAGTTTGGGCTGAATAATAGCTTTGCCCATATTTTAGAAATGTAGACTAATATTTGAGAAAATAGTTGGGGTACAAATTTTCCAATTAAATTTTCCAAATAAAGTCAAAATATGAAAGTTTGGACGAAGGAAATTAGTTTTCCATCGATTTGAGTCATTTTAGCTTAAGATTTCGTTGAAGAAATGAGGTGGAAAACTTTTACCAAAAAGTAAAGGGGTTTACCTATGGCTTTTTGACGATTTTTCGACCAACTTTAAACTTTTGAAATAAGCCCTAAAAACGAAAGTTTCTTCGGGGAGATTTGTGTTTGGCTTGATTTGAGTGAGTATAGGCCACATATCGTTTACTTTGGGTGCTGGAAAAATTTGACCAAAAAGTAGTGAGATTAGCATATGATATTTGAAAAAATTTGATTTTCGACTTACTTGAGTGACTCTAGGCCGAGTTCTGGTGGAATTTTTGAGGTCAAAAAATATGACGATTTTCAAATTTCGGAAATAAGGTCAACAGATGGCAGATTAGCCCAAATGATTTTCCTTTCGGCTGATTTGAGGTATTTTTAGCCACGTTTTAATTGAGTTTTCGATGAATTGGATGAATAGTATTAAGTTTATAAGCCCAAATGCCCACTTGTTCCGTAGGATTATTAACGAGTTTTATCGATTAGCGTAATGCACATCGTAGCCGTCGGAGAAGAAATGGGAATATAAGTGTTCACCTGGAATGCCTCGCTGTCCTTTACGAAATTTGATTAAACTGCTTTTATGATTATTAAACCGTTTACGAAACGTCGTATATATAGTTATTTATACGTAGTGTAGTATATAAAAGTAGTATATACGACATATTGCTTGTCCATATTTTGCAGGGCAAAAGGCAAACAACTCAAGCAGAATCGCAATTGAAATGGTAATTTAATTTTTAAATATTTATTTATTAGATTTATTCATTTTAACTGCCATTCTGCTGAAGTTGTTTACATTTTGTCTTGTAAAAAATATGCCAAGCAATATGTTGGCAGTACCACCACTACATTTCGTAAACGGTTTAATAGTTATAAAAGCAGTTTAATGAGCTTTGGTAAGGAACAAAGAGGCATTCCAGGTGAGCAATTACGCGCCAATTTCTTATCCGACGGCCACGAGGGTGACGTGTGTGTATTACGATAATTAGTAAGACTTCATCGTCAGTTGGAAGGACCTGACGAAAAACGGTGCCTCGAAATGTTGATCAGTAAAAAAATTCTTACACAAGTTCCTGCTGTAGTTGCCTATCACTATTTGGAACGGGTACATGTGAAGGCTGGTTTATGTCTTGCTATATAATCATGATTTATAAAGATAAAATATTCATGATCAAATTACTAATAAAATCTTCAAAGTTATATAAAGTATATACATTCGTGAAAGTATGTATCTATGTGTATGTATATACAGTATATATGTATGTTTATGTTCATGTATATGTTCATGTACATGTTCATGTATATGTATATGTATATGTATATGTATATGTATATGTATATGTATATGTATATGGATATGTATGTGTATGTGTATATTTAAATGTATATGTATATATTTCAAATGAATAAATAAAAATAAAGAAAAATTCTGTTTCTAATGTTCTCTATGCAGTTACGTATTGGCGTGATAAAACAAATTTATATACAGGTACAAACTTCACCTTCGACTTATCTTGACCAAGGGACAGCGGCTCGAAACCTCGTAAAGTTAATTACATGACAATACTGATAGATAAGAAACACAATAAGAAGAAAGAAGAAACACAAGCATAAGCACCAAGCGTGAAAACACGGGGAAAATATTACATGAAGAAATTTCGTTCTTGTCATGCAACTGCAAACACTTGAGATTTGCACCTTGAGTCTCCACTATTACCGTACTACCAATGTCACTCCCAAGTGGGCAGTATCCTAGCGTTTTCCCAAAACACGAGTTTTCGCAGCAATTAACTTTCACCACGTGAAACTGTTTACCCAATATTTTGTTGACTTAAGTGATTTGATCGCTTACACGACTCACAATATTCAGCTTCCTTTCGAAACCCTTCTTAGTATTAAAAATCTTGTTTTCAACAATTTCAAAATCCTCTAATAAATTTGATGGCCCAGACAATAAATTTAACTAAATCTTGTTAGGAATATCAAAGCCCAGCATATGATCTTGAATAAACCCATATTAATAGAAACATGAGTTATTGAAAAAGGTATTTTTAATTTAGCTGACGTTCCGTTGCTAATCCTGCAACATCTTCAGAGTAAGTGATAAATCTACAAGGTGTTCTCGACTATATGATAATCTATTTACAATGACAGGGAGTAAATTAACATAAAAACTGGTGAGAAGCAGTGAATAATCAAGTATGAGATAAAGTGTATGCGTGAGTGAATCCAGGTGTGTATGTGTAAAGGATCAGTTCTTTTCCTTTAACCTTGTTCTTACTGATAATTTTTCCTTGTTGTTTTTTCTGACACACACACACCTGGATTCACTCACGCATACACTTTATCTCACACTTAATTATTAACTCTTTCTCACCAGTCTTTATGTTAATTTACTCCCTGTCATTGTAAATAGATTATCATATAGTCGAGAACACCTTGTAAATTCATCACTTACTCTGAAGATGTTGCAGGATTAGCAACGGAGCGTCAGCTAAATTAAAAATACCTTTTTTCAATAACTCATGTCTCTATTAATATGAGTTTATTCAAGATTATATGCTGGGCTTTGATATTCCTAACAAGATTACGCTTTCCGCCTGGTTCCTCAATTCCCAAATTTAACTAAAGTCATAACGAAGACACAGACTGAAGTATAAGAAGTTATTTGACGTTTTGCCGTTAGACCAGTAATGTCAGGGTTTAGTGACGAAACGTCAGTTAAATCAATTCTTATACTTCAATCCAGATCTTCGTTATGCCTTTATTTAAATTTATTGTCTGCGTGGGCCATCATATTTATAGCACGATTAAGACTTTTGCTTGGATTGTCGATTGCAACAATTTCAAAATCCCTTGTTCTTGTAACTCGTATCGCTCCAGTTTGGACTTTCGGAGAAACTCTTCATACCGACACAATATCAAAGTAATTTCTTAATTTCCTGGTCTACGTTGTACGATTAACCAAAATAACGCTCCAGTAGCAGCACCGCGCAGCACAAAGGGGAAGTTGGGAACTGAGCTACTCTTCATTTAATAGTTCGTGGTCACACAAGATCAACATAGTGGCGTTGTGAATTATTTGAGATAGGCTTGAAACCAACACAATTCATTGAACTCAGCAAATGTTTAACATAAAATGTCTTGAAGGATCATGTTTGTGCAGTATAAACAGAGAAAACTTAGTGTGTAAGCCAAAGTGTTCCATCTTTCTGGATTACATTTTATATTCCAAGTGTTTCCGGAATGTGTGAATATATTTTCGAAGAAGACGTCTATTTCTACGGAGGTGCAAACTTTTTTCTGAGAATGGCTCGCGATACTGGAAAGGTGAGTTATTGTGTTGATTACGGAGAAGGCGACTTATTTTCGTGCGGAAGAGCGACGCATTTACACAGAAAATGTTCGTATTTCTTTGAATAAACGCCACACTTCCAAGAAGAATCCTGCTTTTGACAAAGATGACTGTTTATTCGGAAAAGAAATGGCTCTTATTACCATATAAACATTCCCGAACTCTAAACAAGACTAAATTCAAGTCAATTCCTAACCCGAATTCTAAGGATGCCATATTTTCTACGCAACAGTCGATTGCAATCTTACATTTTAGCTGTAATAGTCGGTATTCCATTATCCCGGGAGTGCATAACGAACTTTACACTAAAAAAGAAACGAGGTGGCCCTTTTAAGACGGTATGGTACTCTTGAAAATAAAATTTTTAATTTGAGTTTTTCTCAACATATTTCTGGTGCAACAGATAGAAAATAAGTTACTGATGCAAAATCAGCCACTTATGAGCATGTTGTTTCCGTGGTAACCGAGATACTGCCCCGTATGGTGAAATTTAGGGCACTTATGCCAAAAATTATAGGGACTAAAGTAAGGACTAGACAAAACTAAGTTTAATAGAGCCTCAATACATGTACCCATGACATGAACCTAAAAAAAGAAGTGATTAGAAGCTTTAAGTCGTGAAATTTTAATTTATTTGTAACTGCTTCAAAATGCAGTTCGATACAACAGATATAGTGATCGTTGTTTTTTTAAAATCTATTTCTTATATGGGTGATTGTTGAGGTTCACATCATAGACCTATTTGTTGTTGACAAATGCTGAAAATTTGACAACAATTGGACACAAATATTAGATGCAGGAGAGTTTTGGGCACCGAGCAAGACAGCAAACTGAGAAAAATGAGTTTAAAGTTTTCAAACAAATTTTAAGACGATCAACGATACATTACAGACCAAATAAAGTCAAAAAGCTGTTAAAATGATCCTGTTGAATAAGGTTTGCCCTTCTCTCTCCTGGTTCTTCTCTCCTTGCCTCTTCCTTTTTCCTCCCAGGAACTTCCTGCGTGTTTTTATAACATCTGATGGTTGGTAGTTCGCTCTGCTTACACGAAGGGAATCTGTTTGTTAAAGTCCAGCAAGACAAAATGCTCCTGGATTCATTCCCAGCCCTTCCAAAATCTCAACAGTAGCCCTCCCACCAATGTTAAAGAGGGCCACAGCATCATACACTCCTAGCATAAAAACATTGGCTCTGACAAACTCCGACAAACGGCCGCTTGTCAGTGGAAGCACAATGAAAGAGAGAAGCAAGGATATTGCTTTTCATTTCAGCAAGGTTTCCAGTGCTGCTTCTTATGGCAATGCCATAATAATTTTAAAAATGTTTCCGTGCTCGTCTCATGCATGAATGGAGCTCCTTTTCATTTTTCAAAATTACTCATCCAACTATACTTTCAATTCGCTCCGACATCTCAGTCAATTTCGGAACAGACCGATTTCTCCGCCTTCGTCCCGCCCTTTACAATCATGTAAACAAACGCACTGATTCGCTTATTGTGGAGGTGTGCACGATAGCATGCAGTGATCACCTATAACACGTCCTTGTGTACATGGATGGCATAGCCTTATAACGCTATAGCCATGTTATGCCTCTATTGCATTATTGGTAATTCTGTATATCTTCAACAGCACCCACCTTCCCCCTTTCATATATAATATATCTTATACTAAGCCAAACATATCCTAGGCAAAAGACCTACGTACATATCTAAAAGATATGCCACTCTAAATTTTTCAAAAAATTTTTTCACAGACCTACAGCCCTAAACCTATTACGACTCTCAGTCGCGCCTCTGCCGAGAACGCCCACGTCGGGAGCAAATTCTAGACGAATAAAGGCACCTCTCGATTCTTTGAAAGGCTTCTCGCAGATCGGCCATCCTCGGACTTTACATGATGTCCCTTAGGCCAGCTGCGACTGTTATGCAGGATACAAATTTCATGCTTGACGAACCAGCCACAAGTCCTGCGACTGACCGCCATTACCAACGTCTCTCGCAAAGAAAACAATCCAATGCGCGCCAAAATCACAGCCGACCGCTGGTCACCTCACGTTAATACACAGTAAAATGGATTTAAATCTTACAATAAGGAGGGAGGGGTGGTTAAGAATCATTGCAGAAACAGTCCAGTGATAACAATTTGACAATAACAATTCGTTGCTATGGCGGTTGCTAAGGAACAATTAAAAAAAGAACGGGCAATTTCTTTTCAATATTTAATCCTTTTGCGTTGTCAAAATCAAGAAAATAGCAACGAGGAATGAAAAAGTAATGTTTAATAATCTTAAATTTCATAATTCCAAAATATCGACTTTTTGAAATGTTAAGAGTACCATACCACCTAAACGGGGTGTTCTTATGGAAGCGAGCCAGCCCTATTAAGAGGGTTGGATATAGCACGAATGCATTATAGGAGGGTCGGCCCTTCTTAGTGTGTTTACATGGGAAATTTCCAGCCCTCTTCACGTGTAAACCAAAACAAATATTACAAGGGATTTCACAAAGAGGCGAGATCTCGGCAAAAAAGGGCAAGTGCTACTAGGAGGGCTGGCTAACTTCCATATAAACCACGTCTAAATGTTAAGTGCTTTGACGTCCGGTCATGTGATATTGCTAATTGTAAATATAAAAACACAAGATCGGTTGCTAGCAATATGTTAAATCACAACTGCAAACTGTATCCGAAGTTCTTCATCACCCATCATTTTGTGGTAAGTGGAGTTAATGCTGGGGAAACGAATAATCGTCTTCACAAGACTCAACAGTTTGAACTGGTAAAATTTAAACGTTACACCAATTCTAACTAGTTTAGCCGTGCCGCACGCCTTTCGACGCCGTTCTGCTGGGATCGGCACTGCTACAGTAAAGCTTATGAACCGAGTTGAAGTACGTCGTACCGTACAAACACATGCGCTACTCTGCCAGTTGAGGAACACAGGTTTAGCGTTCTTCTTGTTCTTTTGGGAAATTCCAGGTAAAGAGCGATATGGTACGGCACGGCTTTATAAATCCAAATTGTACCTAGCCGAGCTAATAAAATATACCTACACGGCTCGGCACAGCACAGCTTATAAACTAAGCTAGCCTGAATAAGGCTGCCTTGTTACAAACACTAATTTTGTGTCATCTGCAGACCTCATTTCCAGTTTATAATTCGGTACTTCACTCTACGGTATAAACGTTGTTTCCAATTGTTAGGTATAACTCAAAGAGCTGATTGTTCAGTGTGATAGTGATAGCACTGGTTGCAATAAGAAACTGTTCAAATGGAGAACTCCAAACAGAACCAAGAAGCTGAGAGAGAGGTGAGTTTATAGGCCTTTTACATGACACCACTCTAGAAGGTTATTTTGAATTAGTCGCTTCGGAACCTGTGTGTCTGTAGAATACAGAGCAAGAAACATACTCTCCGATCAATTCCATCTTGTAAACTCAATACTTGAGCTATCAGACAAGACGAAAAAAATCACGGTAATATTTCGATTTTATTTCAGTCATTGTCATAAAGTCGAAATATTACCGTGATTTGTTTCGTGTTGTCTGACTGCTCAAATATTCAGTTTACAAGATGTTATTCATCAGAGTATGTTTCTTGCTCTACTTCTTTGAGTTGTCGGCTGGTAATGGTTTTCTATAGAATACAGTTGTAAGGAATCACCACAAGTCCCGACAGTCCAACGACCTCTACTTACGACGATAATATTGGTCCGCCTCTGCACGGCATTGCTTCAGAAACCAATGAGTCTTACGTTCAAAATTCAATTTATGGCCATATCTTGAAGAAATCACTTCCTCGTGAATTTCTTGCTTCACTTCACTTCACTATCCCTTCTTGAAGGTTTGAACGACGACCCTAGACATGATCGTCACGATATCATTCCCAAAATACTTTCACTAAGCTATCATGCGGCAGGCCTTTTGGCTGCGATAGTCGAAAGAATAAAGCCGATCACATGCTGGAATATGTAATTGATAAAACACTGCCTACCTAAGTCTTCTTTTTCCCTTTTGATTGGTTCTTTTGAATTTTTTGTGCAGAACGTTAAGTTAGTAAGTGACGCCTTTATCCTAACCATGGTAAAAGTGTTCAGACGAAACGGTGTTTGGATATATGGTCTTAGGCTTAATTTCCAATTGGCAGAATTTTCCACACGGGCGATATTTTTTGGTGTGTGACCAAAACAGTATCCTACCCTGACCAAACACCGCGACCCATTGGACCAATGTTTGTCCTCACGACTCTTGACCCACTTTTGGCTTGCAGTCCACGGCTTGAAAACCCCTTTATTAGCTGACAACTTTTTATGCGCAGAAGCTTTCCATCTCTTCTCGTTGTCTGAATAGAACGGTTACTAACACAGATACTAACTTTTTAGCGAGACGAAGTCAAACTCGATGATGATATTCCTAATCGGAATCATGTTGAAATAAAACACGAGATCAGAGTCTTACCGAAGGATGGCCATCTGGCTTGCCGCCATTCGTTGCCCTGTGCGGAAATGGAGCCTCCGATTATGCAAAGAATCATGAACGTTAACGGACAACTTATGGCGCCACTACCAGTTAACTCAGAACAAAAAAATCCTCAACCAAAACGAAACAAGTGAACAAGAAATTGTCGGACGTTCATCAATCATTTGTCCAATAACTTTCTGAATTGACGTTTTTGTAGCCTATTATTATTATTATTATTTTAGTATGCGATTCTTCGTGATATCCTCACTGAAGACGGATAGAAATTCCCTCATGTGAAAGGCAAATAGGTTATTTGCGAGTGTATAGCTAGCAAAAAGCAACGCATCTACAGCCTAAGAACCCACGTGCGGGTGGACTTCTTTGAGTGGAACTCTGACTGAACTGTACATGTTTCCTTGAGCGGAGAGGGACGGCCAGAGACTAAAGCTCTTTTTGCTCGCTTGTTTGGTCATTTTTTAACATTGTTATAACGAACGAACTGGAAATTTCGTCTGCTTGCGTACTTTGTCGATTTGTCACGGATGAAATTGCGGAGGACATTCGCAGGGTCGTATGTGACCCTATCGGCCGGCTAAAAGTTAATACACTAAGGAAGACGTCTGATGGGGAGTTTAAGAAAGGCGAAACACCGACGCCAGCAAACCAAGCATTTTAAACTTTACGGCTATGAAGCAAACCACAAGTGCTGAACTATGGACGTTCCTTTTCTGTCGTTTGAACCCTTCCAAATAATTGCCGATAATCTGTTAACGTTTTTCGTTTAATAAAGCACGAACCTCTTTATGTCATCGGTGTCAGCTTAGTCTTGAAAACGTAGAAATAGTCTTCGTGTGAAGAATACTCTAGGGAGTATAAACCATTAAATTGTTTTCGTTCTGAAAGACCAACCTTATTTTAAAGGCTCGTTTACACTAAAGATGGGGTGGTTGGTGATTGACATCGTGGCGTATGTTGTAAATTCGTCAGAGGATCGAGGACGAAATGGATCGAATCAAAAGCGGATATCTTGCTGCATAGACTGTTATGTGCTCATTGCATACACCAGGATGACAATCGCAACGTACAAAATCGCAGGTGTTGACGGACCTTGAGACAGCGTCGTCTTGGACGTTCTCTTCGTGATTTCTTAAACTCCCTGTACTTAGTATGTCTAAGCGAGCGGTAGTCAGCCGTAACTTTTGCTTTTGTAATTTCATCGAGTTTAGCTTGAATTGACGACTACATATATGACTAAAAAATAAACAAAGGTCCGTATATACTGGCCCACGGGTCACAAACTTCTTGTTCACTACGAAGAAAACGGCAAGTTATCAGAATACAAAGATTGAATCCGTTCTCTAATGGTCGCGTTCTTTGGAATAAGTACGCATTAAAAATACAAGTGAATGGCAGTTGTATGTTTTGGGGGCTATTCGAGTCAAAGTATGGAATACCTAATTATGTTTTGTCTATTCTATTTAATAAATACAAAATGGCTTGAGTGTCTTTGTGCTGTGATAGAAACACGAATGACGTCATTTCAACCGGAAATTTGCCTGGCGTAGCCGAGTGTTTTCCGGTAATTTTCCGGTTGAAATGGCGTCATTCGTGTTTCTATCACAGTACAGAGACACGAATGCTATTTCTATCAATTTGAAAACCACAAGAATACTTGAAGACATGTTTCGGCAAGACATGTTTCGGCAAGACATGTTTCGGCAAGACATGTTTCGGCAAGACATGTTTCGGCAAGACAAGAAGACATGTTTCGGCAAGACTTATGCCATCTTCAGTTTACAGAGTGATGTTTGCAAGGCTTTAAACAGGAATTATAGAATGAATAAATTAACTAATTACAGTGACGTTATGCTAAGATGATTAATTTCTCCGTCAGACCTGCTAGTCTCGTTTGAAATGATTCACCAAACCATGAAACGTAATCTCAGGAACTATGATCAAACCGCAAACCTCAAAACTGAAATTGCTCATCTCGCGCAAAACTATGTATCATCTTATAAACCCACATCTACCCACTTAAAGAAACATCACATTCTTCGGAACATTAGAAATAATCGAGAAACCATTGTTCTAAAACCAGGCAAGGGCAATAGTGTAGTCATAATGGATCGCAAGTTATATAAGGACGGCTGTCTTAATATGATTAATGACAAAACTAAGTTTAAAAATCTAGAAGACGACTCTACATTAAGTGGAGAAGGTAAACTCCACCTGTTCGTCAGGAAACTTCAGTCTAAAGGTTCTTAGATCTATCCCAAAGGCTCACAACCTGCCAGACTTTATGGGCTTCCCAAATTGCATAAACAAAGAGAGAAAAAACACCACCACCTTCCAGAACGATCGTATCCTCGATTGGGGCATATAATTACAAACTAGCCAAATATCTAGGTTCTCTCCTAAGCTCTCCTCTTTCCGACAAATACACTACACAAGATTCCTTTTCTTTCGTGAAAGAAATTCAGAACATCGACACACGCAACAAGTATCTCATAGCTTTCGATGTACAAAACCTTTTCATGAATATTCGTCTCAACGAAACTATAAACATCGCCATCAATATAATTTTTAAACATAACTCTAACTTTTCTATAAGTAAAACTGACCTTAAAATGCTATTTTCGTTTGCAACTACTCAATCCCACTTCTTGTTTAATGATCTTATTTATGAACAAATTGATGGAGTCGCTATGGGTTCTCCTCTTGATCCTATTTTAGCTAATCTTTTTATGGGACATGAAAAATACTCGCTTGACAATTAGAAAAATTCGAAAATTGTAATTTACCGTAGATATGTTGACAACAAATAAGCCAAGAATTTAATTGTTTGGGCTCAACTTTCACATTTTAACCTCATTTCGTAACTTTGAGATTCGCCGAGAAATCGTACTAAAGGGGTTAATCCATGATTTTTGACGATTTTTCGGCCAATCTTAAAGTTACGAAACAAGGTCAAAAGATGGTCGATTAGCCCAAAGAATTTCGTTTTCGACTAATTTAAGTCATTTTAGACCAAGTTTTCATTGAATATTCGAGGTGGAAAAATTTGATCGAAAAATAAAGAGATTAACCAATAGTTTCTCACAGTATTTCGACCATTTTCAAAGCTTAGAAATAAGATTAAACTATGTTACATCAGCCCCAATACTTTCATTTCGGACTGATTTGAGTGATTTTAGGCGAAGTTTTGATGGAATTTTCGAGGTCGAAAAATTTGTCCAAAAAGTAAAGGGGTTAATACATGGTTTCTGACAATTTTTCGACCACTTTCAAAGTTTGGAAATAAGGTAAAAAGATGGTCGATTAGCCGACTTAACGTCATTTTCAACTGATTTGAGTGATTTTAGACCAAGTTTTGATTGAATTTTTGAGATCGAAAAAGTTCATAAAAAAGTAAAAGAGTTAATATAGTTTTTTGACAGTTTTTCGGCCATTTTCAAAGTCTAGAAAATAGGTCAAAATATGGAAGATAAGCCTAAATACTTTCATTTCGGACTCATTTGACGGATTTTAGGTACAGTTTTGATTGAATTTTCATGGTCAAAATATTTGACCCGAAAGTAAAGGAGTTAACCTATCATTTCTAACGCCTTTTCCACCAGTTGCAAAGCTTCGAAAAAAGGTCAAAATATGGCTGGTAAGCGCAAATACTTTCATTTCAGACCGATATGAGTGATTCCTGACGACGTTTTCCTTGAATTTGCGGGCTCGAAAAATTGGACTAAAACGTAAAGGGGTTAACCCAAGGTTTTCGACGATTTTTCGACCATTTTCAAAGTTTCGAAATAAAAATAAAATGTGGTAGATAAGCCAGAAAAATTTCATCTTCGACCGATATGAGTGGTTATAGGCGATGTTTTCATTCAATTTTCGTAGTCCCAAAATTTGACCAATGAAAGAATTTCATTTACAATTAATTTCCGTGAGTCTAGGCAAAGTTCTGATTGAATTTTCCAGATCAAAATATTTCACCTAAAAGTAAAGGGGTTAACCCATGGTTTTTAACAGTTTTCCACAAGTTTCAAAGCTTGGAAATAAGGTCAAAATATGGCAGATAAGCGCAAATGCTTTTATTTCGGAATGATTTGAGTGATTCGGTGCGTAGTTCTTATTCAATTTTCGAGGTCGGAAAATTTGACCAAAATGTAAAGGGGTTAACCTATGGTTTTTGACGATATTTCGACTATTTTCTAAGTTTCAAAATCAAATCAAAATGTAATTGATAAGGCAGAAGAATTTCATTTTCGACTGATGTGAGTAGTTTTAGGCCATGTTTGGAATAAATTTTCGTGGTCGAAAAATTTCACCAAAAGGTAAAGGGGTTAATCCATGGTTGTTGACGATTTTTCGACCATTTTCAAAGTTTCGAAATGAAAGTAAAAAGTGTTAGAAAAGCCCGAAGAATTTCATTTAAGACTGATATGAGTGGTTTTAGACCAGGTTTTGATTCAATTTTCGAGATCGAAATATTTCACCTAAAACAAAAGGTGTTAAACCAAGGTTTTTAACGGATTTTCCACAAGTTTCAAAGCTTCGAAATAAGGTTAAAATATGGCAGATCAGCGCAAATACTTTCATTTCGGACTGATTTGAGTAATTCGAGGCGTAGTTCTCATTCAATTTTTCAGGTCGAAAAATTTGACCAAAATGTAAAAGGGTTCATCTGTGCTTTTTGAAGATATTTCGACCATTTTCTAACTTTCGAAATCAAACTAAAATGTGGTAGATAAGCCCAAAAAATTTCCTTTTCGACTGATGTCGAAAATTCGATTTGAGTGATTCGAGGCGAACTGCTTATTAAATTTTCGCAGTCGAAAAATTTCACCAAAAAGTAAAGGGGTTAACCCATGGCTTTTGACGATTTTTCGACCATTTTCTCAGTTTCGAAATCAAACCAAAATGCGGTAGATAAGGCTGAAGAATTTCATTTTCGACTGATGTAAGTAGTTTTAGGCGATGTTTTGACTTAATTTTCGTGGTCGAAATATTTCACCAAAAAGTAAAGATGTTAACCCATGGCTGTTGACGATTTTTCGACCATTTTCAAAATTTCGAAATACGGTCAAAAGATGGTCGATTAGCCGATAGAATTTCATTTTCCACTAATTTGAGCGATTCTAGGCGAAATTCTCATTCAATTTTTGAGGTCGAAAAATTTCACTAAAAAGTAAAGGGATTAACCCATGGTTTTTCACGATTTTTCGACCATCTTTAAAGTTTGCAAATACCGTCAGAAGATGGTCGATTAGTCGAAAGAATTTCATTTTTGACTAATTTGAGTTAGTTTAGGGGAGGTTGAAATTGAATTTTGCAGATCAAAATATTTGACCTTAAAGTAAATGGGTTAACCCATGGTTGTTGACGATTTTTCGACCATTTTCAAAGTTTGGAAATAGGGCGAAAAGATGGTCGATTGGCCGATAGAATTTCATTTTCGACTAATTTAAGTGATTCTACGTCAAGTTCTGATGGAATTTTCGATGTCGAAAAATTTGACGTTTGTCAAATTTTCGAAATAATGTGAATAGATGGTAGCTTATTCCAAATAATTTCCTTTTCTAGTGGTTTGGGCCATTTTTAGCCATGTTTTGATTGAGTTTTCGAGGAATAGCATGAATAGCATTACGTTTATTAGGCTAAAAGTCTACTTGTTCGGTACGGTAATTAATGAATTTTATCAAATGGCGTAATACAAACATCTTTCAAAGTCTTGCAGCCGTCGGAGAAGAAATGGACGTGTAAGTGTTCACCTGGAATGCCTTTCTGTCCCTTACCAAATCTGATTAAACTGGGTTTTTGATTATTAAACCGTTTACGAAATGTCCTATGTATGCTTATATATACGTAGTGTAGTATATAAATGTGGTATATACGACATATTGCTTGGCCAAATTTTGCAGGGAAATGGTAAACAACCCCAGCAGAATCGCAATTAAAATGGTAATTTAATTTTTAAATATTTATTAAATTTATTCAATTTAACTGCGATTTTCTGCTGAAATTGTTTACATTTTGTCCTGTAAAAAATGTGACAAGCAATATGTTGGCAGTACCACCACTAGATTTCGTAAATGGTTTAACAATTATAAAAGCAGTTTAATGAGCTTTGGTATGGAACAAAGAGGTATTCCAGGCGAACACTTATGCGCTCATTTCTTCTCCGACGGCCACGAAGGTGACGTGTGTGCATTACGATAATTGATAAGACTTCATCGTCAGTTGGAAGGGCCTGACGAAAAGGCGGTGCCTCGAAATATTGATTTAAAAAGTTCTTACACAAGTTCCTGCTGCGGTTGCCTATCATTATTTGGAACGGGTACATGTGAAGGCTGGTTTATATCTTACTATTCATTCGTGATTTATAAAGATAAAATATTCATGGTTATATAAAGTATATATATTCATGAAAGCATGTATGTATGTATGTATGTATGTATGTATGTATATGTATATAACTACAGACAGAAACGTTTCGGCCTACTGCCTTTTCGACGGAACCGTTTCGGCCCATATATATATATATATTTATATATGTATATGGATATGGATAAGTTTCTAACTTTTAGACGTTTTATAGTACTGCCGGTACTGCTGTCCCTACTCAATGTAATTACGTATTAGTGTGATAAAACAAATTTACATACAGGTACGAACTTATCTCGACCAAGGGACAGTAAGGGAATTAAATGACAATACTGATAGATAAGAAACACGAGCATAAGCACCAAGCGTGAAAACACGGAGAAGATATTACATGAAGAAATTTCCTTCTTGTCGTGCAACCAGGGGCGTCGGAGCCACGGGGTCAGCGGGGGCAGTTGCCCCCGCTGACCCTTGCTTACTGGGGCACGCACGGGACGAAATTTGGAAAACAAAAACGGCATTTAAAATTTGTGAACGAGATGTGTAACGAAGGGGAATGAGCCCGAACTAATCGTCGCTGGTCGTAGTTGGTCGTCGTGGTCGGCAACTGACAAAGTGCCTGTTGTTGGGTTTCGAAGGAGTCAATGAGGTTGTGCACGTGAATGTGATGGATATATTCAATAAACTAGAGGTAAGTGTGATATATATAGTTAAGATATAATAATTGAGAGTTCCTTAGGTCCTGAGAGACGGAGATTATAAAAGTATCATTTTTTTGCTTGCAAAGTAAGGTAAAGGTGCCCTTTTTCGAGATTCTGCCCCCTCTGCCATCGGTTACTTCCGGCGTTCCCGCGTACAACTGCAAACACTTGAGATCTGCACCTTGCATTGCGACTTTTACCGTACTTTCAATGGGATTTCACAAGGAGGCGAGATCTCGGCAAAAAGGGCCAGTGCTACTAGGAGGGCTGGCTTACTTCGATGCAAACCCATGTAAACTACGCTTCAAAAACTCATTAATAATTCATGCACATCACAACCTATCATTTTCTCAATATCAGCCACGTGGATAGACTTTTAAAACCGGTAATACATCATCAATCTTAAAAGCCTGGCGGCGGCATTTGATTTCAGGCCCTGCGGAAAGTGGGGGCTGAATGCGTTAAATGTCATTACTATTCTTTATATAAAATTTATATATATTATATATTATATTATATATTATTATATTATATTATATATTATTATATTTTATTATATATTATTATATATTATATATTACATGTGATATATTATATTACATTTATATATATATTATATATATTCAACAAATTGATACCAACAGGCGCGTTTTCATAACAAAACTTAGCACTATCTCGATTGGGCCGAAAGTAAAATGCGTTCGTTTTCACAGATAAAAATCTCACACATTCAAGGTATTTTCCATAGGCTTCTACCAGTCATCGGTAATGATTCGGCTTGTCGGATGGGCAGCAAATGTGCTTTATCACACGAGGAGAATACTTAAGATCCCTCAAACCTCCGTGGTACGTTTTGGAAGTACTCTCATCAAAGGTTATACAGTTCGAATCAACTCGAAAATTATTGTATCGGAGATCTCTGTGCTGTTTAGCTCTAATCCCGAAAAGTTTCCCATTATGGAAATAAACAGAATGCAGCAATACTTTGGCATTATGACATCCCAAAAGACCTTTATCCCACAACAGCCTTTCTTCATCCTCACTGATTCCTTCTCTCTCAGGTCTCTTACATCTCTTGCCAATGCCTTCGTAATTCGCTTGTCTCATTTCAGCATCCAAGGCCCGCCTGAAAGTGGCCAATCTAAACCGTACATAAAAAGCAAATAATTTTACCCCCAATTCTATAGTAAATGCCATCAATTACGTGTTGGAATTACTTCACACCTTTTATCATTCTTGTCGAATATCGCAGTCGCAAACTCCATTACAGTCCTGTAAATGGCGCTGTATACCACAATTTCGTTAACCAGAAATTGAGTGTCTCTGCCGTTGTTGTTTACAATGTCATGTCCACATTAGTACGAACGTCCGTTTCACTTGACCAATAAGAGATCACGGCTTATTAGCAAGGGCAAATAAAAATTGCTTATTTGTTGCATAGCAACAAAAAGTTGTAAAAATATCGATTTCATACCTGCCGATGCAGGCTATGTTATTGTCTAAAAATTACTAAAATTTTGGTACAAAAAATCCGATTTTTGCGTGGTAACCCCCCAAACCTTTAAAACTAAGCATATTCGAGTTCATCTATCGCGGTTACCAGCTTCTAACAAAAAAATGCCATCGGACGAAATATTTTGCTAGCCCGGCCGGCCGACTAATACAAAAACACGTGGGCTTTTATAGTAAAACTAAAAAAGTGTGTCAGGTGACAAAAACGAACCAATAGAATGAATGTGATCAAAACAAACACAAAACAATGAAAGGGAAAAGCACATGACAAATTATTCTCTAGTTTTACATACAATTTGTCATGTGCTTTTCCCTTTCATTGTTTTGTGTTTGTTTTGACCACATTCACTCTATTGGTTCATTTTTGTCACCTGACACACTTTTTTAGTTTTACTAAAAAGCCCAAGTGTTTTTGTATTCCATGCTACTAATCTCCTGATGAAGGGCCTTCGCTCGAAACGTCAAGAAGCTTTTTTTCTATCCTTAAGATAGTGTATAACCTCAAGAACGCCGTTGTAAATATTAAGTCCATTGACATCCGGTCATGTGATATTGCTAATTGTAAATATAAAAGCACCAGATCGGTTGCTAGCACTATGTTAAATCACGACTGCAAACTATATCCGAAGTTCTTCATCATCCATCATTTTGTAGTAAGTGGAGTAAATGCTGGGGAAATGAATAATCGTCTTCACAAGACTCAACAATTTGAACTGGTAAAATTTAAACGTTACACCAATTCTAACTAGTTTAGCCGTGCCGCACGCCTTTCAAGGCCATGCTGCTCGGATCGGCACAGCTACAGTAAAGCTTATGAACCGAGTTGAAGTAAGTCGTACCGTACAAACACATGGGCTACTCTGCCCGTTGAGGAACACAGGTTTGGCGTTCTTGTTCTTTTGGGAAATTCCAGGTAAAGAGCGTCATGGCACGGCACGGCACGGCACGGCTTTATAAATCCAAATTGTACCTAGCCGAGCTAACAAAATATACCTCCACGGCTCGGCATAGCACAGCTTATAAACTAAGCTAGCCTGAATAAGGCTGCCTTGTTACAAACACTAATTTCGTGTCATCTGCAGGCCTCATTTCCAGTTTATAATTCGGTACTTCACTCTACGGTATAAACGTTGTTTCCAATTGTTAGGTATAACTCAAAGAGCTGATTGTTCAGTGTGATAGTGATAGCACTGGTTGCAATAAGAAACTGTTCAAATGGAGAACTCCAAACAGAACCAAGAAGCTGAGAGAAAGGTGAGTTTATAGGCCTTTTACATGACACCACTCTAGAAGGTTATTTTGAATTAGTCGCTTCGGAACCTGTGTGTATGTAGAATACAGAGCAAGAAACATACTCTCCGATCAATCCCATCTTGTAAACTCAATATTTGAGCTATCAGACAGGACGAAAAAAATCACGGTAATATTTTGACTCTATTTCAGTCATTGTCATAAAGTCGAAATATTACCGTGATTTGTTTCGTGTTGTCTGACTGCTCAAACATTGATTTACAAGATTGTTATTCATCAGAGTACAGGAGTGGATCTAGGAAATTGTGACTAGTTTCCAGGCACCAAAGATGTTATGTGGAGGGGGGCCCAGGGGCGATTTCCCTTGAAAATTTTCAAATCGTAGGTTTTCTATAAACTGTATATTTTTTTTGGTTTTTTTGCATTGAGATTATGTGAATGAAAATTCCTGCAGTCACATATTTCATTTATTTTTGATGTTCTCCTGTTTTCGTTGAAGGAAATATTGAAATTATCACAAATATTGTACACTGTATTGTAACCTGGTGAAAATGAGTTGAAGAATTAAGACCATGTTACAAGGTCCATCAAATGAAAAGGCATTTAGTAGAAAGCTGCATGGTATACAAGTTATGAAAGCAGTCTGTCACAAACACAATAGTGCATTGACTGGCTATACATTATTGCACTGACTACTCTTCAGGTACCAGTATGTGACTTGCTTGTCTCACTTTAAGTCCTTATTTACTTGATAAACAACCCATTAAGGAGCAGATACCCCCTCTACCAAACTGAAATAAAATTGTCTGGTGGTAGCCAGAATGAAATTCTAATGTGTATCCTTGCACCTTTATGGGTTAAATTAGAACTTCATAAAATGTGTTGGTACTAAACAGAGGCTTCGATCAAGGCAAATATTTGAAAAATTGATTTTCCTTGACAAAACCTAACTAATTCACACACCGTCACTGAAAACATTAAATATTAAAAAATCCAACACCGTAATATCAGAATGGCTCACATCAGGAAGGTTGATTGTCTGAAAATCCTGTTGGTCCAGCATAAAAATCATCTTATTCTTGCAGCAAACTTGCAGGCAAGATGGTTATTAAGTTAAAAATTATGTCCCTTCAGAAGTAGAATGGGAAGTAAGAGGATTATCAAGTTTTTAAATTATTAGCAGCATACTAACCAGCAGCAACAAATCCAAAATCAACGCAGTCCAGGAGCAGAAAGGCGGACAGGAATGTTAATAAGTTCAAAATTGTCTAAGTCCATCATCTGACTGATACGTAGGAAGGCTAATAAATCTAAAATCACCTCAAAATCATCCTAATCAAGCACTGCAGCTGATTAACAATTACGTTGGCTGAGAAATCCAAAATCATTTTAGTCCAGCAGCAAGACTGAAAATAGGAAATGTAATCTTGCTGCTGGTGATGGTTAACAAGTACGAAGATTATCAAATCCAAAATCAGAAGTTCAAAATTGTCTTAGTCCATCGTCAGATTGACAAGTAGGCGGCAAATACAAAATTAGCAGTCGTCCAGAACGTAAACGATGCTTAAATTGCTCTTAATAACCTACCGAGCTAACTGGAACTCTTTCCACACGCACTTCCAAAAAATGGTCGACTAAAGACTCCATCAAGGTACCTCGAGGAAACCAGCCAAGGTTAACGAGTCGGCCACTCCACTCCGAACTTTTATAGCTTTCCACATGGCTTCAGGCTGGCGTTTGATGAAATACGAGCGGCTCGGCGAGCAGTGGGTCTGGTTTCCCGATGTTTTGGATAAATGCAATTTTTATGGAGCTTAAAATCGGTTCATCGCTGGATAATCAAGTCCAGTTCTTTAGGAAAACGGTCGTCCATACCACATATAGGCTATCTCCGCGACGCCATGTTTATTTATACTTTTCCACTAGTTGACGACCAGTTCATTCTAACTGGGATTAAGGCGATTAGCCAATAGGAAGCAGTTTTGACTAGTTCACTCTAATTGCATGGGTGCCTTCAGCCAATAGGAGGCACTTTTCACTAGTTCACTCTAATCCCCTCGCCCACCGCGCGAAGCGCGGTGCGAGGGTGCTAATCTTGACGTGCGTGGAGTCCTGTTACACGCGTGGTTACTAGGGAGAAAAATTTTCGCTTTGTGTATGTATCTTTATATATATATCCATGGATTCCGGTCACTCAAAAATGCCGTGTACCAGCTCGGGGACTGGTATGTTTTTGAACAAACCGGTCTCGTTCTTTTTTCCCTTGTATGGATCTCTCGCAAGTTGTTTACATTATTTGAACACTGAAGCCAGTAAATGATTTAAGACCGGCAAAGGAAATGGCTTTCTTGGTGCCTGCGGCTGGTTTCGCCACCTCAGTAACTGCACAATTTATGACTTGACAGAGCAGTTTTCAAAGTTATCTCCTTGGAATATGCATTTGCCAACTGTTCACCTTTTGCAGCAACGCTTTGTCTTGGTTCTTTCTGATTTATATGAACAAGAGACGTACGGGAACTCGCTTGCTGTCAGGACATTTGCGAAGCGACTAACTGTATTAAAACGACATTCTTCGCTGAAGTTGAAAAGATGTCGATTAGTATAAATCTTGGGACTTTTCACATGGTGGCAACCACTTGCCTGAGCTGCACAATCACAGGTACGTCTGAATCGAGTAGTTTTGAATTACAAGTTCTGCGAACGGAATTGTTTTGAGCAGCTTTCAAAAGTAGCTTCCCGACTTCATTCTTCCCAAGGGAGACTTCTTGTACGAAATATTACCGCCTGGATTTTGCTGGTGTTTGTCGTATTTTGTTGGTGTTTGTCGTATTTTGCTTGTCGTATTTTGTTTTATGTTTTGTATTTTCCGATTTTTGGTCAGCGATAAAACTGCAGATTTCGTTCATGTTTTCTTTGTTTACCATGTTTTCTTTGAATTACCAACGAATTACCATGTTTTCTTTGTTTACTTCGTCGATTTCGTAATTCGTTTCATCTTCGTCACCAAAGTCTTGTACTTCCGGATGAATAATTAGCATAAACCCTTATCATAGCAGATCTTAAAGAAATTTGTAATCAACTTTGAGGTAACGTATATTTTATCAATTTTTAAAGTCAAAAATAATGTCAGAAAAATATTCAATCATGAGTTGTCCGTTATGCCGGTATCCGTTTGATAACCTATGAGAATGCTCCACTTTTTAGACAGAAAGTCTGGTCATCTTATGAAACAATCTTTCTTTGAGGATAATGTGAGTGAGAAGTCTAATTGGAAAATGACACGAAATACCATAAACCCGCAAATAATTCAGGGTATTAATCCTATCATTCATTGTTTGATAATTTGATTGTAAGGATGGACATCTTACCATTTGTTAAACCGTTGAACGTTATTCTCACCGAACTTTTGTTTTAATAAAGCAGAATTGAAATTTTAGACGTAAATATGCGTATAAGCAGTCTAAATATAAAATAATTTCCAGTTTGGATTGTTGTTTATTTGCGGCCAAATTCTGTGTGGATTTTTTTTTATTGCATGTCCTCTTCCAGTTATAGTCAGGAGGATTTGTTTTTTTGAGAATTTTGAAAATTTATCATTGTTACTTGGATTCTCGAGAGATATATTGGAAGGGTGGGCGAGGGGTTGTTGCGTGCACGTATTTCTAGTTAAATTATTAGAGTCAGCCAATCATAGTAAAGTTTGACCAGTTTCCCCACGAAACCAGTGATTTCCGTGTGATTGAACGCTTTACAGACGCACATTCTGCTCCTTTGAGGAGAATTAAGACATTAGAGTATTTTTTAAATATATTGTGTGAAAACAAAAGTAGTAGCATTTTAATATTCCATGCAATAAAGAATAATTAAACATTTTTCATTCTTTCGAAAAGTTGACTAGTTTCCGGAAACTAGCTGAACTAGTCAAGATCCACCCCTGGAGTATGTTTGTTGGTCTACTTCTTTAAGTTGTCGGCTGGTAATGGTTTTCCATAAAATACAGTTGTAAGGAAGATGAGACAGGGATGGATACCTTACCACAATTTTCCGGTAATCCAACGATCTCTACTTACGACGGTAATATTGGTCCGCCTCTGTATGGCATTGCTTCAGAAACCTATGAAAGTCTACCTTCAAAATTCAACTTAAGACCGTATCTTGAAGAAATCACTTCCTCGTGAATTTCTTACGTCACTTCACTTCGTGCACTCTATACCTTCTTCAAGGTTTGAACGACGAATCAGGACATGAGATCACGAGGTCACGAGATCATTCCCAAAAGAGTTTCACCAAGCTACCACGTGGCAGGCCTTTCAACTGCGATAGTCGAAAGAATAAAGCCGATCACATGCTGGAATATGTAATTGATAAAGCACTGCCTACCTATGTTTGTTTTTTTTTTATTTTTTTTTTAAATTTTTTTTCTCCCTTTTGATGGGTTCTTTTGAATTTTTTTGTAGAATGGTACGTTAGCAAGGGACGCCTTTATCCTCAACACACCCTTTCTTTGCCCACATTCTTCTCATGACAAAATATCATTATTTATCAAACCACCAACAAGAAAATCTACGAAAATTCGTTAATGGTTAAACTTAAATCCCCCAACCCAACCTTAATAAAAGTTACGCATCTGAAAAACATATAGAATTGGAACATTTTTCACATATGAAATTACCAGATCACGAATCAAATTGGAATGTTTTCACATGTGGAATACCTAATTCACATGAGAAACGAACTGGTTCAAAATTTCACATATGAAATGTTGGTGTTTGAAACATGACTTTCAAATGTGAAGTGGAAGATTCATGTCTAAAAACTAATTTAACATGTGAAGTTTTCATTTCACAAATGGAATTAAAACAATTCACGTATAAAATACTATTTTCATATGTGAAATCTTCGCATCAACCTTGTTGGCCAACTCGCTGCTTACAGTCATGTGTGTTGTACGATAAAACGCCAGGTCGGGGCAGAGTTAATCCACATGGTTCGATTGTCGCAAGCCATTGTTTATCCTGATCTGTATCATTCACTCACAAGAGTCTTTAGAGCGTATTGCTACATTATTATACGAAATCTAAGAAGGAATTGTACCCTGAACCCTTTCTTGGCAGGACGTCTCCCCTTGAGGAATAAAATCGCCAATCGTTAGCCAGAGTTAAATTGCCTGACATTAGCCAGTGCGCAGTTACAAAGGATTGATTCGACTAAGGAGTTAGGATAGGTTATGATTGAGATAGGTCATAACCATTTTTACGGCAGCATATCTCCCTTAGACGTTAGCCCGAGTAAATTCTTCTGGCGTTAGTGAGCAATTAGAAGATAGATTCTGCCGGAAAAAAATTGAGATAGACCATGATTGAGATAGGTTATAACCTTTTTAGGAAGCCTGATATCTCCCTTTCATGTTAGCCAGAGTAAAATCATCTGGCATTAGCCAGAGTGAGATAATCTCTTGTTAGTGCATTGGCAAGAACAGAGGATTGATTCTGGTGGGAAGGAGTTAGTACAGGCTGAGATTGAGATAGGTTATAACTTGCGGCAGGATATATCCCTTTGACGTTAACCAGAGTACAATAACCTGGCGTTTATCAGTGTGCAATAACATAGGATTGGTTCTCCCAGGAAGGAGTTCAGATCGTTTATGATTGAAATAAATGATTGAAAGGCGAATGATTGAGAGGTGGTAGACCTCTCTTGAGTGGTTTGATTCAGCTACCAAATAAATGATAAAAAATCACTACGAAACTAAAAGTATCATCAAGTAGAGTCAGTTTATGATACATCACCCCAATGTATGATAAAAGATGTCACAACTCAAGAAACTCAGCCGTAGGCTATGATGTGATAGGGGTTGCTGAAATTCTTTGCAGGACAAAGGCACATCCGCTAAACCTAGACACGTTCTTCCAAGTAAGATCATTGTAGAGAACAACGGTAAATTTACAACTGCAAAGCCAGTCAACCCACCAAGACAGAGTCCAGGACGAAAACCAAATAAATAAGCAAGAAACAATTTATAATTTGATATGATAATTTTTGTAGAGATATACACTCCTGTGATGTAATTTAGAAACGTTGAATTCCATTACCGAAAGGACAAAAAATTTTGCCAAGTATATTCCGTAAAACACTGTGTGATTGTTTTAATTCAAAAAATGAAACGTGTAATGTAGAATAAACTGCACAAAACAAAAAATCGAGTTCTTCATTGGAGTTTAGCTTGCATGTGTCTTGTAACTTTTCAATTTCATACGTTTGGTTGTATTCGTCGTTTGCTTGAAAGCTCAGCCAGGGACATCTATTATTCCCAACTAGGGCAGCGTTTCTCAGCGGGGGTGGTACCGCCCCTTAATGGGCGTTCAGAGAAGGTAGGGGGGCGATGAAGCAAGGCAGCAGAGACGGGGGTATTAGGATGTAAGTGGTGGATGTTCATCAGTCATTCACCACCACAATATTTTACTTTCTTGTGGTCATTTAGTGTTAACATCTACTGCTACCTGACTAACTCAGCAATACCAAACTGAATAACCATACACTACAATTATTCAGCTCGGTATTGCTCTGGAGGTGGCCGCTGACGCTGGTACAGAACTGGGGCTGAGTTTGCTCAGTCGGGGGGGTAAGAGGTTATAGTATGCGGCAGGTGGGTGTTCATTCAAAAAAAGTCGAGAACCACGGAATGACCCGTTCCCTTTATTTATCTGGTGAATATAACTACTAGAATACCTTTCGAAATCTTGTTTGTGATGTTAATCGGAGCAATTGTCTTTCCATTCGCTTTGGGAATTCAATGTTTGCATGAAAATGAAAAATTCGCAAAGTATTCAGGTAGTTGTACTCAGCTGACGTAATAAGGGATACCGGCTTTCCACTGGGTCCGAATCGGAGGTCCAAATCCACTGGGTTATTTAGACCAGAGATTCTAAATTAGCTGGGCTCGAGGATCCGAATCGGGCGATTTGTTTTTACGTCCAATTTACAGCTATAGCGGAGTAATAAAGTTTAATCAACGAAACGAATCGTCAGATTAAACTCCATCATTCCTTTATGACTGTTCGTGTTTTACGCTGGGCGCTCATGTCTATTAAAACAGACCTTTCCGAATCCTGTTATTAGTTGGCTTGTATTTTGTTTGAAAAATGACTCATCCTTTTAAGCTCGAGTTGATTTTGTCCCCGACAGATGCCGTTCCTCATAACACGGCACAGATTAAATAAAGTTTATAGGGCAGATGGTGAAGAAAGAATTGTTTATCTTGCTCGATCTAGCGAAATTCCTTTGATTTCTGTTACATGTCCCTGAAACATTCCCTTTCCCCTATTTTAGTCTTTACACTTGCGCAGGGGAACAACCAGACTATTCCAAGGGTGCGCAGGAGATAAATGGAAAAGATATCAATTTTTTTTCTGGATTTGAAAGTTCCCCGGAAAACAGTTTATATACTGCCCATGATGACATTGGCTTCCGCATTCAACCTAGGTCGCCACACTCTGCTTATCTATTAGCCCTCTTGCACTTTGTGGCCATCATCAGGGGTCGCGAGAATTTTCTGAACAGATCTGACATGCGTCTATTACATGGCGTACACAGTTGGGTCAGCCCCTTTCCAAACCCATTTGCAGTGGCCAAGCTAAGCATACCAACTGGTCATACTATGCAAATTTAAGATTACCTATGCATAGCAGCAGGATCGTGCTATGCAAATGTAAAATTATATACGATATTTAGACATCAACAGAAACATACCCATTAACATTATTTTGCTGCAATTTCTAGTCATGCTTAGCATAACGCCCACCTTGACCACTAATTGTTGCATTTCTATACACTAACCATTGCGTTGGTAGATGTGTATAGCTTAATACCGGAATATCGGAGAGCCTGTTAAATTTGCATAGCATGACCGGTTGCTATGGTAAGCTTCACCACTGCTCATGGGCGAGTCCTTTCTTGTAACAGGAACGTCATTCCTCGATTCTTGAAAGAGCTTTGAATTGATGAAAAGCTGACGTCTCTTGGGCGTTCTTCCTAGAGGTGTTTGTAGTACATAAACTTCCGGCCGAGCTACTTCTTGATAGTTGGTATAAAAGTAACCAATACTAACTGTAAAAACACTAACTGTGCTAACAAACAGCAGATGTGCCGCACCCTTCCATCAACTATTTCGTTCGACACACCGCCTATATACTGCCCATGATGACATTGGCTGCCGCATTCAACCAAGGTCGTCACACTCTGCTTATCTATCATCCCTCTTGAACTCTGTGGCCATCATCAGGGGTCGCCATATAAACCACGTCTAAATGTTAAGTGCATTGACATCCGGTCACGTGATATTGCTAATCGTAAACATAAAAACACAAGATCGGTTGCTAGCAATATGTTAAATCACGACTGCAAACTGTATCCGAAGTTCTTCATCATCCATCATTTTGCGGTAAGTGGAGTTAATGCTGGGGAAGCGAATAATCGTCTTCACAAGACTCAACAATTTGAACTGGTAAAATTTAAACGTTACACCAATTCTAACTAGTTTAGCCGTGCCGCACGCCTTTCGAGGCTGTGCTGCTCGGATCGGCACAGCTACAGTAAAACTTATGAACCGAGTTGAATTACGTCGTACCGTACAAACACATGCGCTACTCTGCCCGTTGAGGAACACAGGTTTGGCGTTCTTCTTGTTCTTTTGGGAAATTCCAGGTAAAGAGCGCCATGGTACGGCACGGCTTTATAAATCCAAATTGTACCTAGCCGAGCTAATAAAATATGCCTCCACGGCTCGGCACAGCACAGCTTATAAACTAAGCTAGCCTGAATAAGGCTGCCTTGTTACAAACACTAATTTCGTGTCATCTGCAGGCCTCATTTCCCGTTTATAATTCGGTGCTTCACTCTACGGTATAAACGTTGTTTCCAATTGTTAGGTATAACTCAAAGAGCTGATTGTTCAGTGTGATAGTGATAGCACTGGTTGCAATAAGAAACTGTTCAAATGGAGAACTCCAAACAGAACCAAGAAGCTGAGAGAGAGGTGAGTTTATAGGCCTTTTACATGACACCACTCTAGAAGGTTATTTTGAATTAGTCGCTTCGGAACCTGTGTGTCTGTAGAATACAGAGCAAGAAACATACTCTCCGATCAATTCCATCTTGTAAACTCAATATTTGAGCAATCAGACAAGACGAAAAAAATCACGGTAATATTTCGATTTTATTTCAATCATTGTCATAAAGCCGAAATATTACCGTGATTTGTATCGTGTTGTCTGACTGCTCAAATATTCAGTTTACAAGATGTTATTCATCAGAGTATGTTTCTTGCTCTACTTCATTAAGTTGTCGGCTGGTAATGGTTTTCTATAGAATACAGTTGTAAGGAATCACCACAAGTCCCGATATTCCAACGATCTCTACATACGACGATAATATTGGTCCATCCCTGCACGGCATTGCTTCAGAAACCAATGAAAGTCTTACGTTCAAAAATTAAACTTAGACCATATCTTGAAGAAATCACTTCCTCGTGAATTTCTTGCGTCACTTCACTTCACTATCCCTTCTTGAAGGTTTGAACGACGACCCTTGACATGACCGTCACGAGATCATTCCCAAAATACTTTCACTAAGCTACCATGTGGCAGGCCTTTCGGCCGCAATAGTCGAAAGAATAAAGCCGATGACATGCTGGAATATGTAATTGATAAAACACTGCCTACCTAAGTCTTTTTTTCCATTTTGATGGGTTCATTTGAATTTTTTTGCAGAACGTTAAGTTAGCGAGTGACGCCTTTATCCTAACCATGGTAAAAGTGTTCAGACGAGACGGTGTTTGGATATATGGTCTTAGGCTTAATTTCCAATTGGCAGAATTTTCCTCATGGGCGATATTTTTTGGTGTGTCACCAAAACAGTATCCTACCCTGACCAAACACCGTGACCCATTGGAGCAATGTTTGCCCTCCCGACTCTTGACCCACTTTTGGCTTGCAGTCCACGGCTTGAAAACCCCTGTATTAGCTGAGAACTTTTTATGCGCAGAAGCTTTCCATCTCTTCTCGTTGTCTGAATAGAACGGTTACTAACACAGATACTAACTTTTTAGCGAGACGAAGCCAAACTCGATGATGATATTCGTAATCCAGTTCATGGTGAAATGAAACACGAGATCAGAGTCATGGAGATCAATGTCCCTCTGGCTCGTGGCCATTCGTTGCCTCGTGCGGAAATGGAGCCTCTGATTATGCAAAGAATCATGAACGTTAACGGACAACTTATGGCGCCACTACCAGTTAACCCAGAACAAAAAAATTCTCGCCCAAAACGAAACAAGTGAACAAGAAATTGTCGGACGTTCATTAATCATTTGTCCAATAACTTTCTGAATTGACCTTTTTGTAGCCTATTATTATTCTTATTATTTTAGTATGCTATTTGACGACTACATATGACTAAAAAATAAACAAAGGTCCGTATATACTGGCCCACGGGTCACAAACTTCTTGTTCACTACGAAGAAAACAGCAAATTATCAGAATACAAAGATTGAATCCGTTCTCTAATGGTCGCGTTCTTTGGAATAAGTACGCATTTAAAATACAAGTGAATGGCAATTGTATTTTTTGGGGCTTATTCCAGTCAAAGAATCGAATACGTAATAGTGTTTTGTCTATTCTATTTAACAAATAGAAAATTGCTTGGGTGTCTTTGTGCTGTGATAGAAACACGAATGACGTCATTTCAACCGGAAATGTGCCTGGCGTAGCCGAGTGTTTTCCGGTAATTTTCCGGTTGAAATGGCGTCATTCGTGTTTCTATCACAGTACAGAGACACGAATGCTATTTCTATCAATTTGAAAACCACAAGAATACTTTTTAAAGACATGTTTCGGCAAGACTTATGCCATCTTCAGTTTACAGAGTGATGTTTGCAAGGATTTAAACAGGAATTATAGAATGAATAAATTAACTAATTACAGTGACGTTATGCTAAGATGATTAATTTCTCCATCAGACCTGCTAGTCTCGTTTGAAATGATTCACCAAACTATGAAACGTAATCTCAGGAACTATGATCAGACCGCAAACCTCAAAACTGAAATTGCTCATCTCGCGCAAAACTATGTGTCACCTTATAAACCCACATCTACTCACTTAAAGAAACATCACATTCTTCGGAACATTAGAAATAATCGAGAAACCATTGTTCTAAAACCAGGCAAGGGCAATGGTGTAGTCATAATGGATCGCAAGTTATATAAGGACGGCTGTCTTAATATGATTAATGACAAAACTAAGTTTAAAAATCTAGAAGAAGACTCTACATTAAGTGGAGAAGGTAAACTCCACCTGTTCGTCAGGAAACTTCAATCTAAAGGTTCTTAGATCTATCCCAAAGGCTCACAACCTGCCAGACTTTATGACCTTCCCAAGTTGCATAAACAAAGAGAGAAAAAACACCACCACCTTTCAGACCGATCGTATCCTCGATTGGGGCATATAATTACAAACTAGCCAAATATCTAGGTTCTCTCCTAAGCCCTCCTCTCTCCGACAATTACACTACACAAGATTCCTTTTCTTTCGTTCAAGAAATTCAGAATATCGACACACGCAACAAGTATCTCATAGCTTTCGATGTACAAAACCTTTTCATGAATATTCGTCTCAACGAAACTATAAACATCGCCATCAATATAATATTTAAACATAATTCTAACTTTCCTGTTAACAGAATTGACCTTAAAATGCTATTTTCGTTTGCAACTACTCGATCCCACTTCTTGTTTAATGATTTTATTTATGAACAAATTGATGGAGTCGCTATGGGTTCTCCTCTTGATCCTATTTTAGCTAATCTTTTTATGGGACATGAAAAATACTCGCTTGACAATTAGAAAAATTCGAAAATTGTAATTTACCGTAGATATGTTGACGACAAATAAGCCAAGAATTTAATTGTTTGGGCTCAACTTTCACATTTTAACCTCATTTCGTAACTTTGAGATTAGCCGAAAAATCGTGCTAAAGGGGTTAATCCATGATTTTTGACGATTTTTCGGCCAATTTTAAAGTTACGAAACAAGGTCAAAAGATGGTCGATTAGCCCAAAGAATTTCGTTTTCGACTAATTTAAGTCATTTTAGACCAAGTTTTCATTGAATATTCGAGGTGGAAAAATTTGATCGAAAAATAAAGAGATTAAACAATAGTTTCTCACAGTATTTCGACCATTTTCAAAGCTTAGAAATAAGATTATACTATGGTACATCAGCCCAAATACTTTCACTTCGGACTGATTTGAGTGATTTTAGGTGAAGTTTTGATGGAATTTTCGAGGTCGAAAAATTTGTCCAAAAAGTAAAGGGGTTAATACATGGTTTCTGACAATTTTTCCAACACTTTCAAAGTTTGGAAATAAGGTAAAAAGATGGTCGATTAAGCGACTTAACGTCATTTTCAACTGATTTGAGTGATTTTAGACCAAGTTTTGATTGAATTTTTGAGATCGAAAAAGTTCATAAAAAAGTAAAAGAGTTAATATAGTTTTTGACAGTTTTTCGGACATTTTCAAAGTTTAGAAAATAGGTCAAAATATGGAAGATAAGCCTAAATACTTTCATTTCGGACTCATTTGACCGATTTTAGGTACAGTTTTGATTGAATTTTCCAGATCAAAATATTTCACCTAAAAGTAAAGGGGTTAACCCATGGTTTTTAACAGTTTTCCACAAGTTTCAAAGCTTGGAAATAAGGTCAAAATATGGCAGATAAGCGCAAATGCTTTTATTTCGGAATGATTTGAGTGATTCGGTGCGTAGTTCTTATTCAATTTTCGAGGTCGGAAAATTTGACCAAAATGTGAAGGGGTTAACCTATGGTTTTTGACGATATTTCGACCATTTTCTAAGTTTCAAAATCAAATCAAAATTTAATAGATAAGGCAGAAGAATTTCATTTTCGACTGATGTGAGTAGTTTTAGGCCACGTTTTGAATAAATTTTCGTGGTCCAAAAATTTCACCAAAAGGTAAAGGGGTTAATCCATGGCTGTTGACGATTTTTCGACTATTTTCAAAGTTTCGAAATGAAGGCAAAAAGTGTTAGAGAAGCCCGAAGAATTTCATTTAAGACTGATATGAGTGGTTTTAGGGTAGGTTTTGATTAAATTTTTGAGATCAAAATCAGATTTGACGTAAAACTAAACATGTTAAGCCATGGTTTTTAAAGAATTTTTCACATGTTCCAAAGCTCAGAAATACGTTCAAATAATGGCAGATAAGCACAAATACTTTCATTTCGGACTGATTTGAGTGATTCGAGGCGTAGTTCTTATTCAATTTTCGACGTGGAAAAATTTGACCAAAATGTAAAGGGGTTAACCTATGGTTTTTGACGATTTTTCGACCAGTTTGTAAGTTTCGAAATGAAATCAAAATGTGGTAGATTAGCCCGAAGAATTTCATTTAAGACTGATATGAGTGGTGTTATGCCAAGTTTTGAATGGATTTTCGTGATCAAAGTATTTGACGTAAAACAAAAGGTGTTAACCTATGGTTTTCAACAGCTTTTCCACATGTTTCAAAGCTCAGAAATAATGTCAAAATATGGCTGATAAGCTCAGATACTATCATTTCGGACTGATTTGAGTGATTTGAGGCGTAGTTGTTATTGAATTTTTGAGGTCGAAAAATTTCACCAAAAAGTAAAGGGATTAACCCATGGTTTTTCACGATTTTTCGACCATCTTTAAAGTTTGCAAATACCGTCAGAAGATGGTCGATTAGTCGAAAGAATTTCATTTTTGACTAATTTGAGTTAGTTTAGGGGAGGTTCAAATTGAATTTTGCAGATCAAAATATTTGACCTTAAAGTAAATGTGTTAATCCATGGTTGTTGACGATTTTTCGACCATTTTCAAAGTTTGGAAATAGGATGAAAAGATGGTCGATTGGCCGATAGAATTTCATTTTCGACTAATTTAAATGATTCTACGTCAAGTTCTGATGGAATTTTGATGTCGAAAAATTTGACGTTTGTCAAATTTTCGAAATAATGTGAATAGATGGTAGCTTATCCCAAATAATTTCCAGTTTTCTAGTGGTTTGGGCCATTTTTAGCCATGTTTTGATTGAGTTTTCGAGGAATAGCATGAATAGCATTAAGTTTATTAGGCTAAAAGCCTACTTGTTCGGTACGGTAATTAATGAATTTTATCAAATAGCGTAATACGCACATCTTTCAAATTCTTGTAGCCGTCGGAGAAGAAATGGACGTGTAAGTGTTCACCTGGAATGCCTTTCTGTCCCTTACCAAATCTGATTAAACTGGGTTTTTGATTATTAAACCGTTTACGAAATGTCGTATGTATGCTTATATATACGTAGTGTAGTATATAAATGTGGTATATACGACATATTGCTTGGCCAAATTTTGCAGGGAAATGGTAAACAACCCCCGCAGAATCGCAATTAAAATGGTAATTTAATTTTTAAATATTTATTAAATTTATTCAATTTAACTGCGATTTTCTGCTGAAATTGTTTACATTTTGTCCTGTAAAAAATGTGACAAGCAATATGTTGGCAGTACCACTACTAGATTTCGTAAATGGTTTAATAATTAATAAAGCAGTTTAACGAGCTTTGGTAAGGAACAAAGAGTTATTCCGAGCGAACACTTATGCGCTCATTTCTTCTTCGACGGCCACGAGGGTGACGTGTGTGCATTACGATAATTGATAAAATTTCATCGCCAGTTGGAAGGGCCTGACGAAAAGGCGGTGCCTCGAAATATTGATTAAAAAAATTCTTACACAAGTTCCTGCTGCGGTTGCCTATCATTATTTGGAACGGTTACACGTGAAGGCTGGTTTATATCTTACTATTCATTCGTGATTTATAAAGATAAAATATTCATGGTTATATAAAGTATATATATTCATGAAAGCATGTATGTATGTATGTATGTATGTATGTGTATGTATGTATGTGTATGTATGTATATGTATGTATATGTATATAACTACAGACGGAACCGTTTCGGCCTACGTTTCGGCCCATATATATATATATGTATATATATATATATATATATATATACCAAGAAGAGTATACAACACAAATGTCACACAGAAGGCGTAAGGTCTAAGAGCGCTCAATACCATACGTAGAGCGTAATATATTATTTATTTTACAGTAAAATGCTGTCGCTACTCAGAGTTTCACGCGGTACGCGATCTATGATCTATGATCGCGTACCGCGTGAAACTCTGAGTAGCGACAGCATTTTACTGTAAAATAAATAATATATACAGTGGGGGTCAAAAGTCTGAGTCCAGTCGTATTTTTTTCCCTCAATGTATGATAAATCATCTTTCATGTGGAAAAAAGTTAATTTATTGATTTACACATGCGTATTCTTATCAGTATATGCTTTCCACATGCCTTCCTCTTAATTTTGGAGTTATTTAACACACGCTGTAATTTATATAAAGTCTCTATGATGTGTAGCTGGACCAAAGATGGCGAAAGAACTCAGTGAAGGAATAAGAGGTCAACTAATTGCACTGAGTAATGAAGGTTTATCACAGCGCAAAATTGCTGAAAAGATAGGGGTTTCAAAGGGTGCTGTGCAGCGAACTTTGGAAAGGTTTCGAGAAACAAAATCTTATTCTACAAAACCAAGATCTGGGAGATCAAGAGCTACCACTTTGAAGGAGGATCAGTACATTAAGACAACCTCCGTACGTAACAGAACTGCAACGGCTGGTAACATTCAATCAATAGTTAATGAAATTCGTGAAAAAACACTAAGCAGATCAACAGTGAAAAGGAGACTAAATGCATGTGGTCTACATGGAAGAGTGGCTGTCTCAAAACCATTGCTAAGATCCCGAAACAAACGGAAACGGTGGCTATGGGCCAGAAAGTACAGGCGTTACACTAATGAAGAATGGGAAAATGTTCTTTTCGCAGATGAATCAAAATTTGAGATATACGGAAATAACCATCGCATTTATGTTAGACGTAGAAAGAACGAGAGATTTATAAATTCTTCCCTCAAGCTAACAGTGAAACATGGTGGTGGGAACATTCAGGTTTGGGGCTGCTTTAATTATAATGGTGTTGGCGATCTTTACAGAATTAAGAACACTCTTACAAATATATTACACTCTTACAAAAATATCACTCCATCCTTCAAAGACGAGCCATACCATCTGGCTTAAGGTTGTGCGGAAGGGGTTTTGTGTTGCAACAAGATAATGATCCGAAACACACTTCTCACATGTGTAAAAATTATTTAAGAAGGAAGGAAGAGACAGGTGATCTGGTCGTTATGAATTTTCCTCCTCAATCTCCGGATCTAAACCCCATTGAGAATTTATGGGAACATTTGAAACGAGGGAAAGTGAAACATAATCCCACAAGTAAAGACAACCTATGGGATGTCCTTAATCAATGCTGGAATAACTTTAAACCAGCAGTACTCAGAAATCTTGTCGACTCTATGCCGGGAAGAGTTAAAGCTGTTTTAAAAGCAAAAGGAGGTCACACAAAATATTAAAGTAATGTTTACATGGCTAATACAATGTACTCAATTCCAATGTTGATGTAAATGCTAAAGTTCTGCACATATAGTGCTGTGTTGTGTGAAAATATATTGTATATCAATAAAAGACAATAGCATATTGCCTGGACTCAGACTTTTGACCCCCACTGTATATATATATATGTGTGTGTGTGTGTGTGTGTGTGTGTGTATGGATATGGATATGGATAAGTTTCTAACTTTTAGACGTTTTATAGTACTGCCGGTACTGCTGTCCCTACTCAATGTAATTACGTATTAGTGTGATAAAACAAATTTACATACAGGTACGAACTTATCTCGACCAAGGGACAGTAAGGGAATTAAATGACAATACTGATAGATAAGAAACACGAGCTTAAGCACCAAGCGTGAAAACACGGAGAAGATATTACATGAAGAAATTTCCTTCTTGTCGTGCAACCAGGGGCGTCGGAGCCACGGGGTCAGCGGGGGCAGTTGCCCCCGCTGACCCTTGCTTACTGGGGCACGCACGGGACGAAATTTGGAAAACAAAAACGGCATTTAAAATTTGTGAACGAGATGTGTAACGAAGGGTAATGAGCCCGAACTAATCGTCGCTGGTCGTAGTTGGTCGTCGTGGTCGGCAACTGACAAAGTGCCTGTTGTTGGGTTTCGAAGGAGTCAATGAGGTTGTGCACGTGAATGTGATGGATATATTCAATAAACTAGAGGTAAGTGTGATATATATAGTTAAGATATAATAATTGAGAGTTCCTTAGGTCCTGAGAGACGGAGATTATAAAAGTATCATTTTTTTTGCTTGCAAAGTAAGGTAAAGGTGCCCTTTTTCGAGATTCTGCCCCCTCTGCCATCTGTTACTTCCGGCGTTCCCGCGTGCAACTGCAAACACTTGAGATCTGCACCTTGCATTGCGACTTTTACCGTACATCAAATGGGATTTCACAAGGAGGCGAGATCTCGGCAAAAAGGGCTAGTGCTACTAGGAGGGCTGACTTACTTCGATGTAAACCCATGTAAACTAGGCTTCAAAAACTCATTAATAATTCATGCACATCACAACCTATCATTTCGTCAATATCAGCCACGTGGATAGACCTTTAAAACCGGTAATACATCATCAATCTTAAAAGCCTGGCGGCGGCACTTGATTTCAGCCCCTGCGGAGAGTGGGGGCTGAATGTGTTTAATGTCATTAGTATTCTTTATATAAAATTTATATATATTATATATTATTATATTGTATATTACTATATTATAATATTATATACTATTATATTATATATATTATTATATTATATTATATATTATTATATTATTATATTATATATTATTATATATTATATGTGATATATTATATTATATATATTATATTTATATATATTATATATATTCAACAAATTGATACCAACAGACGCGTTTTCATAACAAAACGTAGCACTATCTCGATTGGGCCGAAAGTAAAATGCGTTCGTTTTCACAGCTAAAAATCTCACACATTCAAGGTATTTTCCATAGGCTTCTACCAAACATCGGAAATGATTCGGTTTGTCGGATGGGCAGCAAATGTGCTTTATCACACGAGGAGAATACTTAAGATCCCTCAAACCTCCGTGGTACGTTTTCGAAGTGCTCTCATCAAAGGTTATAGAGTTCGAATCAACTCGAAAATTATTGTATCGGAGATCTCTGTGCTGTTTAGCTCTAATCCCGAAACGTTTCCAATTATGGAAATAAACAGAATGCAGGAATACTTTGGCATTATGACATCCCAAAAGACCTTTATCCCACAACAGCCTTTCTTCATCCTCACTGATTCCTTCTCTCTCAGGTCTCTTACACCTCTTGCCAATGCCTTCGTAATTCGCTTGTCTCATTTCAGCATCCAAGGCCCGCCTGAAAGTGGCCAATCTAAACCGTACATAAAAAGCAAATAATTTTACCCCCAATTCTATAGTAAATGCCATCAATTACGTGTTGGAATTACTTCACACCTGTTATCATTCTTGTCGAATATCGCAGTCGCACAAACTCCATTACAGTCCTTTAAATGGCGCTGTATACCACAATTTCGTTAACCAGAAATTGAGTGTCTCTGCCGTCATGCCACACACGTTGATATCCAAGTCTTGAATTTTTGAAATGTCGACAACAGAATTGCTTTGTTCATCAGAAGCGTTCTTAATTAATCTCGTTGCCTGCCACCCTGAAAAGATCTTCACTGACCATTTATTAACGTAACGGGTTGACTGTGGCACGGCATTTTCTTACAGTTTCTTCTCTTCTTCAGCACTTTTGAACTTCCTAAACGCTCGCATCGACGCCATGGCCTACGCCTATCTTTTCACGAACTATGTTTTGCAATAGACTCTCAACATGATGAATTCCCATGCTGAACAAAAGTGCGTCAGTAAATGTCATTTCATGATTAATTGCTATTGTTGCGCAGCTAACTCAACCGTGTTCTCCAAACAATAATTATACAAATTATTAAATAAATGCAAACTGTAGAACAATCATTGACGTCAATCTATTGTAGTCCTTTTTGAAGCCATTCAAAAAACTCGCAGTTCGTGCTTTATCGGATATAAAACACGAGGCGATAGCCGAGTGTTTTATATCCGATAAAGCACCCCTGCTGGTTTTTTAAACATTACCTAAATATTAATTGCATTCACATCCGGTCATGTGATATTGCTAATTGTAAATATAAAAACACAAGATCGGTTGCTAGCAATATGTTAAATCACGACTGCAAACTGTATCCGAAGTTCTTCATCATACATCATTTTGTGGTAAGTGGAGTTAATGCTGGGGAAACGAATAATCGTCTTCACAAGACTCAACAATTTGAACTGGTAAAATTTAAACGTTACACCAATTCTAACTAGTTTAGCCGTGCCGCACGCCTTTCGAGGTCGTGCTGTTCGGATCGGCACAGCTACAGTAAAGCTTATGAACCGAGTTGAAGTACGTCGTGCCGTACAAACACATGCGCTACTCTGCCCGTTGAGGAACACAGGTTTAGCGTTCTTGACATGTTTGAGGAAGTTGATCGTCCAGGTTAGTGTAGTCTTGAGAAAGACTGTTGGTTGAAGTGACTGACGTTTCGACAGCCTTAGCGGCGGTCATCTTCAGAGTCAAAAGGAGAGTAAATGTCAGGTTCGCCTGTATTTGTACCTGTCACTTCAACCAACAGTCTTTCTCAAGACTACACTAACCTGGACGATCAACTTCCACAAACATGTCACGATTCTCCCAGGTTCAAACCAGTTACTTTGGCGTTCTTCTTGTTCTTTTGGGAAATTCCAGGTAAAGAGCGCCATGGTACGGCACGGCTTTATAAATCCAAATTGTACCTAGCCGAGCTAATAAAATATACCTACACGGCTCGGCACAGCACATCTTATAAACTAAGCTAGCCTGAATAAAGCTGCCTTGTTACAAACACTAATTTTGTGTCATCTGCAGGAATCATCTCCCGTTTATAATTCGGTACTTCACTCTACGGTATAAACGTTGTTTCCAATTGTTAGGTATAACTCAAAGAGCTGATTGTTCAGTGTGATAGTGATAGCACTGGTTGCAATAAGAAACTGTTCAAATGGAGAACTCCAAACAGAACCAAGAAGCTGAGAGAGAGGTGAGTTTATAGGCCTTTTACATGACACCACTCTAGAAGGTTATTTTGAATTAGTCGCTTCGGAACCTGTGTGTCTGTAGAATACAGAGCAAGAAACATACTCTCCGATCAGTACCATCTTGTGAACTCAATATTTGAGCTATCAGACAAGACGAAAAAAATCACGGTAATATTTCGATTTTATTTCAGTCATTGTCATAAAGTCGAAATATTACCGTGATTTGTTTCGTATTGTCTGACTGCTCAAATGTTGATTTACAAGATTGTTATTCATCAGAGTACAGGAGTGGATCTAGGAAATGGTGACTAGTTTGCAGGTACCAAAGATGCTATGGGGGGGAGGGGTGATTTCCCTTGAAAATTTTTCAGGTAGGTTTTCTCTAAGCTGTATTTTTTTTGGTTTTTTTTTTTTGCATTGAGATTATGTGAATGAAAATCTCCACAGTCACATATTTCATTTATTTTTAATGTTCTCCTGTTTTCGTTGAAGGAAATGTTGAAATTATCACAAATATTGTACACTGTATTGTAATCTGGTGAAAATGAGTTGAAGAATTAAGACCATGTTACAAGGTCCATCAAATGAAAAGTCATTTAGTAGAAAGCTGCATGGTATACAAGTGATAAAAGCAGTCTGTCACAAACACAATAGTGCATTGACTGGCTATACATTATTGCACTGACTACTCTTCAGGTACCAGTATGTGATTTACCTGTCTCACTTTAAGTCCTTATTTACTTGATAAACACCCCATTAAGAAGCAGATACCCCCTCTACCAAGCTGAAATAAAATTGTCTGGTGGTAGCCAGAATGAAATTCTAATGTGTATCCTTGCACCATTATTGGTTAAATTAGAACTTCATAAAATGTGTTGGTACTAAACTGAGGCTTCAATCAAGGCAAATATTTGAAAAATTGATTTTCCTTGACAAAACCTAACTAATTCACACACCTTCACTGAAGACATTAAATATTAAAAAATCGAACACCATAATATCAGAATGGCTCACATCAGGAAGGTTGATTGTCTAAAAATCCTGTTGGTCCAGCATAAAAATCATCTTATTCTTGCAGCAAACTTGCAGGCAAGATGGTTATTAAGTTAAAAATTATGTCCCTTCAGAAGTAGAATGGGAAGTAAGAGGATTATCAAGTTTTTAACTTATTAGCAGCATACTAACCAGCAGCAACAAATCCAAAATCAACGCAGTCCAGGAACAGAAAGGCGGACAGGAATGTTAATAAGTTCAAAATTGTCTTAGTCCATCATCTGACTGATACGTAGAAAGACTAATAAATCTAAAATCACCTCAAAATCATCCTAATCAAGCACTGCAGCTGATTAACAATTACGTTGGCTGAGAAATCCAAAATCATTTTAGTCCAGCAGCAAGACTGAAGACAGGAAATGTAATCTTGCTGCTGGTGATGGTTAACAAGTACGAAGATTATCAAATCCAAAATCAGAAGTTCAAAATTGTCTTAGTCCATCGTCAGATTGACAAGTAGGTGGCAAGTACAAAATTAGCTGTCGTCCAGAACGTAAATGATGCTTAACTTGCTCTTAATAACCTACCGAGCTAACTGGAACTCTTTCCACACGCACTTCCAAAGCATAGTCGACTAAGGACTCCATCAAGGTACCTCGAGGAAACCAGCCAAGGTTAACGAGTCGGCCACTCCACTCCGAACTTTTATAGCTTTCCACATGGTTTCAGGCTGGCGTTTGATGAAATACGAGCGGCTCGGCGCGCAGTGGGTCTGGTTTCCCGATGTTTTGGATAAATGCAATTTTTATGGAGCTTAAAATCGGTTCATCGCTGGATAATCAAGTCCAGTTCTTTAGGAAAACGGACGTCCATACCACATATAAGTTATCTCCGGGACGCCATGTTTATTTATTCTTTTCAACTAGTTCACTCTAATTGGGATTTAAGGAGATTAGCCAATAGGAAGCAGTTTTGACTAGTTCACTCTAATTAAATTATTAGAGTCAGCCAATCATAGTAAAGTTTGACCAGTTTCCCCACTAAACCAGTGATTTCCGTGTGATTGAACGCTTTACTCATGTACATTCTGCTCCTTTGAGCAGAATTAAGACACTAAAGTATTTTAGCACGGTAAATATGTTGTGTGAAAACAAAAGTAGTAGCATTTTAATATTCCATGCAATAAAGAATAATTCAACATTTTTCATTCTTTCGAAAAGTTGACTAGTTTCTGGAAACTAGTTGCCCTAGTCAAGATCCACCCCTGAAGTATGTTTCTTGCTCCACTTCTTTAAGTTGTCGGCTGGTAATGGTTTTCTATAGAATACAGTTGTAAGGAAGATGAGACAGGGATGGATACCTTACCACAATTTTCCGATAATCCAACGATCTCTACTTACGACGGTAATATTGGTCCACCTCTATGGCATTGCTTCTGAAACCTGAGAGTCTACCTTCAAAATTCAACTTAAGACCGTATCTTGAAGAAATCATTTCCTCGTAAATTTCTTGCGTCACTTCACTTCGCGCGCTCTACGCCTTCTTCAAGGTTTGAACGACGAATTAGGACATGACCGTCACGATATCATTTCCAAAATAGTTTCACTAAGCTACCATGTGGCAGGCCTTTCAGCTGCGATAGTCGAAAGAATAAAGCCGATCACATGCTGGAATATGTAATTGATAAAGCACTGCCTACCTATGCTTTTTTTTTTAATTTTTTTTCTCCCTTTTGATGGGTTCTTTTGAATTTTTTTGTAGAATGGTACGTTAGCAAGGGACGCCTTTATCTTCAACACACCCTTTCTTTGCCCAAATTCTTCTCATGACAAAATATCATTATTTATCAAACCATCAACTAGAAAATGTGGGAAAATTCGTTAATGGTTAAACTTTAATAACCCACCCTTAATAAAAGTTACGCATCTGAAAAACCTATAGAATTGGAACATTTTTCACATATGAAATTACCAGATCACGAATCAAATTGGAATGTTTTCACATGTGGAATACCTAATTCACATGTGAAATGAACTGGTTCAAAATTTCACATATGAAATGTTGGTGTTTGAAACATGACTTTCAAATGTGAAGTGGAAGATTCACGTGTAAAAATTAATTTAACATGTGAAGTTTTCATTTCACAAATGGAATTAAAACAATTCACGTATAAAATACTATTTTCATATGTGAAATTGCAAGTGAAATTTTCGCATCAGCCTTGTTGGCCAACTTGCTGCTTACAGTCATGTTTGTGCACGATAAAACGCCGGGTCGGGGCAGGGTTAATCCACATGGTTCGATTGTCGCAAGCCATTGTTTATCCTGATCTGTATCATTCACTCACAAGAGTCTTTAGAGCGTATTGCTACATTATTATACGAAATCTAAGAAGGAATTGTACCCTGAACCCTTTCTTGGTAGGACGTCTCCCTTTGAGGAATAAAATCGCCTATCGTTAGCCAGAGTAAAATTGCCTGACATTAGTCAGTGTGCACTTACAAAGGATTGATTCGACTAAGGAGTTAGGATAGGTTATGATTGAGATAGACCATGATTGAGATAGGTTATAACCTTTATAGGAAGCCTGATATCTCCCTTCCATGTTAGCCAGAGTAAAATCGTCTGGCGTTAGCCAGAGTGAAATAATCTGGTGTCAGTGCATGTGCAATAACAGAGGATTGATTCTGGTGGGAAGGAGTTAGTACAGGCTGAGATTGAGATAGGTTATAACTTGCAGCAGGATATATCCCTTTGACGTTAACCAGAGTACAATAACCTGGCGTTTATCAGTGTGCAATAACATAGGATTGGTTCTCCCAGGAAGGAGTTCAGATCGGTTATGATTGAAATAAATGATTAAAAGACGAATGATTGAGAGATGGTAGACCTCTCTTGAGTGGTTTGATTCAGCTACCAAATAAATGATAAAAAATCACTACGAAACTAAAAGTATCATCAAGTAGAGTCAGTTTATGATACATCACCCCAATGTATGATAGTGGATGTCACAAACTCAAGAAGCTCAGCCGTAGGCTATTAAGTGATAGGGGTTGCTGAAATTCTTTGCAGGACAAAGGCACATCCGCTAAACCTAGTCCCGTTCTTCCAAGTAGGATCATTGTAGGGAACAACGGTAAACTTACAACTGCAAAGCCAGTCAACCCACCAAGACAGAGTCCAGGACGAAAACCAAATAAATAAGCAAGAAACAATTTATAATTTAATATGATAATTTTTGTAACGATATACACTCCTGTGATGTAATTTAGAAACGTTGAATTCCATTACCGAAAGGACAAAAAATTTTGCCAATTATATTTCGTAAAACACAGTGTGATTGTTTTAATTCAAAAAATGAAACGTGTAATGTAGAATAAACTGCACAAAACTGAAAATCGAGTTCTTCATTGGAGTTTAGCTTGCAGTCTTGTAACTTTTCAATTTCATACGTTTGGTCGTATTCGTAGTTTGCTTGAAAGCTCAGCCAGGGACATCTATCATTTCCAACTAGGGCAGCGTTTCTCCGCGGGGCTGGTACCGCCCCTTAGTGGGCGTTCAGAGAAGGTAGGGGAGGCGATGAAGCAAGGCAGCAGAGACGGGGGTATTAGGATGCAAGTGGTGGGTGTTCATCAGTCATTCACCACCACAATATTTTTAACTTTCTCGTGGTCATTTAGTGTTAACATCTACTACTACCTGACTAACTCAGCAATACCAAACTGAATAACCATACAATATAATTATTCAGCTCGGTATTGCTCTGGAGTTGGCCGCTGGTGTTGGTACAGAACTGGGACTGAGTTTGCTCAGTAGGGGGGGTAAGAGGTTATAGTATGAGGTAGGTGAGTGTTCATTCAAAAAAGGTCGAGAACCACTGAATGACCCGTTCCCTTTATTCATCTGCTGAATACAACTACCAGAATACCTTTCGAAATCTTGTTTGTGATGTTAATCGGAGCAATTGTCTTTCCATTCGCTTTGGGAATTCAAGGTTTGCATGAAAATGAAAAATCCGCAAAGTATTCCGGTAGTTGTACTCAACTGACGTAATAAGGGATACCGGCTATCCACTGGGTCCGAATCGGCGGTCCAAATCCACTGGGTTATTTGGACCAGAGAGTCCAAATTAGCTAGGCACGAGGATCCGAATCGGGCGATTTGTTTTTATGTCCACTTTACAGGTGTAGTGGAGTAATAAAGTTTAATCAATGAAACGAATCGTCAGATTAAACTTCACCATTCCTTCATGGCTATTCGTGTTTTACGCTGGGCGCTAATATCTATTAAAACATGACCTTTCCGAATCCTGTTATTAGTTGGCTTGTATTTTGTTTGAAAAATGACTTCCTCCTTTTAAGCTCGAGTTGATTTTGTCCCCCACAGATGCCGTATCTCATAACACGCCACAGATTAAATAAAGTTTATAGGGCAAATGGTGAAGAAAGAATTATTTGTCTTGCTCGTTCTAGCGAATTTCCTTTGATTGCTGTTTCATGTCCCTGGTACATTCCACTTCCCGTATTTTAGTCTTTACACTTACGCAGGAGAACAACCAGACTATTCCAAGGGTGCGCAGGAGATAAATGCAAAAGATGTCAATTTTTTTCTGGGTTGGAAGGTTTTGGCAAGGTTTCCCGGAAAACAGTTTAAATATTCAACCCAGTCTCACCCCCAAAAAGACGAGTAGTATCACTTGACAAATGTGCTTCAATATCTGGATTTCATCTATCTTAGGGAAACTCTGAATAGGTTTAGTTAGGATTAGAGTTAGGATTAGGGTTATGATTAGGTTACTGAGTTAGAGTTAGCATTAGGGTTATGATTAGATTACTTAATATGTAACTGACCCTCCGGTGACGGTAAACTTACGTCCGACCACTCACCCGTACAGGTTTTGCAACTATATTACCGAAGCAATAACCTGTCGCATGTGGCAAATTAAAATTCTTTGAACAGATGATATTCCAAGGTGGAATATTTATTGTAGCTTGAAAACGCTGGAGAATTGTGTGAAGAATGTAATGACAGGTGTCATTGTTGTAAGTGGCCCTACTATAAGGTCCAGTGACAAGGTACCTTGAACCACAGCTGGTCAGTGTTATACTGCACCGTCGTCTCAAAAATATTGCTCTCCTGCATACTGATAAGCTCTGAACGGGTAGACTTTCTGGCTGTTCTTGTAGTGCAGCGACCTGAAGCATTTCTCGCAGAAAAAACTAGGATCCTCAGACATTAATGGATCATTTCGAGTTAGCCACCTGTTTCAAAAAATCAAGCGTGAATGAATTAGCCCAGAGAACTGATTCATACACGCTAATCAAGAACTTATTTCCAGCTCATAACTGTAGCGCACTCAATTGTCGATTAATAGCTACCTGGCACTGTAGATTTCACATATAGAACAGCGTTGTCTTTTCGGTCGATGGCGGAATACTTGAAGAGGATAATTTGAAGCACTCTGAGGATCGTCTGCGTGTAGCATCCTATTAAAAAATCACTTTTATTAGAATCCAGCATAGTTTTCATCAATGCATTAAGATGCCTGTAATTGGCAGGATTTTAAACTGAGAGCATTTCTACCTTGAAAAGAATTTTAAATTAAATACGAAGTACATCGAACTTTTGATGAAGTACCATAAACTCGAGGAATTTGTCAAATCGCGCAATTATTCGCTGTCATCATGGGACCTATAACGTTAGAACCGTAGAGATCATATAAAACTAGAGGTGACACGAGGGCCGAAAATTTGGGGTGAAATCGAACGGCGCTATTTTGAGCAAATTGGGGGACAAATCGCTCTTCTCCAGGCCCTGTTCCGTCCGTTCGAGAATTTCTAGGAGGAACAACTGAAGTATAGGAAATTAAACACAGTTTTTAAATACGTAGATACCATGGTGAATGGTAATTTAAGATAAAGTAGGAGAAGATGAAGAGTGATATACGCTTAAAGAGGTATACACAGTTACCAAAGACTGTTGGATAGTTTAGTTCTTAACAGAACTGTTTGAAACTTAAAGAGGTAATATTCTGCGTAAAGAATACGCCTAAAGAATCAGAAAAAAGCACGATGCATTTCGGCAGACCACTTATCAAGTGCTATACGTCTGCTAGCTAAAGAGAAAGAAAGAAACATATCACCTGCTTATATAGTCTAAAGAAAACTCGTGACATCAACCCAACGGAATGTGGGAGGGTCAAAATAGCGATAGTTTGAAAACAAATTCCTTTTGCCGGCACGGATCAGGATCATTACGTTTTATGTAAATGGCTTCCATCACCTTCAATTGAAAGGCGGAAATTGTTTTGTGTTTATTTCCGTTAGATGTGAAGCACAAAACAGTTTCTCTGGTTATTAGTCGGCTATTCTTACTATTGCCCTAATTGTTTTACTTTCTATTTAAAAAAACGAAAACGAGGGACAAAAGTGAAGTGACGTTTGACCACGACATTGAAATTTTCATCCGGGCATTGCGCCCCCCACAATTTACCCAATATGGTGGCAACCAACTTTTCGCCGCGGTTGAGTGACACTAGCCAGAATACCCCTTCTAGTTAATATATGATATCCATGATTGGAACTTTAACATACTTTCTACAGAAAGCTATCTGGACGGAATTTTTGAAATAAAGTTGGTGGCTTGTAAAAAATTCGGCCTCATGAAAAACGTGCCCCACCCTTTCCGCTTTATTTACCGAGTTTTACAGAAATTCACGGAAGTAAACGTCCAAAAATTAACTGTTTACATCCACGTGTACGGTGACTGCGTGGTAGAACAACAAGACCACTTTTGACGCATGCGTGCCCAGCCTTATTTAGTGACCAACCTTCGATCAACAATTATCCCTAGGAGCCATCTTACGCGATACTCGTTTCAACCTCTCTTACTCAATAACGTAAAGGTTAATACTTATACTTTATATACAAAGTATTTACCTCAAATCTCGGAATATCATTATATGTTCACAGTCCCCATGGTGGCAATACAAATATGGATAACCTAGCTTGACATTAAGATCTTCAAATTTTGCGTCTTCCATCTTCTTGCTGGTATAGACCCCTAACCGGGGATGTTTGTAGCGTTCGTCTTTGTTGACCCAATCAATAATTACCCTAGAAGAAGAAAGTGTTCAGCTGGTCAGTTCCTGAAATTTTAAGTAATATTTAAAAACCGAGCAGGAGTGTTTCATCGGGATTTAAAACACGGGGCGATAGCCGAGTGTTTTAGATTCGATAAAGCACGTACTGCGAGTTTTTTAAATGTCTTATAAAATTAACTACTTAATATGTTAATTCGTGAAGAATGTTTGGAAATTTATGTTTTCTAAGCTGAACAAATTGTCTTCTTCACATATAAAAGTACATGCATCTTTACCACATATAAAGACACGACACGGTTATGATTTTCCTTTGTATTTTTCTCATCAATCCTTAATGAATTTTAGAAGCAATATATCGTGCACAATGGCCGATCTAGAATCTGATCATAATTCGTGGGCGCCGTCAAGTTATAGATGAGAAACCAAATGAAATATTATCAATTCACCGGCAGTTCTGTAACATAGTTAAAAGCACACTTTTATGGCACTTTCGACGACCTAGGCGCAGAATTACGGCCCTTTGAAATAAGAAACCTGGTAATATAGATCTAATGGCGACCCACGGACTTTCAGAGCACTTTCTTCTACTGAGTTAATGAGTTGCCTTTCAACAAAGCTATTGGACGGAATATTGGGCGGGTTAAAATAAATGATATAAGTGGTTAACTTCATCCAAGAAAACAAGGGGCGCATGTACGCAAATATAATGGCGCACTTAGGGTGGGCGGCCACCGCCTCCGCCCACCCCCTGTAGATCCGCCCTTGGACAGATGGCGAGTCTGAGATGGGGTGTTTGATCTGTATTTCCAAATACCGAGAAGTGACTTGAAAAACGAGGCGATTCCCGAGTTTTTTTTAACCTTCTTCGAGGGTTCGGTAATCAAATGAAACACGACTTTCGAGTGTTAAAATACAAATTGTGAAAAACGTGCGTATTTAAAGAGCAAATCGGGTTTAAAGCTGTTGAAATGTTATACCAATTACCCTATTATTCAAAATAAACGCCTCCCTAAGCATGTAAACTTTAGTGAGCGCTCTTCCCGAATAAACGCCACCTCGCAAATAAACGCCCCCAAACCAGTACATAGATGGATGGGGACTATATTTCAACTTATCATATACTGTCGTATAGTGATATACGTTTTTTTGTAAAGTTTATGTTATGTATAAGAAATACACAATAGAGTACGCGGTGATGTGTCACGTTACGTTAATAGAAGTAATGGTAGAAATCCCTTGGTTAGAACTTTCCTGTTTTCGGAGAATAAACGCCTCTCCCCAATAAACGCCTCTACTCGAATAAGCGCTCCTTTAAAAAAGCGAAAATTTAATGAACGGCCTGGGCGTTCAATGGGAAAAATGCGGCGAGACTACATTTCCAAACGACATCTCGGTCATGATTTTATTTGTGTGGTGAGAGACACGTGCACCACTACTGTGACTAGGGTTCGATTCCGGCTCCGTGCAGTTATCTGATTAAAGTTACCTTGGCTACATGTGAGAAAGCGTTGTCTACTTTGTCTCTACCAAGCATCGCAGGTTTTCTCCGGATACTCCGGTTTCCTCCTGTAGTAACACTGGACCCATAAGGGGTGGCCCTTATGGGACCTTTCGGGAGAACAGCATAGGTAGCTGATAGGGTTATCTAGTATAAATAAAGACACTTTACCTTTACCTTTTACCTTTACCTTCGACATGAATTATCAATGAGTTTGAGAACTGTATATCTCAAATTCATTAATAATTCATGAGTAAAACACAATGGAAATCAGTACCGAGACGTAGTTTGGATATCTGATCTCAATTAGCATAGAATTTCGTCAAATTTAAACCCGATTTTCTTTTTAAATACGGATTCGTTGGAGATATAATATCATACATTCGAAAGTCGTGTTTCATCAGATATCCAAACACCTCAAAGTTGGTTAAAAAACTCGGCTATCGTCTCGTTTTTCAACTCACGTCTCGGTGTATGGGTATCTGATGAAACACTCCTCGTGTATGATATATTACTTGAAATTCCAAGATATCTTACTTGCTGTAGTCCCTGCTCAGTTCGTCTCTTCTGTCGTTGTAGAACACGCCTTCAATGAACATAAAACCAGACGGACAAATATCCTAAAATAAGAAATCAACAAACAGAAATCATCATCATCATCATCATCATCATCATCATCATCATCATCATTATTATAAATATTATTATCTGTGTGAAAGCTACTGTCCTATGTAGCCACTAGTAAAGACTACCAAGATTTGCTAGTCTACTCATCTACAGTGTTCGTGTGGTTGTTTTTATATGAGTTCATTCTGATGTCACTATTCCAGCTAGAATCTTTCTCTTTATTGCTTCACTTTCTATCAGTACAATCTTCTGCATTTTCTTTGCTATTCTCTCAGTCTCGATCTAATCTCCTATTACTCTAAATACAATTTTTAACAATCTTCCTATTCCTCCACCCAGACATCCAGCAACTAAGGGAATAATTTCCACCTTATTATTATTATTATTATATATAATAATCACAGATTGTAGATTTTAGGTGGTGTTTATATGGAAGCGAGTCAGCCCTCCAAGAAGGGCTGGGCCTCTTTGCCAAGATCCCACCTCCCTGTAAAATCCCTTGTAAAATTTGCTTTTGTTTACATAAGACGAGGGCCAGCCCTCCCAAGCCAGATTTCGTTATCGACTACCCGAGTTCTCGCCTAGGACGGCTGGAAATGTTTGATGTAAACACAATCAGAAGGCCTGGCCCTGCCATTACGCGTTCGTGCTTGATCCAGTCCTGCTAGAAGGGCCAGAAAATTCCCATCTAAAGGCGAGGTGAAATTCAGCCCTCTTACTAAGACTAGCCCTACCAAGAATTTGGCTCGTCTCCATAGAAACACTCCCTTAGATGTTAGAATGTAAATAACACATAAGAATAAAAAGAAATCTCAAAATACCTTTCCACTAGCAACTGTTGTAAAGCCCGGATTTTCACTGTGTTCCCCAGGTATAACGGAGTCAGCAGGACAGTAAATCACGTCGCGTAGTTCTGTTAATTTCTTAAATCAAAGAAATTTAAAGTTATTACGAATGAGCGAAGACAATCTTAATGCTGGCTTAGATTAGAGTTGGGTTTCTGTCAGCACTCGCAGAGCATTATAAGTGTCCGCTTTGTTGGTTTCAACAGATCCCATAACAAAAACTCATCACGGATCATTGTTGGACGTTTGTCTAGCTCATACCTCAGAAAAACCATTTCTGAGCCCCGGACGAAGATCGAACCGTAAACCTTTTGATGACCGGTAGGAAGGCTGCGGGTCCGACTCCCGTCTGAGGCTTAGAAATCGTTTTTTTGGGACGTCCAACGATCATCCCTTATATCTCCAAGCTCCCACATGCATAACATTAATCTCATTAAAATTTAACTCGTAAAATGGTTTAAATCTTTTTCCATCTACTGTTTAACATTTACGCGAAAAAGCCATGCGTCATAAAAGTTTACAAAAGGTCCAAATTTAGATACCTGCCTCCCCAAACACAAAAATTCTTGAGCTCTTTTCAACTGTAAGAAAGAAGTACAATTTACAAAACAGTTTAAACAACATAACAGGCAAAAAGTGAAATAAAGCAGAGGAAAAACACGATAACGTTTTCAACATAATAACAGTTTCGAGGCAGCTGGGCCTTATCATAATAAAATAATAAATTCTTTATTTATACGGTTAAAAAAATCCCTTCAGCATAGAAAGCTGGTATTAACGGGAGAACAGTGAAGTGTTAAATGGCTTAAGTGTTAAATTTCAGTGATTCTTTTTTTTCCGCAGATTAAGAAGCTTTTTTCAATTTTACCGGGTTTTACAGTCGAACCTCTATTAAGTGGACACCTTTGGGATCTTGTTTAGGTGTTTCCTTAAAAGGGGTCGACATTGTGGGGGTATGCATGTGGTCACTAGCCTTTTCTTTTTATTTAATATATGTACATGTAATACAGCACTAATTTAAAAATAAGTTCACAGATTTCTTTATGCATAACAAAACATTAACTGAAAATATGATGAAACGTGAGATCAATTTAAGAAAGAACCAATACGTTTGCTTTCGAGGCTCGTGTGGTTGAAAGTCCCTCAGAGTGTCAGTAACACTACGAAAAGCACTGGAAAGTTGTTCAAGCCCATGCTAAACGGTAAACTCTGCTACTAGACGTTCGGCCACTATCAGGGTCTCGGTTTATCTCGATCTCGTAGTGTCCGCATAGGAGGTTATTTTGCTCACGGGAACCCAAGATAGGTGTCTGCATAATAAAGGTTATAGCTATAGAGTTTTATTGAAGAAATGGTCGTGACCTGTGATAGGTGGAAGGGGTCCGCTTAAGAAGGGTGTCCATTAATAGGGGTTCAACTGAATTTACTGTAATTGGTCTTGCAGACGGCGAAATGCTATACAAAGACAAGTCTAGTGCTATATTTACTATCGAGAAACTTGTTAGAGAAAGAATGGATGTAAACTTTCAATTAACTTAAAAACGCCTTTGCAATTGAAGAAAGGGTTCATGGTCTTGCGTGCGCCACTGGCTAATACATGCACGCGTGAAGTTGGGAGAACACGAACGAGTAGATAGTGCTCACGTCCCGTCTACAAGCGGGAAACATTCCTTTAATTTTTTTCACTCTATCACGGTTCCATCACACGCACTCCGGCGGAGAAAATGTTGTTGGCGAAGAAAACGGATTTTACCCACGAAGTTTAGAAGACGACAATTGGTCTGTAACACGTCACGAGACTAAAAACCACCATCTGAAAGCAAACCCCACGTACACGTAAGCAAAGAGCTAGGCTATATAACATAGAATTCATTTATGATTTTGAATGATTACACGAAAAACGACCCGCACCAGAATTTCAAGGATCTTTCTAGCGCTTTTTTTTAAGTGGGCGGTGCGCCCGGTGTTACCTAAGTGAACGTCTGGCGTGATGAAAACAGACCAGATTTTCTGGTTCAATAAAGACTTGATCCGATTACTGAGGGTTCTTCAACCGTCTAAGTAATCAAGATAAAAGCAATGGATTATAGATGGTATAAATCGTCGACGGTTTCTACGGAGCCCCTAAAGGCCCATACTTTTTCTGTTTTTTTTCTTATCGAAAGTCGACTAATAAGTCGTCTTGTAAGTCGACTTATTTTAAAGGACGAGTTATAAGTCGTCTTATAGGTCGACTTACAAGATCTCATGTTATAAGTCGACTTATAACTCGTCTTAAAAAACTCATTAATTCACGAAGAAAACACAAAAAACTTTAGCTCCTAATTAGTACGCTGTAAATCGGATACAGAATACTAATTAGAATTATCAACTTTTCCCTTCGATTTTCTTGGTTAAAATTAACTGAAACTTCAAAATAAAATTCGCGTCTGAACTGTATGGGATTTACTACGGCTCGCCTTGTAAATGCCATGCAGATCGGCCGCTCATATTGTATCTATTACTTATAAGTCGACTTATAAATCCACTTATAATTCGACTTACAACTCGTCTTGTATGACAACTTGTAAGTCGATTTATAACGCTATATGAGATAGTGTGGAAAAGTCTCGGATGGGAGACTGCGTCCGCATATTACTTTCAAAATGGAGGCTCGAAATGACCTTGTAGAGCGTTACTTTAATCTCGGATATAAGCAAAAGGAAATCCTGTCTCGTCTTCTTTTGATACACGATCAGAAACTTAGTTCCAGGCAGTTGAAATGGATACTTGCAATAATTTTGCGTCTTTGTACCAGGTGTGAATCTAGAAGACAAGTCTAACTCGAAGTACAGCACGGTGCTAGCCCACCAAAACCTAGGGTGAAAATTTTTCTGGAGAAATCTCTTGTATTCTGCTACGCTAATTTAAAACAAAAAAACAAAAACAAAAAAAAAAAAAACAAACAAAAAACACAAAACAACAAGATTCTAAGCTGTTCTAATGGACAGCATGAACACAAGCCTTAACTGATGTACTACAGTATAGCCATGCATTTCTTACCGTAACTGGATGATATAATGCAACGGAAAGGGCTACTTCTGGTCCATCAATTAACTCACAGCCTTTTTTATTCTCGTTTTCCAAGGCTTTCTAAAGTGATGAAAATAATATCAGATAGTGCTATAGTTTGTAGCTTCAAGGAACTGCATAATGGCAGTAAGCGTTCTGGATCAAGCCAAAATTTCATGACCTGGCAAGTAAAGATTACAATGCCTTAACGCACGGGTGGGTACCATATTAACTCTTATCGTTGAAGTGAAGTGAGGTGAAGAGAATGAATAAATGAATGAACCAATGAATGAAAGAATGAAAAAATAGAGGGAGGAATGGAGGGATGGATGGGGAGATGGAGAGATGGATGGATGGATGGATGGATGGATGGATGGGAGGGAGGGTGGGTGAACGAACGAATGAACCAATGAACGAAATGAATGAAAATCTTGCTGCAACTCAATAGCCCACCTGCAGCCAAAACGACCCAGGCTTTGGAGATGTTCTGGTTAAGCCAAGTGAACATACATGTACAGTAAAGTATTAAAGTGAACATATTAATGTGAAACATATGACAGGCAAAATTTTATTTTGTAGTGACTGCACTTACCAGCTTTTCAGATAAGACAAGGTAGTTCCTTTCCTGAAAAGGATTAACACCTTTCTTGTCAACAGCAAGTGCCCTTACAAATGGATATGGAAAAATATTCTATGAAGATAGTACTTGACAATAAAATTACTGAAATAAAACTAACTTATAATTATTGAAGAGTTCAGAAGAACGTGAAGATTGTACACCCATTCACTGACACCAAATTGCCTATGACAGAGGGATTCCACAAGGGAGGTGTCTAATACCAAGAAAACTGCAATGGCTGGGATTAAAGGGAAGACAATAAATTACCAACGTTGACATATCTTTGCATAAACTAGGTTGCTCAAATTTCTTGGTTTTTAGTAAGGTCTGATGATAGTACTGTATACTGTGAGCACATTGGAATCACGTGTTCTGTTCTGCTTACTATTACAGCACTGAATTTCAATAAATTTAAAATAATCTTACGATAATAGCACAGGCACTTGTTAACAGAGCAGCATTAACAGCTACATAACTGTAAGGTATTAAAGTATTACTATTTAGAATAAACAAGAACGGAAAAAAATTTCTTTTGCCAGATGTAAATGAATGAACCCATGATGGCGCTGGGTTCATTAGTAAAGGTTATCAGGTCTTTTCGTGCGCAAGACGGCACGCATGTTTAAATTGATCCGCTATGACTGGGAAATACCATGAAAAACAATCACTTTACCTCATTCATCAAAATGTTACTAAGGTCATTGTCTGCACTTTAACAGTCAATCAAAACACATTTAAAACTACAGCAAAAGGAAAATTTACAAGCAATGCTATTTATGCAAACGGTTTATCTTAAGGTTAATCATCTTCGATTTCTGCATCAAAAGTGAACGTGATCAGAATCGTGAAAAATATCTCGCTGGTTCAGTTTCTAAAAGTTTAGTTTTTTGCGATAATTTCACTTCTGTCAACATCATTTAAGTTTTTGTCGTTTGCACCAATTATTAACGTTAACTCAATTCTATGCTAAGTGGCGTGCAGGGGGGGGGGCAGAGGGGGTGATGGCCTTGGGCATCCATTTTAGGGAGCATCCAATCAAAGAGTGAAATTGAAATTAAGTTTTTTGAAACTTGAAATTATCGCTGTTAACTTTGTTGCAAAGCTGCCCTACACCCGAACTTAATTAATGTGGCTGATTTATATTTAATTTGAATAAAAAGTTTATTTCATCTCTTTTTACATATTTAAAATGTCTTCCTTTCTCACATTTCTCAGCACTAGGCCCTATACTTGAGTCTTGGGGGCATACAGTCAAGGAGTTGGCCCCGGGCATCACCAAACCTCTGCACACCACTGCAGTCTATGCTTCATTGAAAAGCACCCGTTCGATAGTATGTTAGTGAAGTGGTGTTAAAGGAAATTTTTAGCTTCTGCATTCCTGCGCCAAACTTTAACGTAAATTCGTTGTGAAGTTTGATCGAGTTGTATCTTGCAGCCACTAACATTGCTTGGAAATGACCGACAAAACTGGTAATAGCATCATTTCCATAGTTCTTTTCATCCGTCCAGTTCTTTGGGTCAAAAAACCTAACCATCGCATGTACTCTGTCCTCAAAATCTTCGATGCGCTGTTTTAAAAACGTGGGCAGATTGGCATTTACGCAATTTTTTTCGCGTTACCAGCTTTCAACCTGTTGTAGTTGCTCAGACTACGCATCTTTCGAAAACTGATGCGAACTAATCCCCCGTGTTTGGCAGTTTTTAATGCTTCCCCTCCCTTCATAAAATCCTACGAGAGGGAAAACATCCCCTCACTTTCTGTCGGCCTAACACCCTAAACGAGCTAGATAGCTGGTATGAAATTCATAGATTGTGCCAGCAGAGTTCTTGCTGTCTTCTAATTCCAACAAAGTAAGACAGTGCGATTATACACTGGGACCAAGGTGTTTAAGTGATATATCAACCTGAGGCAGAAGCATGAAGTTTGATATATCACTAAAACACCAAGGTCAAGGTACATAACCAACTTATATCATCGTTGTTGAAGTTTCAAAAGAAGTAAATAAATAAACTTGCCTGACAAACAAATGAAAATGGTGAAAATTTGGTAGAAAATACATGAATACTGTATTTTAATGGCATTGATAAGTTAGGTATCAACCTCCAGAGAACAAAAGAAACTAAGCTGACAATGATGTAATACAGGTAACAATTTATTATGGCCTCAGAATAAGAGTAACAATTAAACAGTTTGTAAACCAAATTATAACCAGGGTAACACAGCTATACCTGTTGGTAAATTGTCTGATAAACCTTAAATGAACATGCAGTAAATCAATAAATAGTACAGTAATTATTTCCACATGAAAATTTTAAATCATATGCCAATAGTATAAACTTTAAAGCTGTGTAATACACCTATAGGATTATTAATCAAATGATGATACAGGAATATCTAGTAAGCTGATGAGGTCATGTGAATATGGAGTAACAAAATAATACAGTGATTCTAAACTTTATGTTTCAAAACAACTGTACATGCTACACAGTATGAAATCTAATGTAATTCTTACTGAAGAGTTGCCAAATCAACCTCTGAAACACAACTTGAAATGTCTAGGAAGTCATCATTCTGAGGTTCAGCAGGACACTAGAAGTATTCAACAAAATTACTGAATAAATCAACGAAAGATGTTCAGCTAATTCAAAAGTTGCTAGAATAAAAAGTACAGTGTACAACCAAAATCAAATTTGATCTGCTGTAAATAAGATCTGCTGTAAATTTGATATGCAGATGGTTGTTTACTTGTTATAGTTACACTTGCCAATTAGCTTATTCCCTGGCCTGCATGCAGGCCCAAATCATTAAATAATAAGGCAAAATTTGCAGTTACTCATTTTATATACTAAACAACAACTGAATAAACTATGTACCTTCAAATTGTTTGGACTTTACCATAAATGAAGCATAAAAAAGAATGAAAATGGATAAACATTAATTACTTCAAACAAAAAGTAGCAATGTGTACTGTACCAAATATATAAATTATTCTTTCACTATTTAACAATTATTTAACCTATACATAGGAAATGAGGTGAACAGTGGTGACTATTGGCATTAATTTTATGAAGGCACAATGGGTGTGGATAATATTTCATCCACCACAAAGACTGAGTTAATAATAATCTAGTTGAGTTTGAGTTGTTAGAATTTAGCTTACTTGTGTCATGAAGCACAAGCCAGACCTTTTTCCTTTTAAGTACAAAGAATCAGTTCATTCAAAATATATACCTTGATGGACAGTTTGTTGGTTGATTCAGTTGTTGTTTTCAAACCCTTTTACTTTCACCTTTGGCATTTTTTTTAAGTTAGATTATTATTGCAGATTATTATTATCATTAATTATTGCATTTTCCTGGAATTAATAGATACTTTATGGCAAAATGCAGATGTCCAACTGAGAAGACATCATTTTGTTTTGCAAAACAGTAATAGTCTTCTTACATGGTGCTATTTTTCATAAAACTTATTTCATAAAAAAATGGTGGAACTTTGCACTATAATTTTCTTACAAGTTGCAATATCTTTTTCTTCTTGAAACAAGTTACCAATAATAGCAGCTAGTATAACATGGGCTTTAACCTCACAGGATATCCTGTGATAACATGACAAACCAGACAGTGCCAAAATTTTGTATATCTATCACAATTTTTATCACAATTAACAGTGGTGCTGCAATAAGTCAACTTCTGAGGGGACAAATGATGGGCCACAGAATTTCTGGTTGGGTAAAACCTCCGAGAAAATATGCTAAATTAAGGGTGAAATATAAGAATTGTTGGTACATTGGAATACTCAGCTTCTGTTCCATTGACTTTTGAAAACTACATGCAATAAAAGTGTCAAAATATCCCTACACTTTTCATCCAAAATACGTTTTTCATGAATAAATTCCGACTAATGCCCCTCCATCCCCCCCCTCGCGTCGCTGATACTTGACATTGACTCGTTATATTTAATTACTAGCTGGTATATGCTGTGTATCCTAATCAAGAATGGAAAATACTAGTTTTCGCACTGATATTGAGTGAATTTGAAACAAAAATTACATCTACTAAACAATCGTTTGCGCGCACAAACCAACCTGCACACCTCATCCAACTCTGCCAAAGTGTCCTCTGTTATCTGCATTTCATTGGCAAGATTAATTCGATTCACCCCAGTTCTTTTTCTTTCGATGTCTTCACCTTCAATCGTTGCCAGAATCTCCTCTTTAAAGTTCTTAATAGAAATTACTGAGGAAAACTCACGCGAGCTATGTCTGTTAAAATGTGCAGCCATCTTTTTCGGTTTTGCAATATGTAAATCATGTGAATATAAGTACCATTTCGATTGGATGAATGGGTTTGTTGCAATTTTTTTAGCCAATCACAGACGACAAAAGAATTGGAGGCTGAATGTTTTCTTGACAGAAGCACAGGAGGAAGTAAGTATAACCAATCTAATAACGTTACTCGAGAGGTGAAGGCTATTTTGTTTGCGAGTACCTTGAAATAATGTCTTCGCAGCCATACAACTGGCAAGCCGGTAAAACCAGTATTAACGAAAGGGTGAAGTTCTTATTTAACAACGAGATCCTGAGCGATGTCCATTTTATTGTCGGCAAAGGATCCCAAAGAAGACGCATTCCTGCTCACAAGTTTGTACTTTCGGTTGGAAGTGCCGTGTTTGATGCGATGTTTAATGGAGGGATATCAAGCCCAACGGATGATGTAGAACTGCCAGACGTCGAATCGTCTGCATTTTTAGCCATGTTGAAGTTTCTGTATACGGACGAGATACAAATCGGACCTGAAACTGTCATGACAACACTATACACTGCCAAGAAATACGTTATTCCTATCCTGGAGAACGCTTGTGTGGATTTTTTAAAGAAAAATTTGCGTCCTGATAATGCGTTTATGTTGTTGACACAAGCAAGGTTGTTTGACGAGTCGCAGCTGGCTACGCGCTGTCTTGAATGCATTGATAAAAACCCCAGTGAAAGCTTCAGTGCGGAAGGGTTTACTGATATTGATTATGAAACTTTATTTGCTATGTTAAAACGTGACACGTTAGGCTTAAAAGAAAGCCAGTTATTTCAGCATGCAGTTCGTTGGGCGGAGCACGAGTGTGAAAGAAGAGAAATAACCAAGAACCCTACGAATGAAAGGTAAGTTATCAGAATTCAGAAAGTCAATGTAAACAAGGAATTCAAGGCAACACTGTTGCACTGCGGCCTTTTCAGTTTGTGATCTAAGTTTAGCAGGGCTACGATGTCGTTCTGTGTTTTGCATGTGACTGAGGATCCCTTCAACCTGGCTCAGTTTTCTTGCCTAGGTCAACGTGTCTAAGCAAATTTTTGATAGCGTTTACATGCTGACCCAGACTGTAAGCCGATCTGGACCACGCTCCTCGAAAACTGGTTGAACTAGTAGATTTCGTGATGTAAACATGACATTAGATCAACTTGGGTTGACATTTTCATACAAAAAATTGCTGAATATGGTTATAAACAAGTAAAGAAAGAGAATGGGTATGGGATGACCAGGCAGAATAATGCAAATTTTGTAAACAACAACGATGATAAACAATTATTGGACGAAGGTGAGCATGATCTCAAGAATTATTCAGACCAAGGTCAATGTTTTCTGCCGAAGCTGAAGGCTGAGGCTGATAACACTGACTGAGGTCTCAATAATTCTTGATATTATGTGTAAGCCAAATCCTATAATTGTTTTATTATACATTCAAAATAGCAATAGATGCAATAAAAGATTTGCAGTAAAGGACTTGTGTGATTGACTTTCCAAACTGCCACAGGCAATTTTTGCTGTATTGTGGTTTTTGCAGCCTTGAGTGGTTACATCATCAGCATCCGATAACTGTTTTTGGACAGCTCCTTTGAATATTCACAATATTTGACAGAAATGATGTCAGGGTTCTGGAGATTGAGAAGGTTCTTGGATATGAAAGTGATTACATCATTTTCTTCATCAATGATGCAATCACTTTTCCCATGTATATATAAACCTTAGGTTCACTTATGTTAGTTCACTTGATCTGAAGATGATTTTGCAATAAAATCGAAATATCACCATTTCACAGTTTTCATCTTTTGTTAACTTAAATCTTAAGTCGAAAGATGGCCTTGGTTTTCGGAATTTGCTTTCTCTTATATTTTTTGAAGTTGTCAGCTGGTCAAGGTTTTTTTTTCTAAAAGAGATATGTTTGTAAACATTTTTATGCCACCAGTTTGGTGAGATAAAAATGTTACACATGCAATTTTGTATACTGCAATTGTCATCTTGCTGTATGCAATAAACCCATAACAGTCTATGCTGCAGTTTGTCTTCAGTGCTTTTGTCAGTTTAACACAGCTCCTTATGTCAATTGCACAGCAGAAAATTGCAAGTGTAAACAGCTCTTAAGACATCCTGTATGAGTTTTGATTGCCAGGACAGAAAGTTTGGCATATTTGCTGCCTCATTTTATGCATTTGCACCGTAACTCATTGTCCTGAAAAGTCTGCTGGTTTCTCAAGTCTTCAGTCACTATGCAACCAATCAATAGTTCTCTCAGTCACACGTTAGCCTGTACCAAGTCATGTCAGCATGTAAATTGATTGTGCACTTGTATTTAAAACCATGCAGTTTCTAGTTAAACAATATCTGTGCAAATGCAGTTTGGCCTCTAACATTGGCTCTTGGAGGCTCAGGCCAGAACTTTGCTTCAGTTATTCTGGTTGTGAACTAGAACCCACTGAATTCATTTTGATTGATGTCTTTCTAGGAAGGTTTTGTCCCAAGCATTGTACCAGATCCGTTTTCCTTTGATGCCTGTGGAAGATTTTGCTGCTGGGCCTGCTCAGTCTGGCATCTTAACAGACAAGGAGATTGTAAGTCTTTTCCTCTACTTTCATGTCAACCCTAAGCCAAAAGTAGACTTCCTTGACAAGCCAAGGTGCTGCCTCACAGGCCGTGAAAAGACTGTGAAAAGATTCTCAAAAGTAGAGAATCGATGGGGCTACAGTGGGACCAGTGACAGGATTCGGTTTTCAGTGAACAAACGCATATTTGTGGTTGGTCTGGGCTTGTACGGTGCGATTCATGGTCCAAGTGATTATAATGTCAAAATGCAAATTTTAAACACTGAAACGGGGAGCGTTTGTGGTGAGAACGATACAGCCTTCAGTTGTGATGGCTCACAAGGAATATTCCGTGTGATGTTTAAGGAACCAATAGAGCTATCCCCAGTGGTGACTTATGTTGCCAGTGCAACGTTGAAAGGTGCTGATTCTTATTATGGCACCAAGGGACAAAGGAAGGTTGTCTGTGACGTAACAGATGGGAAAGATGAAAAGATCATATTCCATTTCTCCTATGCAACTGGAAATAACAACGGAACTTCAGTCGAGGATGGTCAGATACCAGAAATAATATTCTATACTTGAATGATCAGAGTCTGTTCCTGCAACATCATGTTATCATCCAAGCTTTTATCCCACAATGCTTGTGGTGACTGGTTCACCACAGAAGACTGTCATAATGCCAGCCTTGTCAGGGGCATAGTTTATGGGGGTATGTAGGGTGTGACACCCCCCAAAGTTTGGCAAAAAACCAGAAAATTCATGCTAAAAGTATGCAGTAATTATGGCAAAATTTGGTTTGGTAAGGTAGGTCATAATACATTTTATTTTCAAGTTTTTATTTAATTTACTTTTTAGGGCTGAGGATTCAAGGATTGAACAGCATACATGACCTGAATATGCATCAAATTAAATTTGGGAAATTTTTGAAAGGATAAAATATTCAGGAAAATTAAGTTTTGGACACCCACAAATCAAAATGGGTTAACTAAGCCCCTTAGCCTTGTTTATCTAAGTTGTGAATTCAACAATTTGGATTGATCTTGTACATTTCTCTTTTATCTGGTTAGCTCATGTTGTTGCCAGACTGATGCTGAATTTATTATAAAATATTTAGCATTTACACAATTCTGTACAGTAAATGGCATTGGAAGATAAAGAAAATTGCCTCCATACAGCTCTCTGTACAGAGCCAATTGTTATGATCAGTGAAAATTGGTGTTCTGCTCACATTTTATTCCATTTGTTTAAATGTTTATTTACAGTTACGAAACTCATGAGCATTTCCTTTTAAATTATCCTGCTAATGATAGAAATGTACACAGGTAAGTTTAAAATTTTTAAAAACATAAAACCAATCGTTTTCATCTAAAAAGACATCATCAAGGTTAAAACTATGATATAGTCCTTTTAAACTAAAACATTTGTTTTTCTATAATGTGTATATATATATATATATATATATATAAAGATGAAATTTACTCATATATATATATATATATATATATATATATAACACACACACACACACACACACACACACACACATAGAATTAAAGTATTATAAGGTTTTTAAAAGTTTTATCTTGTCAGTTATAAATGGTTTTAAAACTTGGAACAAGCAGGTTTTTGATAAGTTATATAAACATACATGTATATGTATATGTATATGTATGTATGTATCCATCTACATATATTTAGATGTTATGGTTTATTTACATGATAAAACAATTATTACAGATTTGTATAGTAAACCTACTGATACAAATCAGTATTTGCATAAGAGGTTGCATCATCCAGGACTTGTAAAGCATAGAATTGCATATGGACAAATAGTGAGACTTTGGCAAATTTGTGACTGAGGAAATGTTTGAGAAGAGATTAAAAGAGTTAAGGGGTCCCTCTACTAAAAGATGATTTAAGGAGAAGCTTGTTGATCATCAGTTTAGAAAAGCCAAAGGGAAAGATAGAAATAAGCTCTTTTGTCAGGATATTAAATGAATTAAAAGTAATAGGGATGGAGTTCCATTGGTAATGGAATTCCATCCAGCATTATTGGGGGTTAGTAAAGTTATTGATTCACTTTAGCCAGTTTTGCATGCTTCGGATGATACGAGAAAGATTTTTGAGGAAAAGCCTATGTCGTCATTTAAACAACCAAAAAATTCAAAAGATGTTCTGGTTAAATCAAAACTAAGGGTAATTAAAGAGAGTGTAGTGGGGATAAAACGGTATAGAAAATCCAGGTGCCAGATTTTTCAATATATAAATGAAGGAAATGAAGTTGGTTCAGGAGAGAAGACATATTTTATTAATTTTGCTTTTGATTGTGACTAGCAAGGGGTTATTTATATTATAAAATGTAAAATATGTTCAAAGATTTATGTAGGAAGTACAATTACAGCATTTAGAAAGCGATTTAACAATCATAAAAGCAACATTAATAGATATGCAAGAGGCCAGAGGGGTATACTGGGTGAACATCTGTATGCATATTTTTTCCAATTAACTGTGATGATAATCGATAAAACTGATGTGAAAGATTCAAAAGGGTTTTAGGCATATAAACTAAATTTATTTATTCTGCTGGGACTTAACAGAGACTTTTTGTAATTTATTGTAATTAGTTTATGATTTTAACTTTTAATTAACTTGTACAAACAGTATATAAGGGATATATAAAGTTTGCAATGTTTGTATTGTGACAAAGGGGTAGTACCCCAAAATGTAGGTTTTTATTGAAGATTTTTTAAAGAGTTTTAGCTGAAAAAAAAATATTATTGATGTAAAAAAAAATATTATTGATATTATTGATGGTGAACTTGATTTGGTGAATGCCTTTAAGAGCAATGGTAACCCAGAAAATCATATTACATTAACTACAAATTCATCTACAAAATCCTCTGTAGCTAAAAATTAAGTAGGAGCAAGATCACATTAATTGGGATCAATCAAAGTTGATGACAAGTATCATCAAACTCTTCATCATCAAGTTTGAGAGTCCACTGAAGTTTTCAAACACAACACATCAACACAAGATAGCTACCCACTGATTGAAGTTTGGACACCTGTAACTCATAAATCATATATCTCATAAATAAGTTATATGTAGTCACAATAAGTTTTCACTGGTTAAAATGAAATTCTAATGATAATATGAAATCTTACAAACAATCAAACATAGCTCATATCATGCAAACACATACTACATGCTTGTGTCATTGACGAATTTTGTTGATGCTGTCAAATACCATTAGTCATGCTATGAAGATGTCCTGAACAAAGGGGATGATAGCTCAACAGATTAAAGACAAAAATACATGGTAGTAAATACAAATATCTTGAGATAAATCTGTTACTACATGTAAAGTTTCAAAGAACGCAGATTGTATTTACTGCCATGGAAGGTTATCTCATACTCTCATGTTGCTGAGTTTGTCCACAGTTTATTAGCATTCTGTTAATGATGCAATTATTTGCATGACCAAGGAAGAGAAAACAAAAAGCCAGAACACTAGCTTAAGTAATTATCAGAGTATCAGTCACCTACAAAACATTTTTTCAAGACTGGGACAGAGGCATACCAAGGTTTTAAGCTTTTTGTAGTTGTTTGCACACGTTGCTCTAGTGGCAATTGTTAATAAAGAAACACCAGCTACTTCCACATTTTTATCACAAAAAGAAGAATCAATGGTCATGGAGAGAAGCCATCAGCTTTAACATGATGAAGATAAAAGGACAAAAATAATGTGGTAAGGTAATGACGACAGTATAAAAATATGCAATAAAACAGAAAACACAGAGCAATAACTTCAGTAATTATTGGAGTATTATTGGTTGTCTACTACCTCTAAGCATTTCATATTTAAAAAGGTAGGTAACCAACATCATAAATGCTCTCCAATCCAAATGTTCTCCTGCTAGTTTTTTTCTTGTAAATTGGTTTTGCTGGTGTTTGAAACAACCACGATGCTTATCAAATTGTTTGACTGGACTGTTCTGGAATATATTTTAAGTTGTCTAAATATATTTTATTGGGGGGATGGATAAATTCCCCAAAGGGGAGTGAAATCCCTAGGGGACGAAATCCCCGTGATACCGGCTTCGTGTGACGCAGAACATTTGGGTACGAATTCGGATGTGTGACTAAGGGGCTTTTTACATGATTCCGAATCGAATTTCATTCAGGATTGAAGTCATACCGGTTATATTAAAATCATTTTGACTGTTTACATGAATCCTGAATGAAATTTAACTCATTCCGGATTGTGTTCATACCGGCTCTCATTCTGGAATGAAATGTCATTTGGGATTAAAATTTCGTTCCCTTCTCATGTAAAGGCACTGCAAGCTTTCACTCCAAACTGGAAGACGTGACCTGGAGGCGGTGGCGTAGCCAGAAAGCAAATGTTATGTGGGCACAAGATGGGCACAGGTGTCAACATTTCTTGGTAGTTTTTTAGTTATTACACTACTAGCAAAAGGCACGAGGCACGCCCTCGAGATATTTTGCAGTATTTGAACCCAATAACACTTCTGCACTTACTGCTATTATTATTATGTTTCCTCTGGCTTCTCAACATCACCCCTAGGCTCGCTTGACTCGGGCTTGGTGTTACCACTTTTTGTCCTTCTCTTTTTATTCGGATTTATTTCACAATAGTAGAACAACGACAATTGCCTTGCTGCCATATTTACACGTAAACATTTTACTCGTGATCGCCCACTAACACATACCTTAGCGGTGACAGTCAAAAACATTGTTTTACTTCATCTTGCAGGGATATATTTTTACGAAATAATTAACATTTATGTGGAAATTATACTAATACTTGGACTTTATGTAAACAAAACAATTATATTTAATCTTTGTAGTGACTATACTCTATACTTTGCCAAATATGAGATAGATTTGTCAGCAATACTTCACCCGGGCATAAGCAGGTTTCACCCGACCACAGGCCCTGGTAGGCCCGGTGTAGCTACGTCACTGCCTGGAGGACTGCAACCACAGAGTAAATGATCTGCAACAAACAATGTATGCGTGCTTTTAACATATACAGACGACAACATAGTGGAAATATCAGCTTAAACCTCAGTATGTCTGTGAACGAACGATGGAATTGGGACAGCGAAAAAAAAAAACAGAAGGTTTTCGGCAGACGTCAAGGCTTTTGAAAGGCTAAAGTTGGGAAGATGACTAGAATAGGACTCTAATTAGGTTTTGATGCTACAACATGTTGGAATCAAGCGTAAATCGCTGAAAGAAACATACTGGCTCGAATATTATCGGTTGCCAGCTTGAAATTTCAGGTTTCACGCGCTGTTCGGTCCGGAGATACAATTCGTATGTAAGCATGGTTTGAATTCACTTTCAATCCGGAATGAAAATCCGAATTCATGTAAACACCCTCTAAAAAGGAACAGAAAAGCACGTCCTTGAGTTGACTAACTCAACTTTTCCCGATTGTCACCGATTCACCCTAGCAGATAAGAGAGAAGTTCATCAAGGGCTGCGCCGTTCCTTCGAGAAAAGCTGTGGAGGTTAATTTGGAATCTCTGTTACGTCTAAGAAAGCTGTAACCGTGTAACGCAGAGGCCATTTTACCAGTAGAAGATAAAGCTTCAGCTCGAAACTACAAAACAAGAAACGTAACCCAGAAGTCTCACTTGGGGGTGCAATGTGGCCTCGTTTTCCATTGCGCATGTCCGGGATCCGCCATGTTGGCAGCCAGATAACTCCAGCCAGGTAACAAGGAACATAATGGCGAGAAACCAGCTTGGATCACTAAAACGGCTTTATCTGGAACTTAACGGCTTTAATATGTCCCAGAGGAAAGGTGAGAGATTAATTTTATCATAATTAAAAGGCGTATAAAGAAATTTTCCGTGACATATTCATTAGTTAGGAGTGGTCATTTGTTCGCTTACCCTATCCTATTACTCGGATTTCACACTCGAAATCGTCTTGCAGCACACTCATGCTCGAATTAATTTCAGTTTTTACGTGTTCATTGTAGCTATATTTTCGTGCTGATACCAAATCTAGCTTGTTGATTGCGTGTCACCTTGGTTTTGGTTTTTAAATAACTTCAAAATCAAAGTAAAACATGCTCTGAGCCTTTGTTCATGTAAAATTTTGTATTTCTTGCCTAAAGATAGAGAAAAATGTGCCTCAAAATGTTTGCTGCTCCGCAGACTTCAATGCACAATTAAGCTCCACAATCAATTTGTGGAAGGAGAAATTTTTAGGTTGAACTTTAAAGGTGAAAGCGATTAATTGAGAGAGCATTTTACATGTAATACCTTGGCTCATCCTTGTCTTGAACCAATTTGAACTTCCAACTGGTACTCATGTCTTGTCTTCACTTCAACCGAGAATTACAAATAGAATTATTCAGAAAAAACGTATGGCATTGATTTGTTTTTATTGTAATTTTTAGTTGATAAATCTGGTCTGGTGTTTTGAATCTCTCCATGAGGAGGCTGCTTTGAGGAAGCAAGGTTTATGCATTGAAGAAAGGGATGACAGCACAAATTAGATATTGCAATATTTAATAAAAAAGTCATCACAGTTCTTTAAACATGAATTCAATGATTGTGTAACTCCATGTTGATTTTCAGTAGATTGTAACAAACATGAAGATGCATTATTAAAGGGATCTGTAGTGATCTACTGCATGCTTCCCAATGTGACTCCAATAATTAGTAAAAATATTTAGTGTATGCCTTCCTGTAGCATGGCAGAGACTTGAATGATTTCAATGTTGCATGGGAATTGTTAACTTAGATAGGTATCCTTTTCTCTGTCATTGCTGTGCATGCAAAACATGTTATATGCAGGATCTGAATCAGTATAAGAAAAACTAATTTGAAAGTGGCCTATCAGCTTTTCATGTGAAGCTATCCTGTGAGTTTGTTTTCACATCTTTTTGTGATTATGCCTTCCAGTAGATTTATATGTAAAATTCTACAAAAATAAAGTTAGTAAATTAAAATGAATGAAGAACTGGGCTGGTTATTAGAATAATGAAAAAACGACCCACTGTACTGTAGCTACATCCCCTGGATGTACAATATTTCTGCGGAAGTTTCTGCACAGAAATAACTGCTCACTTTATTAAAGATCAACACTTTCTTCTTCATAAGAAAGGATAGGCACAAGAACTCAAGCAGGACATCATTGGTAACAAGTGCTACATGTAATCAGCATAATGGAGGGAAAATTTACATATTAAAGTGGGAAGTAAAAAGGAAGAGATTCAAATTAATTCACTGTAGCCACAGTATATTGTTTCTTAAATCAGCATTTTTGTTTAACAAAATATATAACAATGACTAAACTTTGCAGATGGAAGAAAACCTCCTGCCCCAATTTGGCAACAGACGTTCCTACTTGGCAACGATTTCTTTCTATTGTCAAATCCCTCTTATCAAACTTAGTGATGAAAGAGAAAAATGTCAGCACAAACATGACCAACATCCATCTCTGACCATTGAATGCAGTAATATTTCAGTTGCAGTTGCACTACTTGCAAAGTATTGCAGCCCTGGTGTTAACCAATACATAGATTACGGACATAAATGTAAGTTTGTGTGCATAGGATATAAGGCACAATTTTTTCAGGGCATAAATTAAGACAAGCAATTTGGGAGCATGTTCAGAAAAGCCTTCGTGGTTGCGCCACTGTTAGACAATCGTGAGAACATTTTAAATAAAGCTGAGAAATGTTTTTATTATGAAAAAGCTGCTTGGAAATTTAGGAATACAAAATACATAAACCTTTGCACTGAATCAAAACAGTGGAGTTATTTGAAACATTCAATACAGATGAGTGTTGACAGAGGCCAAGTGTTAAAGCAAGTTGGAGTTCTAATTTAAGGAATTAAAGCAGTTTTATTATGATTAAGAAAAAGAGTACCCCACCACAGTTGGTATAAACGTGAAGCCTGCTTTCGACATTTTATCGTTAACAGCGAGAATAATCCAGTAAAAGTCGCTCGTCCGACGAGTATCATGCAAGTCGCTGACGTGGTGATCCGTGAAAGATAATGAAGAATTATCCGTTTTCCATTTAGTAAATTACCTTAGAAGTACAATGATATTGCTAAGATACCCTTCTTCTAGACGTGCCAGCCGTAAAAGAAAAATCGGCCTCAAAACGTTTGAAATACAGCAGTTCACATGATCCGAACCCGCTTTTCGCCATTATTTTTGTTGTTATTGTGGTAGCTTGGTAGATTATAATGTTCTTAATACGTACGCTTTTAAGCTATTCTCTCAGAAAAACTTTTCTGAGTCCCTGACGGGAATCGAACCCGTAACCTTCTGATCGCCGGTGAGATGCTCTAACCATTGAGCTACACAGACTCAGATGGTGAGCGAAGGTTACATACGAACCAGTTGACAAATGTAACCTTCGCTCACCATCTGAGTCTGTGTAGCTCAATGGTTAGAGCATCTCACCGGCGATCAGAAGGTTACGGGTTCGATTCCCGTCAGGGACTCAGAAACGTTTTTCTGAGAATAGCTTGAGAGCGTACGTATTAAGAACATTATAATCTACCAAGCTACCACAATAACATCATTGATTAGTACTGTAATAATAGACGACATATTGAGACTCGCAGACTGGCAAGTACATATGTCTACCATCCATACGAACCAGTTCACAAATGTAACCTTCGCTCACCATCTGAGTCTGTGTAGCTCAATGGTTAGAGCATTTCACCGGCGATCAGAAGGTTACGGGTTCGATTCCCGTCAGGGACTCAGAAAAGTTTTTCTGAGAGAATAGCTTGAGAGCGTACGTATTAAGAACATTATTTTTGTTGTTGACCTGTCCGCAGTTATCTGGCTGTCAACATGGCGGCCAAGATGCGCGGCACGACATGCGCGAGGACAAAAACTTCAAAGCTTCCGACGCTAGTGAGACTTCTGGTCCACTGATCTGAAAAATAGGACTGGATAGAGCAACTATTGTTCAAAAAGTGAAGCCGGAAGTCAACCGTGGCGGCCATATTGGAGTGACCACTTTTCAAGGTGCGCCGTATATTTTGTATAGGTTACATCGAAGAAATTGGAGGAGAACTTTCAAGGTGTGTAGGTTCTTGGCGTATAATTGTCAAATTTTAAATGAAAACATGCCAAGGAGAGACAATGTCCTTCAATTTGCCCGATTTTCTATAAAATTACTGATTTCCCCGTGATAAATAATCGACTATTGAGCAACGAGTGATCGTGTGCTGGTGGTGTGTACTGCATTTCGAGATCTACTGCATAGTCTACGTACTGTGGAGGCCAGAGATTTTTCCTTTTACAGTGCCCGGTTTTATGGATGGAAAAGGCCGTGGTTGTTTGGCGTTCCCAAGCCAAAAACTTTTGATAGATTCAAGAAGGTTTCATGGGCCACATCTAGACAGCAAGCTGCCAATTGAAGATTCCTGGGCTGTACTATGACATGTAATTTGTTAAACTGGTCTCCAGTATGCTAAAGCAATTTATTAACAGTTTTACCACAATTCACAGGTGGCTGTTTCAGTTATGCTTGCTTCATTGATATTTGGATTTTTAAACTTTGATGAACCTTTAAATGAACTGCTCTGCACAGTCATTTGAAACAGGAAAATGTTTCTCAGGATAAGAATTACATTTGGTAAAAAATATTTGTACTTTGCACATATTTGCAATATAATGTTTTAATGCCATTGCTTTAGCAATTTTTAAAGAAATATACCATTGAAATAGATATTGATGGTATTTGAGGCAAATTTTGCTTTGATAACACTTGACATTTAAAGGTGTCTAAAGGTTTAGTTATATGAACTAATTTTAATTTTTCAATGCAGTTGTGTTTAGAGTTGTGCTGAAACTGTTTTGCTGTTGATCTATAAAACGAATTGTACAAGTTCAATTCAAATATACACAATAAAAGCAACCAACCACCTTGTTCTAACTGATGTTGCATTTTGGTTTGTGAGAAAAGTAGCTCATTCAGAGGGGTGCCATGAATTTGACATTTAACTAAGGGTGAAGATATTTTTTAGTGAGTTTGTAAAGTTTAAGTTTGTCTTCTGTTAATGTTGATTCTTGAAGTGCCATAGTTCTTTCCTCAAACTGTGTAAGTTGTTCACTTGTTAAAGCAGGACTAGTTGGTGGAATGTCTACTGAACTGTCATCAAGTGGGATAGGTCCATCCCAGTCAATACCATACTTGTCAGTTACTCCAGTAGGATTGGTACCTTCTTCAGATGTCATCAATGACCCTTGGACCCAAAACTGAAGGGGTGTATAGTTGTTTGCTGTGGACATGGGATGTCTTAACCACGCAGCAGACCATTCATCCAAACAATGGTTCATGTGATGAAGGAATGCATAATGTAAGCACTATAAGTCATTCTCTGCTTAATACTCCAAGATATTCAGATCCTCCATTAATGAAAACAGATTGTGACAATTGTTTAAAACATCCTTAAATACATCCCACCAGAGGTGCTCAATTTGTTGATTGTGCATTCTCTTACCCACAAGAACTGACCCCTTACCTGGACCACAAGTGTTTAACTTATTCTTGACAACATCCACATTTTCACTTCCCTAACATCACACCTGGTTCTGGAGGGCAATCCCCAGTTTTCTACTGCTTTTATGAAATTTTAGAATACTGTGGCAGCTTCATTGTTAGCACTGCAGGGTAAATACACAGGTGTGAAGCCATCCTCACACCCGTGAACAAAACACAATTTGACAAGTTTATGATTGCCATCAAAATCTGTTAGCATGTTCGTTTGTCTTTCTGCCCTGCTCAACGTACCAGCTACTCACACGCACATGAAATTTTGCTAGGTGATGATAATAGTACAACACTACATAATGCCACAGTGCATGATAATATCGAAACATTGCAAAATAATACTGAAACAGTGCCTAATAATAACAAATCGGTACAAATAGTGAAACATTGCACAATAATAACGAAACAGTGTGTACCAATACAAACCAATGCTTTATAATAAAGAAACAGCGCATAACAAAGCAGTGTATAATGATAACAAAGAAATGCAAATTAATAACTAGACATTGCATGATCATGATGAACTTGGGAATAATAACAACGAAAAAACTGTATAATAATGAACCGGTAGATATTAACGAAACATAATAGTTTTGACGGTAATGACACCCCATACTTACCAGGGTGCATTTTAAGTAAAGCTCACGCCGAAGATACGCCAGCTGCAAATTAGATTTGCGCCAACATGGTCAGTTTTAAATTATCCATGAAAAATCTTTGACAAACAAAACGCCAAGTACAGTGCTTGCAAATAAATGATTTCAAATTTTGTTTTAACAGTCTGTGTTCACTGTTTAGGGAGTTAAAAACTTAATGCAAACATCAACAAAATATATTAATGGTACAGTTCTCTTCTTCGGCAAATATCTGAATCCAGGCAAAGGAATACTGTACTTATGTACATTGGCATTCAGTATATGAATGTTTAATCAGCAGTGATCAGCGTTCACGAGAAAGGGACATCGACCAGCATCAGAGTCCACCCTATCAACAACTTTCGAAACGCAATACTTTTCGTAAAAGAAAGCACGCTGCCTGTGTGGTCTCATTTCATCGTCCCCTTTCAGGTACAATTGGACACTCTCCTTGATAATGAATTCGCAGTTCTTAAGAGATGGCAAACACCAATTAAGTTTTGTTCTTCTCGCAAGAGTTTGGTTTGTTTGTCCTCCAGATTGCTGTTGTGCCCTCATCGCACTGTAATAACTCTCTGCTATAGCTTCTGGCCCTCCTTTAGCCAAAACGACATCTATAAGAGCGCATGACGGTGGCTTGGCAGTACCACACACTTCTTCATTCGAATAAAAAGACTTGTAGACACTCTGCTCATGGAGACGAACTTCAAATTACTTGCCATTCGAAAATTCCAACTCGAAAAATGTGTCTAAAGCGTACGATTCTGAATGCACAGGCTGAAAGGAAACGAGCTGGGCATCTTGAGGCAGTGGCACTGGATTGTCACTGTCTCCTGTTTGGATGAACCATTCCGGACACAATAGTTTCCAGATTCCTGCCTTCACAGCCTCTTTAATTTGGCTCATGTATCTGAATGCTAATCGAGGGTCGAAATCCATACCAGACTCTTTGACATGAGCCATTTTGGAAACAGTGGCCAATACTGCTTTGCACTCCTCCACTCCGTAGCAGTCGTATTCTCCATCGGTTACATTCAATTCTAATTTCTCTTCAGAGATGCGGCAACAATGCAACTTTACCAGTGCAACTGTATCAAATACTTGCAGGACTGAAAGCGAAGGATCGGAGGTGACGGATTTAACCCTCTCTTCCAAACAGTTTTTTAAATCCAATGCTAATCGCTTGTGATCTGCGTGGATGTCCTCATCCTCTCTCAATTGCCAAGTGAATCGCTTATCTGACGCTTGACTTTCTTTATCCTTGGTGACAAGCCAACCCTCCAATAGTGTGACTCCTTGAAATTTAGCGCCGGGCCTGAGGTTATCCTTGACTTTATTTAAGCGTGGAAATGCCTGCGGATCACCTTGAGAAGCCTTGGAAAGCTGCCCTTCTACTATTGGCCACAGTAACTTTAACTTCCAAATAGGAGTGTCGAGTGATTGCATTCGTAGCATGAGATCAACGACCGGTTTTAACACATCAATGAAGGCAAGTAAATCTGCGATGAAATCCGACCCACCAATCATGTACTGCAGCTCTTCCTCTTCAGTTCGATTAGGATGCAGCAACTCGAATGCCTTCCAAAAAGACGCATAACTTTTCTTAATTTTTAACCATTGATCAAATGATGAACTAGCAAACCGTTGACAAGCGTAGGAGACTGGTCTTCTGGAGGATTTATCAACAAGCTGAAGGAATGCGAAACCTTTACCGTTAGCTAAGAGCGCGTTGAAGACGTTGCACCGCTTCACGAACCTCCGAAATGCTTCACCTGTTGCTGTAGCAGAATCCTTCACACCAACCACGGCGAGGTTTAAAGCATGAGCGGAATCCCAGGTAACAGGAAGCGCTAAATCATCACCAAGATTATCCGCAATTCCAAAGATCTCGATCAGCTTCGCACGGAATCCAGACGCTTGGTATGGGCCATCTGCAGACACACCACACAGCCGAGAAAGAACGTCCTTCGAAAAGTTGCTCTCAATAGCTTCAGTCAGCAGCTTCGCCAGTGTATCATACGAGGCCACCTCAATATTGGTGTAAACAATAGGTGCATCAACTGGAATTGGGCAAGGAGTACCATTTTCGTCCCGTGCAACCACAAGAGCAGCTTGATTTGTTGTTCTAGATGGCGTAGCCTTATCCACAGTTGCCCATATATGAGGCGGAAGTTGCGTAGATGGTAGAGGACGATTCAACCAGTCATTAGTTCTTCGATTTACTGTTTTTTCTAAGCAATAGAGAACTTCGTTAAACTTATTACGGCCATGTCCAATATTCCCTACGTCAACTGAACAGCATGCTAGTAATGAGATTAATGTCTCAAAATGCAGTCCAGCTGCCCCAAGCTTAAGATCCGAAATAACTGCACGAAATATATTACTTGTGGTGGATGCTCTTCTCTTCTCACTCTCCTTCTCTCACTGATATACCTCCATTGACTTCTTATGAACCTTTGAACCATCTCCAATAAGACAGAGATGGTCGATGCACGACCTTTTTTGCCTGTACCATATTGGGTTTCCCCCTTCAATTAAAAGCCGAGTGGTACTCTTATTTAGGAGTAGTCCAGAACAGATGTTACCATTTGAGGAAGGACTTAACTTGCGATGTGCTTCTAACGGACTTCAACGACCAAGGAAGGGCTTTCCGAATTGATGCAATTTATAGCAAGGCAAACAACGAAGTATGCCCGTTTCTGAATCTTCATCATAAAAAAATTCTATTAACTCTGATGCACTGGTTAGATCGTAAATATTTTTTGCCTCGCGCATTTTAGTGATAGCCACTCGCACACTGTCATCCTCACACAACATCTGCTCGACAGTTGCATGCTGCTTCCCAAATTGGTCAACCTTGAGAGACAACTTTTCAATTGCGTTCATTACATCATTAATCGACGTGGATGAAGATTGATCGGCTTTCCTATATGAAAGCAACGTTGCCTGACTTTTCGCCTTCAACGAATTGCAACTATCTGGCTCTTCATCGACATCAACAGATTGAGAAGTAACCGAGTTGAGGTGTCTAGTTGGGCTTGAATCTTTCTCCAGGAATTCTGATAAATCAGTCTTTTGGAAACTTTGCTGCGGGGTTTCGGATTTATGACAGTCCTTTCGCATTGATTGAACTTCTGGTGCACTGCTTGGAACAATAGTGCATGAACGTGATTCTTCTCCTTTATGCCATCTCTCTTTATGACGGTTTACACTAGATGAATCACTCCTACATAAGGATGCAAATTTCTCATCTCTTTCTCCACGAAGCGAAAGCTCAAGACATTCGATACATACATACTTTTCAGGTGACTTAACATTTTTATTTGTTGCTAGTGATTTTTGCTTTTTTGCAGGGATGGGGGCTCCTTTTTTCCAATCCCAGGGGACTTGACGTTTAGGTGCTTTCTTTTGTGGCATGTCGACCACGTGATCATCACTTTTAGAGACTAGATTGGAATGAATAAGAGTCTGTTATAGGGCATGACAAAAGTTCACAATGTCCAAAAATATTCAAAAGCAGTATAAATGCAGAGCTTCCACATGCCAAAAAATTTCCTGGCAAAAGGAAACATTGGTCTCTGGCAGGAAAAATAGAAGGAAAATTATTTTGGAAGGAAATTCAAGGGAAATTTAGTAAAATGCCCAAAGACTATAAATACGAGTGATTTATGAATTATGATAGACAAACTTGCCAGGAAAATTGGAAGGAAATTTTGCAATTCTTGAAAGGAAATATAGCAAAATGAAATGAAAAAGAAAAATGGAAATGTCAAGTGGAAGCACTGTATAATATATTTATATAATGTACCATTTTGGCAGATGTTGCAAAGAACTTTTTGACCGTACCCTTCTTCACCCTCGGCAGTTCCACAGGTGATGTGAACGAAAGTCTTGCACATTTTGCATGTATGTGCTTCTCCAACCTCTATGCTGCAAACATGACATATGTGGTCCATCTGAGATTTATATGTAAAAAAGGAAATATCATAAAGCATAGGTATTTTTTGAATTTTAAAAAACATCAGGTGGTACAAAATGTTACCATGTTTAAAGTTTCTAGTTTTAAACAAATAATTCTATTAAATAAAACGATGATCATATACATTTACCTGACTGAATCACAGAATCAGCAAAACGAAAATTTAGGGATTTTGACTTTTATCATTACATGCTATCATTGCTACGTTGTCCAAAAAAGAGCCAGAAAACCAGAAAAAAATTAAATGAAAGACAAACAGCCAATAGAAATCAATTGAACTGACCCGACATTGAGATCATTGACCCGAGACTAAAAATAGTTTCCGGTTTCGTGTTCACTGAAGTGCCCGCGCGTCTGACAGCCAGTCGTTGGTACGTCATGTAATATGCAAGTCAGATGCAAATGTACTGGACCAGAATGGCAGAATTCTTTACGCTCCGTTTACGTTAATCAAACTTTCGAATACGCCATTACGCCAAATTAACCTATTTTACAATCTATCGAATTGTCAATGTACGCCAGAACGCTAAAAAATCCCTGATTGCACGCCGATACGCCACAATTTTTTTAAGTCCACGCCGAAGATCTTCGGCGTATTGCCCTTAAAATGCAGCCTGGCATACTTACCAGTGAAATGTCCGTGAAAATTTTCTTTCTAACCTGGATTCTTCATCGTCACATCCCTCACTACCACTTTGGGATGTGTTATCGTTTCCTTTCACATTTTTTCTTCGTTTACTACAGCCCTACCTATGAGTTTCCTCATTTTCATAATAGCCTTACAACAACATTACCGAGAAAGTGGTCACTCCAATATGGCGCTGATTGAATTTCGCGGGCTTCATTTTCTCCCGCAGTCCAACCCTGGGTTGCTCTATCCAGTCCTATTTTTCAGATCAGTGTTCTGGTCAGCTTCCTATTCTGTGTCGAAACTGAAGCGGCGAGCTTGTGCCCGGGACTAAAAATCGTGTAGGGGCCGAAGGACGAAGTTATCGCAGATATGTCGCTTAATTGTTGAACCAGAGACAGTGGCAAAGCCATGGGTAATGGAGGTAAATGGAGGTTCCGACTTCTCCCACCCCACTTTTACGAAGAGAATATTTCCTTATGGAGGGATTGCAATCTTCCTTGAAACGCTCGAGTCCTACAGTCTCGAACAATTTTTCGTTCCTTCCAGAGAACAGGATCCTTTTTACGTCCGGTTGGTATTTTTGTCTTAGAGAAACGGCTTTCGAATCACTGGAGATTGTAAGCTCAGGAATCTTGAGAGGAGGATCTAGTACAACGTAATAAATGCTTCGTTAGGTCATATATAATAAATTAATTTGGACCAACGGACGTTGTATTTACAGAAGCTTTTGACAACTTTTCCGTTTGATTCCTTTAGAGGACAGGCTTTCAACCTGGACAATAGGTATCCCTAGATTTTATCCCAGATCATTTTCCCAGAACCTGTTGAGAAACCTACGACTCGATGATTTATTTTTGTTTATGATACGGCTGACGTCAAATTACAGTTTCACTTTCAGCTGATTGGCCAGTTTGCTGTTTCAGGAAGTCGCTATTAAAATTGCTACCACAAAATCACGACAGAATTTCACAAGTTGATTCATGCAGACTGGGATTCGTATAGCATGTAATTGCGTTTTATAAGTTAGAAGAGTCGGAAGCCATAGCCAAAAACTCTCTGGAACGAGGAAGAATTCAGAGACATCTTGTTTACTGGAGTTTGTGAGTAGACCGAAAGCTCAGAAATTTGGTGGATGCGCGTTTTATCATATCAGTAGTGGGTTCCGTGATAGTTGATCCACAGGCCATCTGCTGCTGCATCACTGTGATTGCGATAAACGACAGTCTTTTTCTGGGTAAATTTGACTTGAATTGTACCGGAGTATTTTTTCAAGAATATCGACGTTAGTTTGAATCGTTCATCACAGTGACGAAAGTCGAAGTGTTTTCTGCTAGCAAGAGCAATACTTGTCAGTGCTGACCAAGTTTTGTTACCCGTGGCTGAGAAAATGAATCGCTCCTTGGTCAGCTCGGGCAGGCCGTTTAACTTCGATAGCGGAACTCAGTTTCCGACTTCAGATCCTTCAATTTGGAACTTACCCGACGAAGGTGAGCTATGAGACTTTCACGCGGGCTACTGGTGTTTACGTTAAAATAACCTCGAATTTAGATATAGTAATATTTACACTTCGTTAAAGGAGTTGTGAGGCTAATTCACTCCAGGGAACTTAGCAATGATGGTGGGTTTGGCTCAGTCGCCTAGCTAGCTTTTCTGAATGTCTTACTGAATTCGTTGAAGGATAGTTCTGGGATTGATTTATAATGTTTTAATACCAATCAAATATGTTCACTAGAATTACCTGCTTGATACCGCAAATTGCGGAAACGAGCTGTGATCCTTGTGTGTGGCTGGTGTGTCTGTGTGCTGTTAATATTCGGGTGTATATTCCACGAGGATACTCGAAACTATTGAACAGGACAATTACAGTCTTAACCTGGGAGTAAAGAAGAACGTGTTATGTTATGTATGAGTATGTTATAGATATTGGTCGAAAATGAAACAAGTCACGAGAGACAACAACTTGTCAACTCAAGAGAAAAAATTAGAAAAAGCCCCAACACTTCGTATATTTTTGTTCAGATTTAAGATATAATAGACGCTGTTCTACAAAGTTATTTTCCTTTACCTGTTAGATGATGCAGGCTGTTGATAGCTTGCCTTAAAATATCGCTGTTGCCGCAAACTTTGGGAGTAACAATGAATGGTCCTGTTTGCTTTTGCATAATTACAGTGGTATTTAGAAAGTATCATATTAAATTGTGTTCAGTCGAAGGATTTACAAGAACTATATTATCCTAACTTACAAAACCTTGTTAGATCACGGCAGAAATAGGTATATCACTTGATTGAGTACAGATACGAGCTTTACCTTCTAGTGTCGATGGTACTCAAAGGAAACGCGAAGGAAAGCGAAGGGAACCATGGAAAGATGTTGTCAATACGCGAAGATAAATGTATTCTCAGCTTCAGGATGCCATGTGTAGTTTGTGTAATATATTGAAATCACTGAATTAGCCGTGACGGCGTCGATAATATATTTTCAAATGTGAAAGGTGAAAATGACATGATTACTAGGAGCGGTGGAGTTGAGATTGAAAAATAATTATAGGTTCCTTGCTCACTTTGAGCAGTAAAGATATTAGTTTTTCTGAATTTCATTTATATCTATAATGTAAATAGTATTTCTATTACTAAATCGAGTCATACCGTTAATACGGGAATGTAGAACATAGATTGTTCGTGAGTCCTTATCCAACTAATTTCTACGTATATAAGATGAAAACAATTCCAAGAAAGGCGTGCATTATAATAAGCTTTTCGATTAAACAGAAAATGCAATTTCATTTTGGCTGTACTTCAGACAGGAACTGAAATTACAGGAATATATGTTACAATTGACTTTACCAAGTAGTTATGAATATTTTAGTTCAAATTTGACGTATTGAGTCATCGTGGATGGCGACGTGAATTCATAGTTCATGTTTTGTCACAGATGGCTTGTTTATGTTGATGTGTTGTTGTAGTGATTTGTCTGTATCACCTTCATAAGAGCTTTTACAATCTAAACAACTAAACTTATACACAACATTTGATTTGTTAATAATAACTGTTGCATCTTTTTCATTTGTAAAGGTGTTAAGCTTGGTCATTCACCCTTTGGTTTTGATCTTTGTATTAGGATTAACCAAACAATGTTTCAGCTTCCTGTTCAATGTTCCAGCTTCCTGTTCAATGTTCCTATGAGTTGCTCCCCTTTTGTAAAACTTCAGTTATTGGTCATCCATTCTGTAAACAATTGGAAAGTCTTATTTTATGAAAAAGTATGTAAAATCAAAATACACAAGCCACCTTTTTGTCACTCCATTCATTTTGGAAACAAACATGAAGTTGATCAAACAGTTGTTACCATCTGGAGATAAATTTTAATGTAGACTGCTCAGATCAAAAAGATTTTTCTCCTTTATGACATAAAATGTTAATCGTCCCTGCCAATTTATTGTAAGAGATATATTTCATGGTATGAACTGCTTATGCAGCTTTTCCCTGACTGCCAGTACAATGCTTAAAAAATTATGCAAGTAGACAAGGTTTATGTTAGTTTGATATTGGACCCACTTCAGCTTCACAGATTCTGGGAAGCAAATCAGCAGGGGGTCTAGAAAGGCCATCCGTTTTAGTTCAGGTCAAAGACAGCTGTGGAAATCCTTTTCCAATGTTAGTTTATACTGGGGAAAAAATTGTCAGGAGACCATGACCTATCTTTTTCTGATTTGTGAAATAAAATTGATATATAAGAGAAGATGAAGAACACTGATGCTGTCTGGATCTGCAAGTGATGTTAGAGTTGCATTCAGTTGGCTATATATCATTATGACCTTCTAAGTAAACAAGAGTAAGCATATGGCAGTTTGGCATTGAAGTTTAGCTCAAATTTCTGGGAGTTCCTTTTAGTCTTAATAGTTTCCTGATGTGATCACTGATGTTTCTATTATGGCTGTTTGTGGTTTTCAGTCTATTAATTGTCAGAATGTCAGCCCTAAACCTCACTAGTAAGGTTACTAAATGGAATTTTTCTCCATCCAGGTTTTTTAACTTATATGAAAAATTTGATCATATGTGAGAACTTCATCTGACAAAAGTTGAGGGTCTTCAGACATTTTAGAAGTAAACTGTCAAGTTTGTTCAAAATTGAAATCAGGGAATCAAAGTTATCTCCTTTTGTCCAAATTAATGTGAAAGTTTGAACATGTTATCTTGAAAGTTTGTATAATAGTGAGAATTATAAAAACCTCACTCAACAATTTATTGCCTGGCTTTTGTCCAGCTGACTTATCAGTCAACTATGGCCAAAATCAAATTGCTTGACAACACCCTTGTTGGCTCATATGACATGAATGAAATCAACCATTCATCAAATAAACACATGAACAGTAAGAATTAGTATTATACCTTTTTCTTGAGTTCTAGTGGGAAAATTGGAATTAGCATCCAGGGTTCTGCCAGTGGTAGGCAAAATTTTGAACCACAATTTGCACACTATTAGATACCTGGAACCAGGAAAAAAACTAACCTCATTTCCATGTATAGTAGATTCTCAAACATTTTTGATGAGGTTTTGGCCACAACAGTACGTTGCATTTCTATTTACGTTATCCACAGAAATAGTGAGAAAATTGTGAGTCACATGAAAAAGGATTTCACTTGTTCAGAGTTTGGAAAATAGCATTTTCAGACCACCAAAATTTCAAAAGTTGTTGGGGAGCATTACAGTACCCAAGGCTTTTAGGTACTTTGCACTCAGATGGTCCTGAGCATCTCATCATAATCCAAAATTTGTGAAACACTGTACAGCTTACCATTGACAGCCAATGGATGTGCTGGATCTGGAGAACTGCATCCAGTAAAATCTAGCAAGCTGGTAGTATTCATTATACAGTGAGTATTATGACCATTCAGATGGGGAACAACTGTAAGAGTCAAAGATAGCCATAAGTTTGAGGAGTTGGTGTTAAAGTAAATATTTTGCCTTGGATTGCAGTACAACTTTATTTAGTAACAGTAATTCAAATATATTTGACATTACATTTTCTTTTCATGGTAGTGCTCATAGCTTTTTTGATGCAGTTCCATTGCCAAGACATCATTAATGCCCTACCTTCCTTAACCCTTACTTGTCACTTTGCTTCCTCCTGTCATTTGCTCCAGGCTGCTTCCTTCCTTTGTAGGAGATAATGTTCTCTAGGAAACATGTTTACTGTCCAAGAATTTTCCATCAAATTGCACATGAAGTTCACATGTACAAACAGTTCTTTATATGTTGTAAAGCAAATATAGTTTGCATATTATTGTTCAATGAATGATAATATTTTGATACTTCACAGATGATGTGTTGACATTCAGTGATCTCTATGGCATGGAAACTCCAATTGACCTCACTATGTTAGAAAATCAAAACATGAATCTGCCAGTCCAACCTCCAATTCCTATGGCAAGCAACAACTTACCAGATGCTGTACCATATCCGGACGTCAAACCACAATTCTCGCTCACAAGCAAGCATACAGTGTCAATGCCAGTGTTACCAACTCATAATGAACCTTCAAATTTTGGACAATTGATGAGTGAAACACCACATCCAAATTTGTCAATACAACCAAATTTACCAATGCCCAAGACAAATAATGTTCCTCTCCAATACCCACAAAGTAATGGTTTGCAACAGTCAAACAGCCAAACTCTGCCAACTCCTGACAACTCATTGCAGCAGGCACCTTCTTTGGAATCAGCTGTGGTGACTTTCGTAGACCTAAAACCATTTTATGAGAAAGGTCAGTGTAGGCTACAAGGAAGGTCAGAGCAGCGATTAGATTATGCAAATTCTTTTGTAAAGATCTATTTGGCAAATCCTGACAATATCAAGGTATGTATCAATATGGAATTATACAATGATGTACAGGCACTCACAAACTGTTGATATACCAACATGCCATAGCAGACTATGGTGTTTAAGACCATTGCAGCTAAAATTTTTTGTTTACTGTGAGTCAAGAGATGGAAGTACATGTAGACAGCTACCCCCTGAGTTTTTTATACTCCCATTCCTTGGATGATAGATGAACGTTTGTCAAGCTCTAACCTCAGAAAAAGAATGATGGGGCTTAGAAATAATTTTTATGGGGTTAGAGCTTGGTGAACGTTCATCTATCATCCAAGAGATCTCCAGGCTCCCACATTTCGTGCGTACTGTATATCACATACTCTCATTCCGTTGGAGGAGAGATCCTGGTTGAGGTTGGTCATGTACCACCTAAAATCTGGGTGGCAAAAAGGAAACTTTTTTAATAAGGGAGAACCAGGATGAGTTGGTACATGTTGGTCATGGTAGATCGTTCGCGTTAGTCATGGTAGGTCGCTGTTGCTAATGTAGTCTTGAGAAAGACTTAATGACTGACGTTTCGACGCCCTGTTCCTGACTCTTCCACTTCTTCGACTCTGAAGATGACCGTCCATGAGGCTATCAAAGCGTCAGCCACCAAAGGTCTTTTTCAAGTCTACATTAACATGGATAACCTACCTTCACCAAGAGTCCAAGGCGTTAGTATGAGTGTAAAAAAAGTTTCGTTTTGCCCTTGCTGGGCGCCCTTCCCATTTAAATACAGTATGTCGAGGCACGGTACCCGCCTCGGTCAGGTCTTTTCTCCCGCGGATAGGACGAGTAGAAAAGAACTTGGGAATGATGTTGATTGAACAGAGTTTCCACTAGGCACATTCCGGTTGAGATGACGGCATTTATGTTTCATATCGCAGCACAAAGACACCCAAGCAATTTTGTATTAGTTAAACATGGCGATTTTGACTGCCATAAGGTAGATAAATTAAAGTAAAGCTCGAATGTTCAAAATAAGATCCGTAGAGATCATATGTTAACTAGAGGGGGCATTGTAGCTGTCCACTGACTTCCAGTGTAGCTGTCACGCAACCACAGGGGACAAATTACGGCTGCCATATTGGATAAATTGGGAGGCAAACCAAACAAAGCCCGGATGAAAAGTTCTAGGTCGTCAAAGCCAGCTTCAGTTTTGTTAATGGGGGTTATGTTGTAAAAAGGGTGTGGTAGTTTATATTGTTGTTGAAATATGAGAACCTGGAGGAGTGTTGTTGAAAAGGTGTGGTCTGTGAAAACTTCAAGCGAAAAAATAAAACCTTAAAAACCAAGCAAGCAGTTCGTGTGAATTGTTCAGGATACCTTCCTTCGGGAGGCGAGGAAATCCGGAACATTGTGCCTTGTTTTTGTCTTTTCATTAAAAATGGGAAAAATGTCAACCGACAAATTATCAGAATAGCAGTTTTTCTGCTACACATTTAACGAAAACAAACACGAAACAATTCCCTAGACAAAAGTTGTTCGACCATGAGGTTCTCGAACAGACGGAAAAAGGCTTGGAGAAAAACAATTTGCTCCCCAATTTACTAAAATGGCGGCGTTCATATGGTTTCCATTTTTCGGCACCCATGCCCCCTGTAGCTTTACACGATCTCTATGGTAAGATCGGCAATCTGTAATTCGTAAAACCGGGACCCAGACCCTGTACCTTGATTTCCAACAGCATAGTTAAATATGCTGTCCGCTTAGCAGCTGCTGAAAGTCAATCTTGTACCTTTCTCACGTTTCAGGCAAAAGCTGCATATGTTGAACGTTCTCCTGACGCCGCTCACATACTGAAGGATAGTGTTGGTAGAGTTCCGCTAAAAATCCTTCCTGGTGAGAACAGCTCGTGGATGAAAGTGAACCTGGACGACGCGGGAAGTGAGGTGTACAAACTTTCGAAAGTCAAAGGGGAAGAACGGAATCTTTTTCGAATCGTTGTCGAGCTACTTTTTAAGGACACAAACACGCGGAAAGTGTTTTACAGCGATACATTTCAAGTGAAGAGCAAGCCAAAATCGGCAGGTAAAGTGTGACCTGAAATGTTCTATTATAATTATTAGGATTTTTCGAGGTGAAAGTTTCAACTTAGAAGCCCAAATGTGGATGCCAAAGGTGTTTTAACTCTTTAAGGCTGCCCTTGCAGAACATTTCTTGCTGACAAAAATCGACTAGTTCTGGACAGAATATAAGATAATGAAGGTGCCAAGTGGCAACCGCCCGGTAAAGATTTAAAGAGGAATAATCAAAAGTTTGTCCACCACGTGTGTATGCGCTACTCCAATCCTCAAAGTTGAGAATTAGAAATGCTTAGAATACTGTCTAATCAAGCTTGAGTTTCTTTTCGACGATTTTTATCGTCTATGGTGCTTTTAAAAAGCTTCTGTTTTTTTTATTAACGTTCCCATCAAATTCTCAAGTGATAAAAGACGATTTTATAAGGAATAAGAGTTGTTGTTTAAAATAGAGAAACTAAGAGCTCTTCAAAAAAACAAGGTTTCCACTACGAAAATGAAGAAATATTCCCTACACGGGAGGAACTGATCGGATATCGAAACGCCGTGAAGATTTTGTAATTCGAGTTTTAAAGAGCACGACTCCTGGTCAAAGTAGATAAAACAACTACAGTACGTTACGGTGACCGCACTTCACAACACGCTGTCTCTTCAAAAAGTACATCGTATGGAATGTAAACGTTTCGCCTGCTGTTGGGTTCTTTCTAGAAATTTTCATCAGGTTCTTGTTCATTTTATGGTCCTTAATTCTTACCGTTGTACTTTAGGAGATTATCAGAACTTTAAAACCCTACAGTCACTGCTCGAAAGTGAGTTTTGGTCGAAGACGATGCTTTGGCGAAAAAACCATTGCAGATTTTAAATTTTTTTTGATACGTGAAGAGTCATAAAACCGACGAGTATTCATTGTACGGAAGTTTCAGAACATATGTAATAAATATCAACCGTGAAACTTTCGTGGATTTCAACTGCAGTCAACAGGCGGAACTACATTGTTCAATACCATTAACTTTTCTTTCTTAAACGATGCATTCTTTTTTAGTTAACAGTGAAAGTTAAAGGATATTTTTTTTAGTGTTGAAGAATACCTTTCTGCACTAATGAGCTTTCTTAGCAATTTAAAGCCTATGTATTTCAATTTTAAATAACTTTCCACCATAGACATGTTGAACGCGGATTCAGTGTTCGATGGTGGAGAAAAAAACGGAATCAAACTGGAAACGGACCTAAAAAAGAGGCCCTTGAAAAGACCAAAGATGGATGACCAAGGTAATGAAGAAAAATTGCGCTTTGTACGAGGTTCCTGGGAGAAGTTTGGCGCGCTCAATGTGTAACCTGGGTTCGACTAAAGAATGTACCATAATACCCCGAGCAAACGTAGAAACACTGTTGCAGAAATACCGGTATTTGAGATTTTGTGTGCCTCTTCAAATGTGTTTTCCGTATCCCCACTCTTGGAAACGTTAGGAAAGCACAATATTGCTTCCCCAGCAGCAAAAAAAAAGCTCAGACAACTCAGGAAGATTTTTTTGCTTTCCTACCTCGATTTCTGTTTCAGAAAATTTGTTTCTTCGTTTGCACAGCCGCAAGCCGATGTCTAGCGCTTCGCTTTATACACTGCGCAAGCGCATACGACTCGAAGTACACCGCTCGTGAATGTTTCCAGGCTCGGGAAACATTGTAGGGAGACAATTACCTTTCTTAAGGCCTTGCTCGATTTAATTCGAATTGCATACACTACCCTCAACCAGAATGTCTTCATCATAACTTATTTTCCTAGGCATCGCTTCAGGGCTTAGGTCCTTGCATAAATTGGCCATTTCAGACAAAGTACAGTCTTAATTCTTGAACTAATCAGGCTTTGATGCGTTTCTGGATGTCTTTAAATTTTAGATATTTCTCCGGAGTAGAATTACACTGTCTGATTTGAGATGATAAAAAGCCAAGCTGATGGGCAGAATACATCCAGAATTTCCGCCCGAGTTGAGCCTTTTGAATTTCAGTCCGCATAGCCTTGCTGAAATTTCATCCCGGGCTTACTTTCTTCCTTGTAACTGTCCCTTAAATCGATGTGTTGTAAAGTGATTTCTAAATCTGTCTTCGTTTTTTCCGTTTTTTTTCTTTCTATTCTTCTTTCTTCCTTGTCCAGTCTTTTTCTTTTGAGAGAATTATTATTCTAATTATGTTTTATTTTTGTTCTCAGATGTGATGTCACTAAGTCCAGGAAGTGTTGGTAAGTTTTACATTGAACCTCGATTTGCCCACTTGTGGCTGCGTTGCAATCAATTTCTTACGACTGATGTTAGGGACGCGAGAGCTCGGGGATCCTCATGGGATGTTCGTTGGACGTTTCTGAGTTTAACTTGAACTTGACGAAAGTCTAACGAACATCTATTTGGATCTTCAAGCTCTCGCATTCTCAGTGTCAGTCGTATTTAATAGAATCATGAATATATCGTGGCTGCCGCATATTGTGTCGAACTCGCACCTTAGCTCGCCATCTGAGGACCAGTTTACATGATCCTGGCTGGGACAGCCCGTCAGGCATGATCCCGTGGTTGCTTGTAATTCAGTGATGTGTGTACATGATCATGGTTAGCAACTCACGTTACCGAGATCCCGGCATTGGCTGCCGGGTTCTCAAGCAAGTCAAATTGCAAATTCTCTCATATAAACACTCAAACCTGACAAGCCGAGGAAAATCTCATCAACAACGCGTGCGTGCTTCCATAATCAAATGATGGTGCAATGAATAACATGGCAGCTAGTGTTGCAGACGGCATGTACCACGGAGTGGTACAAACGGTATGTAGATGACACTTTCGGAATATTCCATGGCTACAGTGCAACTAATGCCATCCTAGATACCCTCAACAATATTCACCCATCATTAAAATTTACTTGTGAGTATGACAAAGATAATAAACTTCCTTTCCTCGACGTAGTCGTGCACAAAGAGGACACGGGCTTCATGACAAGTGTTTACAGGAAACCGACTTTTACGGGCCTGTACACAAGATTTGATTCCTTCAGTGCTAGAAAGCAAAAACTCTCCTTGATTAAATGTTTCATTGATCGTACTTATAAAATTTCATCTGAGAAATTTCTTCAAAGTGATCTTGACAAGTTGAAATCTATATTTTTATCTAATGGTTACCCGGAAAGAATACTTGATAGGGCTTTTAATCAAAGTGAAAAAGACAAACCAATTGGGACCGCTAAATGTCCAGTTTATTTAAAACTTCCATGGATAGGAAAAATTTCCGAAACTTTTGGACAATCGATCAAGCTAATTACTGAGCAAACATTTTTTGTTGCTAGATTCGTTGGCATTTTTTCGACGAAAACTATCCTCCCACCCACTCACAAAGAGTCTCTACCTGCTTCTTCATCAAGCTGTGTTATTTACGAATTTAAATGCAAATGTGGATCTCGCTATGTGGGTAGAACTAATCAGAGACTGGGTGATAGGATCAAACAACATGTTCCTAGCGTCATTAGAAATAAAACTCAGCCATCACGTCAACAATCAGAACGACTATGCCGTTCCAGTCAATTCATCAGTTGTAATTCAGTTGTTGGTGAACATCTTCTGTCCAACAAGTCTTGCGCCGAAACCTACTCAGACGATAATTTTAGAGTTCTTTACAAATGCCGTTCCGCCTTTCAATTGAAGGTGATGGAAGCCATCTACATAAAACTTAATGATCCTGATCTGTGCCGGCAAAAGGAATTTGTTTTCCAGCTATCCCTATTTTGACCCTCCCACATACCGTTGGGTCGATGTCATCAGTTTTCTTTAAACTATATAAGCAGATGATTTGTTTCTTATACGTATAGCACTTGATAAGTGGTCTACCGAAATGCATCGTGCTTTTTTTCTAATTCTTTAGGCTTACTCTTTACGTAGAATTTTACCTCTTTAAGTTTCATTCAGTTCTTTTAAGAACTAAACGATCCAACAGTCTTTCATAACTGTGTATACCTCTTTAGTGCGTATATTCCTCTTCATTTTCTCTTACTTTATCTTAAATTACCAATCACCATGGTATCAACGTATTTAAAAACTGTGTTTAAATTTTGACATGTTTGAGGAAGTTGATCGTCCAGGTTAGTGTAGTCTTGAGAAAGACTGTTGGTTGAAGTGACTGATGTTTCGACAGCCTTAGCGGCGGTCATCTTCAGAGTCAAAAGGAGAGTAAATGTCAGGTTCACGTGTATTTGTATCTGGCTCGTGCGTGATAAGTGGGCGGTCGTATTAGTCATGGAGGTGTGATAGTAGGTGAGAAGCAATGGGTGTGGTTGTGTAGGCGTTAATTATCAGTTTGTCGAAGTGTAAGTCTATTGGTTGCTCGCACGTTTGACTTTGTGAATTAGTCGTTTGTAAGGTCCCGGTAATTGTTGCGATTGGTTTAATGGACTTTGCTCTAAGTTCGTATACCAGCTTTCTAGTGTGAGTCGCTGTTTGTAGTTGGTGCTGTACGTAATGCATTTTGCCGATTTCCAGTCAATGTTGTGTTTGGTTTGTCGGTGGTGTTCGGCAGTGTGGTTGGTTTTGTCTCCGTTTTTTGTCGCTCGTTTGTGTTCTGTGAGTTGTATATTTAAGTTTCTGCTAGTCTCACCTATATAAGTGGCTTGGCAGTCGGAGCAATTAATTTTGTAAACTGCACCTTGTCTTTCGTACGGTTGTTCTCTGTCCTTAACGTTAGTCAGTACATGTCGTAAAGTTGTGATCGGTTTGTGCGCTACTCGTATGTTGTATGGTCGTAAGATGCGCGAGATAATCTCAGACGTACCTTTTATGTAAGGTATCCTTGCTGTAGTTGTTGTCGGACTGTTGTTTTCGTCGCGTTCATTGTCTTTGTAAGTGTTAAGTTTGATGAAGTCAGAGTTATATTGCTTCTCACCTACTATCACACCTCCATGACTAATACGACCACCCACTTATCACGCACGAGCCAGATACAAATACACGCGAACCTGACATTTACTCTCCTTTTGACTCTGAAGATGACCGCCGCTAAGGCTGTCGAAACGTCAGTCACTTCAACCAACATTCTTTCTCAAGACTACACTTATCTGGACGATCAACTTCCTCAAACATGTCAAGATTCTCCCAGGTTCAAACCATTTACTTTATTGTGTTTAAATTTGTTACCACGACAAAATCGCTGTTTTATTATTTGAAAAATAGTCTGTTCTATGTGAAGCGACGAAATGGAATCTGCGTCGATCGAGTATCTCGTTTACCGTTAAGTTACATGCGAGTGCAAGGAGCTCGACTTTGACGCTGACAAAACCGTGCACTCTGAATGGTTGCGAAAAGAAATGGCGACAAGATATTTTGTTGACAGAACAGATATCAAACTTGCGACAAGAATCTCATTAATTTGATCCAAAACCATTTATAGAAAGTTTTGCCTCATTTGGTTAAGGTTTAACTTACGAAGTTCGACGTTTGAGCCTTGTTTCAGTAAAGGCATTGTCATCAAGTATTGTCATTGAGTATTTAAGTTTGACCGACGTCCTCTTATCATCTGTGATGACACCTAACTTCTATATGCGCAACATTTGTATGTAACAGCCATGTTCTTCATGTAGCATTGTCGTGTTGTGGAAGCACTTACAGTATGTATTGAAGCAACACCTTGGGTCTCCATTTGGGTATTAGTATCCGTAGCTCATTGGTTAGAGCGTCTCATCAGTCATCAGAAAGTTGCAGGCTCAATTGCTGTCTATGGCTTAAAAAGCATTTCTAAGTATGCAAACTATCCAACTTAAGGACCGCGCCAAATCGGGCTTTTGCTGGGGAGTCTGGAGGCATGCTCTCCCCGAAAATCTTGAAATCTTGATGTCTTGAAGCACCATTTCAAGCAATCCCAGACAATAATTTCTGTCGAAAATGCTGGATAAATTGATCATCATTTTTCGCTTATTGTAATTGCTCAGACTGGGACAGGTTCATCGACACGAAGTTCGAGAAATCGGATATTGCTGACTTATTAAAAGGCAACCAGTCGAAATTTATGTCCTGTTCATTTCATCCGCCTGTTAACAACTGGCGCCATTTTCAACCGGGTCTCCGAAGGATATCTGCACCATCAGAATTTCACGAAAATATCTTCCTAGGCTTCTTGCATATTGAAGCCGGTGTCAACATCGGGATGTTTTCTATCCCGGCAGCATATCGGTCGGGATTCGGGATTTTCAAGTAAAAGCGGGATTATCCCGACGAAATCGGGATGGTTGGACAGTCTAAGTATAAATTGGACGAACCGTAACGAACGTCCGCTTCTATGGAATAATACCGAGCTCCCACTACATTTTGTGTAACAGCAATAATTTGTCAACTCCCTTTTTACTAACTTTCTGTATGACCTCGGTCGAATTCAATGATTATTTGTCATTACACATTACCACAAGTCGTAGAAGAAACGTCTTTTTGACGAGCCAATTCGGTAATTTTGTGTTGCAGAAAATACCAAAATGTGGTTGGACTTAACGAGGAATTTCCTTGCCAAACATAAACTGATAATTGCGACTTTTTCCCATTTATTCAGGTTCGTCGACCTTCCCTGAGGTCATAACGGATCATCTACGAGCCACAACCGCTGACATCGATCGACTGAAGATTCTTCAACCGATTCAAACTCAACGTGGAGACGTAGCTTATCACTTCAGGTTGAACGACCGTCCCTCTGACCTTGCTCTCGAAGAGGGAGACATCATTGGCTTATTTGAAGATTCTTCTGGGAAGACGGATATTCGACGCCTAACCTGCGAGAATGTCCACCAGGCAAAGACTGCTGGTGTTATTAGCAGGTCCGCCTGGCTTGAAGGAAGAACACCTGATGATGAAAACAAAGGTACCATCTAAATATGCCAAAGCAACTTTCTCATAAGACATTCTTGTGGGGGTGGGGGTGCCGCAGTGGTAGTGCACGTGATATGACGAACAAGATAAGCATTGTTGCTGGGAATTAATGAAAACTCTGAGTGCGGTCAGAAATATTTGCTGGAACATGGCTGTAGCTTCATTGCGGTCTCATGTAAACATTTCAGAAAACTTTCATTTTGGTAGCGGTCTGAATTCATTCCGGTCTCACGTAAACCTGGTCTTAAACCCGGGTCCGAATGGTGAGTGTTTCGATCATGGTTATCAAAAACTTTATGTTTTATAATTTCAGGAGAAACTGACGTGGTTTGCGTGATTGGAGTTGTGAAAGTAAAAGTTCGTGGCCCGGTTCAAAATGGAGAAAGGATTTATGCCTCGCTGTCGTCATTTCCAGGCGTTGCCATGCCGGAGAGCGTCATCACTCAGGTTACGTCAAATGACCTGACGCTGGTAGGACAGTCTCTTGAATCAGTTAAAGACAGCCCCCCTGACAAGGTCAACCTGGTTTCGTGTTTCGTGTCAATTTTTTTAAGTATCCAGACCCAACACACAAGCAAGGCCATGAATGAAATGCGTACTGGTGTTCTCGTTGATGTCGACTCAAAAATTGCGATGGCGAAGAGCAGATTAATTCGAGGTGCGTGACATAAATTCTGGCTTTTACCGCGAGAATTATTCCCCTTAAGTTCCGGGAATTCTCATTTGAAAATACAAACTTAATCAAAGTTGATTTTATTGGCGGTTGTCAGCAGAACAACCAACCAATTTTACCAGATTTCCCTGATGAACGTCAGGTCGCCCAAGGTGACAGAGATTAAATGAAGCATTGTCAAACAAGCGATGGCGATGAGAGACTTAATTTGATGTTTTATGGCGAAAATGATGATTTACTGAGCGGCTATCCTTGTCTGACACGACTGATTGTAAAAATGTGCATATCAAAATTTCATCTCAGAAATGACCATCGAATTTTCCCGGTTGCCTTACAGGATCTTCCTCACCATTTTAACTGGTTTTCTTTGACTTGTATCGACGTCAATTCTTGTTTGGCCAGTTCTCAAAGCATGTTACCGCAGGTTGATGCAAGTTGACTATTTTAGCCAATTTAGCCAATTTAGCCAATTTTGCCATTTAGTAAATGCTAAAAAGTAATTCACCGTACCCCTAACGAAAATTTCACGTCATTTCACATTTGAGAAATATATGGAATTGGAACATTTTCACGTATGAAATTTTCATTTCACATATGAAATGGGAATCTTATCGCATATGAAATGCCTAATTCATATGTGAAGTGAACTGGTTCATAATTTCACATGTGAAATCTTGGTGTTCGAAGCATGTATGTCACGTACGAAACGGCAGAGTCAGATACAAAAATTAATTTCACCCATGAAATTTTCATTTCACATATGGAATTGAAACAATACACATATGAAATATCGTTTTCATATGTGAAATCGGATGTGAGATTTTTGTAAGGGTGAAATAACTGAGTTCGTTCTCTTGTGTTCTGTAGGTTTTCAGTGGAAGATTCTAATTTTCCTTATATTCTGCGGACTTCTTGCATTTCTTTTATATCAACTTTACGCTCCGTCGACGGCGTATCGGAAGTGGAAATGCAGGAAAGGTTCAATTAGTGGATCCACTTCTGCGTTCACATTCACCACAACAAACTTTCAGGTTGGTAAAGTACGCTAATTACGGTCATTCTTCCTACATCCGTCTTAACATCGTCTGTTGCGATTCCGTTGATCATTTGTTGAGGGAGTTAAGGGGGGCGCTTCACCTCAATTTTTCGTCAGTTAGGATGAAATGATGTTTCCATAGCAACCAAAGTGAATATCAAAAAAAATGACTCATAGAGGCATAGTTTGATATTTAACCTTTTGCCTGGGAAATTTTTATTCAAATTCATTCAATTGTTTGTGAAATATTTTGGTGAGGCATTTTTAGTCAGTGAAAAGTTTTCGTGGACAATGGTTCGTTTGGTCTCATATTACAATCCAGGCGCTAAAATTGGGTAAAATGTTATTTCATCTTTTAGTTGACTGTCCATGCTTTTCAAAAAGTATAGGCTTTGCATATTTCGGGGCTAAAAACTGTTAATTATGGATGGTCAAAGTTTAGTCAATTTTAATGCCAAATAAAGCTGAATCGCCCCCTTAAGTAGAGACAGTTATCTATGAGACGACCCTGTGACTGAGCGAATAAGAGAGGGACGAGTGGGACGTTGCAGTCTTCCCTTTCGTAAACGACCTTTGGCATCCTAAACAGTTTTTGCCATCCTAATGTTCTCGCTTTCCCCAAGTGTACCCTCTCCACCCTTACTCCATCAGGTCGCATCAACAAGAAACGCACTCAGTTTTTTTCCTGAATTCTTTCCTTGGCTATAAGTTGAACGACGAATTATCTGTGTCACCTAACCCAAACCAAAGCCCTAACCCTACCGTCCCACTATCAAGTTTACCGCCTCGTTTATGCTTTAACTTGACCCGCCGATCGCTTTATACCTATGATTTTAACGTTTTGACTATACGAAAGCTCCTGGAAAATAAAACACTGCAAAGTAAAAAAAAAAAAAAAAAAAAAAAAACACTTCGGGGAAAAAAGTAAACAAATATAAAAAACCGAATTCTAACCTTCTCGCTAACGATCGGTACCAACCTCCGCACTAAGTTCGCAGGCTCAGTTATCTTAAATTGACAAAGGTGTTTCGAATAACATTTCATTCCGTTAGGGTCATAAGGGTACATTTGCGGAATGCGAAAACATTTAGGATGTCAAAGACCGTTTAAGGAAGGGTAAATAGTTGTGACGTTCACGTCAAAATAAGCAAGTTCAGCAATGACAAAGTGATGACTGAGTGACAGTGTAAGTGTCTCACATCTGTGACCAGGGTTCGATTCCGGCTGCGTGCTGTTATCTCTCTAAAGTTACCTCGGTTACCAGTGTGAGTGTCGTCCAGTGTGATTTTTCCAAGGACCGAGGGTTTTCTCCGGGTACTCCGATTTCCTCCGGCACTACCAGTGAATCGATGGTGGGTTGTACAAACTGGACCTGTAGGAAGAACCATACAGATCATATATTAGCCAGACGGGGCATTCTCGCTAAATGTCACTCAAACGCCGGGAAAAAGTGATTGCCGCCTTTTTTAAAGAATATAAAACAATTTAGGCAAAAGTAATAGCCGACTAACACGTAGAAAAGCAGTTCCTCTGCTGTATAGTTAGTGAAAATAAACACGAAACAATTTTCTAAAGATCAGTTTTTTGACCATGAGGTCCTCGAACGGACGGAGAATGGCCTGGAGAAGAACAATTTGCCCCACAATTTACTCAAAATCACGGCGTTCAATTTCACCTAAAATTTTCGGCCTCTTCAGTTTTATATAATCTCTATGGGGAGAACAGCAACAGAGTTATTCCGCATGAAGACCCTTGATTGAGTATACTGTGTTTGTGCTGAGTGACGTCCCTGTCATTCTACAACCAATTACCTTATAGAGTTAGGGTAAGGATTAGGGGTAGCCTTAAAATGACAGTTAAGGTTACGTTAAGGGTTACAGTTATGATTCTTGTTGGGGTTGACATTATACTTTATTATGTATAAATTGTCGAGGGTCATTCATCTTTAAGGATACGTTACCGGGAATATTTATCTGTGGCTGCTCTCCATCGCTCTCACACCAGCCTTGAGTTCCCTTATATCGTGAAAGTAATAAGATGTATTAATTTTGGTCGTGTGCGAAATGGGAGCAAGATTGTTTGACTTATTTACCGCAGAAAACTCACTCTCGAAATATCTCTTGCTTTAGGTCGCTAGGGTAAAGGGGGTTGAGTTCTACTTCGAAGATCTTATGGATAAGCTGAAACTTAGCAAAGATACGAAAAGGATGGAAAACACTTCCAGTTCATCACGTAAGTCGTAGCATTGCTGGCGTACGAGAAGAGACGTCTAGGATATACAGATAATTTCTCTGTATCAGGACTCCTCGTAACACAACACAAATTGCACGGTACTGCACCACCAAGCGGAGCTCATAGCACCGTATTTCACTGCACCACACGACAAAGCCTAGCGCTGTACAGCACAATGCAGCACAGCGATGCAAAGCACAGCACTGCGTAATACAGTGCAGTGCATTCCAGAACAGCACAGCCCAGCACATTACAACACAGCATTGCACAACGCAACACAACACAATACAACAGAAGACAACACAACGCAAAGCAACATAACGCAACACACAACACAACGCGACATAGCACAGCACACTTCTCCACATCACAGTATAGCATAGCAAAGCACAGCAAAACAAACCAAAACGCATTACAGCACAATATAGATTAACACAGCTACGTTTAACACAGTGCAGCACGGTAGAGTGGGCAGTATGGTGCTGCGTGGCGTAACCTAGCACCAGACAGTACCACAAAGTAGAGCAATAACCACGTTTGTAGCTGCGGTGGGAGTAGTAGATGTGTAAGTGTAGTATTTTTAATTTTGTCGTGGATTCCTTTACGTTACTGGTAGTACCGCCGAGCCTGGTTGTTCAGGAATTTTCACTTCTATCCACACCGAGTTCACTTTTTACTTTTCAATAACAAAGTCAAAGGTAATAGTTCCACACGGTTCATGCCACAGCTGTTAATGTCTTTGTGACCTGCTTCTTGCGTAACTAGACAGTACACCTGAACCATGGTCAGCTTTTGCCAAACCGGTCACAACACACCACAACAAACCAAAGCATTGCACAAAAGACAGCACAACAGTGCATAGGCAGCGCAGCCCAGCGAAGCGAAGCAGTTCACTGGACAGAACGGGCAACTTGGCTAAGCGCAGCACAGAAGAACAGAGTTCGGCATAGCCCTACACAGCACAGAACTACACTATTTTGCACAGTCCAAGACAGCGCTGCACTGAACCACACAACACAGCCCAGAATAGCATAACGCCTTGCAAAACGCAGCATAGCCAGCCCAGCACAAAACATAGCTTTGCGCAGCTCAGTACTGAATAATACAATATAATGCAACGACATATATATTTCATCCGAACTCAACATCGAATAACTCGGCACGAAAGAGATAGTGGCACTACAAGTCGTCTTCGGTCGAAACTACGACGACAACAAACGGGATCTCGTTCGGGGGATGTGACAAAATCAAAAGATCGGTAGCCAAACCCGGCGTTTGCTCTTGACTTTAGATGAGGCCTCCCGTACATCACCCTTCCTTCCCAGACGTTTCGCCTTTATAAAATCTGTCTTGTTTTTCTTTAACCCTTTCTTATGTTAGTTTACGTTATTCTTTCAGTGCACCGTTATTATTTGAATGTTGCACGTTGTGCGGCAGGTGGTATCACCTCCTCCATCCGCGGTCCCCAATTCTACGTTATGAACGACCAGTGCGACACCGCTTATTATCTGCTTTCCCAGAAAGAATATAAGAAGTACAAGTCTGGTAGGAATTTCTCTTGCTCGTTTAAATCGAAACAAAACCAGAACAAGTAAGTGTCGTTCAAGGATGATTGTTTAATTTTATTCCTGACTGTGTTTAAAGTAGAAACAACACTCCGGAGTTATTTTATATAAGGATCACAATGACTGGTGAGTGAGGGAGCGAGGAAACGAGATCTCGTTTTAGAATATTTCAGAAGCGGGAGAGCATTTTAAGAGGCAAATTCCAGTTTCATTTTGCTGAAGGAGCTTTCGCCGCCATGCCCTTCTCCGACAAACCACTAAATGTACAGTATTACGTCGCATTTCGAAGAAGGAAAATACAAAAAAAGAGCGTAGTGAAAAGTAACTTCAGGTGAACACTACATCGTAACCGTTCGAACAAGGTAAATGTGTGCAGAACTGGAACTAGCATGCAAATTTTCACAAATTCTTATTACGTAAGTATAATTGGAAAGAACACTGCGTATCAATCTATTAATCCAGTAACTAATCAATCAAGTAATCGAACGATCAACTCCTGAAAAAATCAATTGACAAACAATCCAGCAAAGTATCTGTACGAAGCGAAGAGTGTTTCTTTAAAAATACCGAAGTTGCGCAGTTTTCGAAACGAATTACCTTCTTGAAGCCTGAATTTGAATAGTTCCTCCGGCAGCTTACTAAAGCTTAATAAAGTATAGAGAGAATATGTGAGATGCGTATCACAACAAATAATACGCAACACATTACCTATAACTTATAACATATAACTAATATTTCAGAATCATCCTCAGAGATACATGAAGAGAAATTTTCCATGATAGTTCCACACTGCCGAAGTCAACTGAAAAATGTTGACTCGAGCAGGATTTGAACGCGCCCCTTTGGGATACTGGTCTGCCGCTCTACCCGGTGAGGTATCGAGTCCACAGGGATTGGAGGCGAGTTTTTATCCGACTTAAGTGCTCTAGATATTCTTCGTGACAACTTAACGCTTATCCATGAGTGCAGTGTTTCAATTCTATTTCAGAATCATCTTCAGAGATACATAAACAAATTTTTCGTGATAATCTGACACTGCCGAAGTCAACTGAAAAATGTTGGCTCGAACAGGATTTGAACTCGCACCTTCGGGGTACCGGTCCGCCATCTTTACCTCTTTACCTAGATGTTCAAATCCTGCTCGAGACAATATTTTTCAGTTGACTTCGGCAGTGTCAGATTATCATGAAAAATTATTGTTTATAGCAAATAATAGTTAACGTATGATGTATAACCCAATGAAGTAAATAAATAAATAGATAGATAGATAAATAAATCGATAAATAAATAAATAATTAAATAAATGAATAAATAAATGAATAAATAAGTAAATAAATAAATAAATAAATGGAACCAACTCGAAAGAATTAAAAATGGCAAAGATTAAGTCAGTCTGCTGTCCTGTTACAAACTAACTTTGGTTAATCGATTTCCAGCAATTCTTTTTTTTGATTTATTTTTAACAGGTACGAAGAGTGCTACAAAGGAATTGACCAGAATTATAGTAAGGCCAATTTCAGTTACGTGTCCTTGAAATATAACAAGGTAAGGAACCGCTTGCCATCGTGTGTATGGTAGAACAATTTAGCATATACCTCGCACGTGAATCGTGTTTTTTTTTGCAATCTGATTGGTTCCTCTATCTCGAAATATTCCCTATTGTGCACCTGCGAACAAAAAAAGATGGTTTCCTGTTTTGTTTCAGTTATGGAAAGAAATAAATTTTTCTGAATAAACAAAGCCGCCGTGCCAGACAATACCAAAAAAGCAACGAAGTTTGGCAATAAAGTGTTCAGCGATAAATGCACAGTGATAAATGGTTTTTAGCAATAAATGCGCTCAGGATGCCTTCAAAATGTTTTGTTAACAAATGGCGAATAGGCCACAAGCCAAAGAAAAAATCATAACATAGCAACATTTTGATTAAAATTTCTTCGGTGATCTGGGCCCATAACCTGATAAAAGTTTTAGTCAAAGTACATTCACTACACGAGACAACTATACAAAAGCAAGAGAGATCTGGAGATGGACAGAAACAAAAACAGGAAGTTCTATTGTTAACACAACACGAGTCACACCCATCATCATATTCCTGACAAAATTTTTTGAAAAAATATGCGTGTGAAAACAATTATGTGAGGTATATGCTAAAACAATTATTCACCTCACTGTTGGTGAATAATTGTTATTTTTTCGTTTGTCCTTTACCACTTAATGTGCATCTGTTTTTACACGTATGGTACGCCGTGGGTTACCTATCTTTCAGTGGCGTAGTTAGGTGCAAAGGGAGCTGGTTGGTGGAAATTGCTCTTGGACACCAATTGTGAGATTCTGAGCAATTGTGAGAAGTTGTGACAAGAATTCTTATCTTCGATCCCGAAGATGACTTGCCCATAGAGATCATACATGTTTGTTAACTAGAGGGGGCGTTGCAGCTAAATGTCACTCAACTGCGGATGACAAATTGAAGACCGCCATACTGGATAAATTGAGAGAGAGGGAGGCAAACAAGCCTGACCAGACGAAAAGTTCAATGCCGTCGTCAAAGGCCACTCCTCTCTGATCTCTTGTTTTTTTACTTTCTTTTTTTAAAAAGAATGTAAAACAGTAAAGATAATAATAAGAAAAATAGCCGACTAATAACTAGAGGAGCTTTTTTCTGCTGTACAGCTCACAGAAACAGTGGCAAAACAGTTCCCTAAACTTCAGTTGTTCGACTTCGAGGTTTTCGAACAGACGGAGAAGGTCCTGGAGAAGATCAGCTTGCCTATCAATTTACTCAAGGTGGCGGCATTCAATTTGATCCACAATTTTCGGCCCCCATGCCCCTTGTAGTTTTATATGGTGCCTATGGTCTTACCTTCCGATGTGTGGCCTTTTTCAAAGTCCTTTCCAGATCTCTCTCGTCCCCGACCTTTTCGCTCGTGGTCTTGTACTAGTGATCAGCTTATCTAACCTACTTTTAAAAAATGCTGAAATTTAGTTGGTAACCCATTACCCATATTTTCATTTGTTTACAGTTGACTAAAGCAGAAGGAATACAGGTTGAATTTAATACACTAAAGAAGAAACTGCCACCTGGTTTGAATTTGAAAGAGTTCACCAAATCAGATCCTCCTGCAAGTAAGAGGGGAAGAGTCCCAAATTCTAAATTTTTATTAACCGAATGTGGGTTCCGTACGGGCAAAGTATTTGCCTGAGGTTCTGATACATATCGAGCGACGAAGGAGCGAGGTATTTGCGAAAAAGCCAAAGGCAAATACTTTTCAGTACGGACCGAGCTAATTAGGTTAATCAGGAACTTATTATATGGCTTTTTGCTTGGTTTTCTTTCCCATTTTTAACTGTTTTTGTCGTCGGATGTTGCTGTTTACCCTACTCCATGAGTTGCTCGTTTGGTTTCTTGTTTTCAAGAGTTAAACATCCATTTATCGTACTTTTATATAAGTAGCTTTAAACAAGAGTAGTAATAGTAATCTAGCACAATTTATTATTCTAAATTTTTCATTATAGTTGGTCAATTTTCCTTAAGTTTCATTAAATTCGGCTTGAAGATTTTCCCGCCAAAACATGCTCGACCGGTCGGAAAGGGCCGGAATAAATAGAGTAATGGACTGGTCAAAGATCGTAAAGTAACGGACCGTTCAGCAATTAATCAGCATGCGTTATTTTACGTACGGACCGGAAAACAGGATCAGCCATGTGATAAAGTAGAGTATTTCGCTTAAATTACAAACATCAGATGTTATATGCTATATTGTGTAGAAAGCAACTGAGATAGCGAGGAAATTCGGTGGCTTCTCCCCTGAAGTCTAGCTCGCTGTCAAATATTTTGTTGCTGGGAAAAAAGTAATACGGTTGAAGACAAGGGAATAGACATTTGGGAGAGAATGTGCCGATTTCTTGCCTAATTGTTCGCGTTTTCCGCACCACTTATCGAGTTTTTTATGTATGTCAAAAATTTCCATAGCCCCACTAACCTTTACATGGAAAACTCAAAAAAACACATTTGACGTTCTGGCCTAGAGCATCTTCAATTGAATTTTCCTGCTATTGTTGACTTAACCTGAACAGAATATTGATCTACATAGCTAAAGGCAACTACAAAAGTTGACTAGAGCGGGATTCGAAGTCGCATCTTTGAGTTACCGGACCGCTACTCCAGCAATTTAGCTATCGAGTCGACTTGAACCGTATGCTTGTTTTATCCAATTTACGTGCACGAGAGATTCCCGCGACAACTTAACGCTCGATATTCGTGAGGATGTGCAGTGTTTCGACTCTATTTCAGAATCATCCTCAAGACAACATGAACAGAATATCACACGAATTGACCTACACTGCTAAAGTCGTCCAGAAAAGTTGACAAGAGCGGGATTCGAATTAGCATCTTCAGGTTTCCGGACCGCTGCTCTATCAATTGAGCTGTCGAGTCAACTTGTTTCTGTTTTAAGCAAACATAAGGAAAACTTACAGCTCAGAGCTTTATTAGTGACCGTAAAATGTGCCCTTAAGCTGACTTTACGCTTTGCTCCACGTTTTGCAATTTTATGGGACAACAAAAAGAAGTATAAGGCACCCTTGAATCCTCGCCAGCAAAGGGCCTCGCAACATTTCGTTGTTTGAAGTGTTGTCCAGAGTAAATTAAGCAAAACTTTTCTTTCGGATTGCCTCAGTAAAAAATGTTCCGAGACACATGGCTTACGAGTGCTTTAATCTCTGGGGTTTTTTTTCTCTCAAAACTTTTTGCTGCAAAAATAGCTAGCGTTGTTGTGTGAAAAGTTTCACGGTTAAACAGCACGTTTACTCTCTTACGCAAGATGTTGACGGGGCAGTCCATCGGATTTATGCATGAGGGATATGCAAGTGTACAATGACTCCAAGGGATTATTAGACATGGAATGCGGGCTCCAGTGGGCTTCAGGTTCGTCCACAGACCTCAGTAATATACCTGGACTGCGGGTGCTGCTTAAAAAGTGTCCGAAAAATGATGGCGTCATTAGAGGTTCTTTTGCTCATGATGACGACCGCGGACATAGAAATTTCTACTGAGTTACTATTGGAACGAAGGCTCGTTTGGGAAAGGATTGTTTACGCAACGGTTTTGCTACGTATTTTCTGCTTTGCAAAACGTTCAGATGTTTTCATTTTAAAGTCCAGATTGGGGTCTATTGCTGAACTACTCACTCATAAACCACTCGACACTATTTTTTTTTTCAAACAAAAACAGCAAACATGAAGTTTATTTACATAACTTTTTTCATTGAGCCTTTTCTCAAATCTCGATATGGACACTTTTTAATATGGACACTTGTTCACCAAGAATGTTTTATTTCGTTGAGTGAATAGCTTGAAGTGTTCCTGTCCACAAACACCTTGTTTTTCTAACCTCTTTATGAGTGGGAAAGTTGTTTCGACTTATTTCATCAGAAACGGGAAAGGTTACCATCTCTAGACTGAAAGTTAAGCACGAAAAACAACAAACAAAAAAAACAATGTAGCGAACTGGGTTCTTGAATTTTATAAAGAAAACTTACGAAGTGGCTTTCAAACAAGCTCTTTTTAGGGTAGTTAAGAAAAAAACCCACAACCTGAAGCTTAAAATGAAAGAAAATCATCGATACGAAAATGGGCCAAGCATAAACAAACTTTCACAAGCGAGCCTTTTGTCCAGGTATCATACTTTTTCTCGGAGGTCAGTGGTATCCGTCATGAGAGAAAGGACCTCTAATGACGCAATCGTTTTTCGGACACTCGTTGTAGTACCCGCAGTCCAGGTATATTATAGAGGTCAGGGGTGTTCGTCACAGAGAGATCATATGGAACTAGAGGGGTCACGGGAGCACGCCAAAAATTGGAAATAAATTGAACGCCACCATGGTGAGTAAATTTTGGGGCAGATTGTTTTTCTCCAGGTCGTTTTCCGTCCATTCGAGGACCTCTATGTCGAACAACTGATGTCTGGAGACTTGTTTCGAGTTTGTTTTCGCTAACTGTGTAACAGAACAACAGATTTCCTTGTTATCAGTCTGTTGTTATTTTTGCCATAAATGTTTTATATTCTTTTTTTATTAAAAAACCCCCACAAAAACAAGAGACAAGTGGCCTTTGACCATGGCCTCTAACTTTTCATCCAGGCTTTGTTTGATTTGCCTCTCAATTTATCCTCTATGGCGGCCTTCAAGGTTTCCACTAGTTAAACTTTTAAAGGGCACTGTTGCCACTCGGCAACTTATTGCTTTTACTTTAACGCCAGACAATTTACTCCTCAAGCGGAGACATCTTGAATACCCGTTTGCTAAAGAGTTAAGGCTGGTTTTCATACATCGCAGTTCATAGGTATTTGTCGGAATTCATGTTTTGTGACCAGTTAGGATGGGTTCCGACTTACGAAAACTTCACGGTGGATTTCATCCTATTTGTGGTTTTAATATATCGTATTTATCGGAAGAAACAAAAAAAATTTTTGTTTTCTTGGGATAAATTCCAATTAATTCAGGTGAATTTGGCTGAAATACGACAACACGATTTTCTTATATTGGGGGCGGTTTTCACGTGTCGGAATCCGTCGTAATCGTTCGCAAAACATGAATTTTGAAGAATACCGATGAATTGCGATACATGAAAACCAGCCTTTAGTGTATGACCTCTATGGTTCGTCTGCCCTTATAAATCTGCCATTCCAAAAGCTAAAATACACTCGACTCCCGCTCGTGTTTTTGTTACGCTTTTCCCAAGTCTCACATGTTTATGTACTGTGATATATCACGGTACATAAACATGGAAAACCATTTTATATTTCTTTTACAAAATAACAAACAGATGATAAAAAAGGGCGGGAAAATTCTTTGTTTAAATAGTCTGATATAAACATGGCTACGGACCAATCAGAGCTCGCGTAAGAGCCAGTTATTTTATAAATGTCTGATAATTCTATGCGTGACTCAAATTTCTCGCCTTGTCAATCAGAAAACATTTCAATATTCCCGCTGTTGTGAGCTTATATAATCACTTGGGCGATTATTTGCAAGGCACGTCCACGAGGCAAATGTGTGCGTTAAGATTCAAGTTGTCTAATGAAGAAATAGAAACTTTTGCCCTGTTTATATAGCCTGATGCTAACACGAGGAGAAGGTTGGAAGTACTCGAAAGTTGCCGTGTACGCGGCTTACACAACCGCTTGAGAGTTCTCCCAACTTCTTCGAGTGTTGTTTTTATAAAATAAGCAAAGAACTTAGCAATAATAATTGTGAATAACAAACTTTCTTTTCAGTATCAAATGGTAAGTTCTCCTTATTAGTTCGTAAACCAATTAGAACCTTTCATTCGTGCCAAGAATAAACTCTGTCGTCAGCAAACCAATCAGAGCTTTCAACTTGAACCGCGAACAAATTCTGCGTCAAGCAACGCTATGATGTCATAATGTGTATTTGCATAGCCTGATATATACAGTAGAACCTGTAAATAACGGCCACCTTCGGGACTTTCGAAACTGGCCGCTTAATACAGATCACTAAAAATACTCACTGGGCGTGGTCAAATGTCAATTTTAATAGCGTATCATACAACAATACTTCATTCAAGCAAACAATAAGACAATGCTCTTTCGGGTGATTTATACTTGCAACAAAGTTGCTAACTTGTTACTGTAGAGGTGCAATAAACGTAATAAACGTAAAGTTATGTAAATGAACAATCAGTTGCCCTCTTCTCTAATAAGGAAGACTCGAATGCTGTGGCAATTGTTCGCCAAAAATTATGGAAATCCGGAGTTACAAGATGCGGGTGTAGCAAAATTGCTTCGAAATTAATGAAATGAAAGACGATTATGGAGCGATTGGACAGGTCCCTAAGTTGATGGCATTGTGGCTAACCAAATTTTTGAAACGGTCGGGAAAGTCACTGTAAAAGGAAAGCGCGTTAGGAGAGGAGGAGGTTATGACCTGGAAATCTCATGCAAGTATAGGTTTGAAAGCGATTCCTTCTCAATCACATGGCTCAAGAACAAGCTAGCTAAAGAAGAATTTTAAGTAGAGCTAGAGTGAAGCAGATTCGAAATGAACAATACTTTTTGCATCCCGTGATTTTGTACTACAGCTCCTTGCGGACATCTGGAAAGGATTAACCGTAATGAACGGTTAATTACAGACATCTTTTGTTATTTCTGTAGTGATAATGGATCGCTTCTTAAACACAATCAGACCCAATAAAATGCCACGTGAAATGACATGTGACTTTAGGTGTCCGTTCAAGGGTGGCCGTTTAGTACAGGTAAAAAGAACAAAGAAAGGGAAAAAAAATGGGACTGTTAAAGAGTGGCCACGGCCGCTTAATAGAGGTGGCCGCTTAATACAGGTAACAATTACAGTGTTTCTATGAGCGAAAATTCGGAACTTTGAAAACTGGCCGCTTAATACAGGGCCGTTGTATGAAGGTTCCACTGTACACGGTAACTGACCTATGACTGCTTGCATAATAGGAAACGTATTTTATAACACGTGTTATTCTCGTCATGTTGCAGGTGTTCGGTACTTTTTCAACGTCAAGCGCTGTTTATACGGCCGCACCAAAGGACCTCAGTGTTTTGCCATTGTAGGCCAATGCAATAACTCTCATTACTTCTCTCGTGGCAAATGGAGTCGCTATGGATCAGGCAGAGACTTTAGTTGTTCGCCACCATTTTAGTGGAAGTTGTTTAGTCGTAGGAAATAGTATTCTGAGTTAATAACTACTGGGTCTGATATCAGGTATTTTCTAAGAATTATTCACCGAATTGGAGGTAGGTTTCTCAAGACGGCGATTAAGCATATACCTCGCATAATTGTTTGATATATATATATATATATATATATATATATATATATATATATTCCTACCTTCGGTAACAATGTTTTATAACTATATATATATATGTTTATATATCTATATATATATATATCTGTATATATATCTGTATGTATATATGTATATATATGTTTTATAGTTATATATGTAATATCTAAAAACCGAGCAGGAGTGCTTTATCGAGATTTAAAACACGAGGCGATAGCCGAATGTTTTTAATCCGATAAAGCACGAACTGCGAGTTTTTTAGATGTCTTCTAAAATGAACCTCCTAATACGCTAATTCGCGAAGAAAGTTTGGAAATTTATTTTTTGTAAGCCGAAAAGAATGAACTTCCTCACATAGGAAGGCACGTGTCTTTATCACATATAAAGACACGACACGGTTATGATTTTCTTTTGTATTTTCCTCATGAATTCTTAATGAATTTTAGAAATATATATATATGTAGTTATAAAATGTTGCATGTGTAGTTCTGTTAATCCAAATTATCCTAAATATGCATTTGGCTAAATAGCATGTTGTTAAGAACATTTTTAAGTTGAAAAAGGACGAACTATACGAACTATAACCATACATGCATACATACATACATACATACATACATACATACATACATGTATATGGTTACAGTTATAGTTATAGTTATAGTTATAAAACAATAAAACATTGTTACGGAAGGTAGGTTTGCCGCCAGCTTATAATTTGTGAACAAAACATCTTGAACACATCCTGAGCACATCTAAAACAGCAAAAGAAATACAGACCTGTGAATACTTTAATGCCAAATTTCGTTGCCTTTTTGATGTTGTCTGGGACGGCGGCTTCGTTTATTGAAAAAATTTCTTCTGTTACTAAAACAAAACGGGAAGCCGTCTTGTTTTGCTCGGAGGTGACTTGAGCAGTATATTCCAAAATGAAGGAGGCAATCAGACTGTGCAAAAAACACTATTCACCTGCGTGCTATATGCTAAAACGCGTGATTCTAGCGACTTGATTTGGTTATGTCAAGAAGCAGGACTCACCCTGATGATGAACCTCGTTGAAACTGTCAAGTTCAATATTGCCATGAAGGAGCTAGTGCTACTTGATTTTTATTTTACTTCATTTTTTTGAAAAATTATTCGTTCAATCCTGGATTTTAAAGCACAAACCTTAATTATTTATTGCAGAACGTTTAATGATGACGCTTTTAAAAAGTTCTGTGAATCCAAATTATCCTAAACATGCTTTTTTTTGCTATATTTTGCAAAATAGATCGCTCGATCCATTCATTTTTAAATCAGTGTCTATTCACAATATCTTCATTTGCTGGCCACCAGTGCTCGGTAGTACAAAAGGTGGTCAACTTGACCGTGAATTAGTGGAAGAATTTGATTCAAATTCTTGTGAAGCTGCAAGAAAACGTTTGGTTTACTCTTCATTGACCCTGTTGAAATCCGTAGACGTTCTAACATAGAAATTTGAACTCAAGTTGTTAAGCAAAACGCAAGGACTCCAAACATTTGAAAAGGGTCATGGAAATGCCGAAACGCGTTTCACTTGGACAAAGAGCCTTTGCTCGAAACGTCAGGATTTCATCTTCCAGGTTTACGAATTTCCATGATCCTTTTGGCTTTTTACACGACTGTTAACCCTGCCTGACCATCAATCTACGTTTATATCATTATTTGAAGTAATTTTAGCCATTTATAAAATTTAAAAATCAGACTTGGGGAAACAGAATACACGTTCGTGTTACTTATTCATTTGTAAATATTACCACATCGTAGTTTCATGGTATATAAGAGAGCATTAAAGACAGTGAAAGGAAAGGCCGAAAATGGTCCCATCCTGATTCCTCTCAAGTCGATTTTTTATTTCGTCAAGTGACGTGGGCAATCGCGAGGAATATTAATGTGCGTATCACGAAAAGAAAGTGGCGATAAGTAAAAGTGTTTATCAAAAGCTTGAATCTGTGCTGTTAGCTGGAAAAGGTTTGATCAGTTTATTAGAAACTGGTGGTTTTAAATATGATTTTAGCCAGTGAAAAAGAGGACTATGAAAGCCTTCGCTCGAATTTTCGTGCAACACAACACGTTGTCAATGCCACGTTCCTTGTGTATCATGGATAGGTCCAGTCCCTTGTCTTGTCGAGCAAACGGGCAAAGTTTGCAGGCAATTTGAAATTGTAATTTTACCGTTCATCTGCTCAGGGACTGAATCTAGATGTGACAAACTAGGAACAATGGCATTATAAAAGTGGTATATTCTTTTTTTCTACATTATAGGACCAAAATTGGTCCGAATTTCTGGGGTTTTTTGTGATTTTTGCCACCATTTTCCTGTTTTCTCGAAATGGCGCCTGTGGAGACAACAATGTCTGTCCTATGACTCATTGCTTACGGCAGTCCTGTCTGTCATGCGAGTTATTGCTAGCGACCCGCATGGCGCGTGGAATTTGTTCAAGCGGAGATTTGTTGCCAATGCAACTAACCTAAAGATCACTTGAGAGGAACTCAGACCGGACCTATTAGGTATTGCCTCTCTCATATTTCATCTTGCTTGCTTTGTCAAAAAAAAAATTTCTTACGTTTTGTGTAGATAGAAAGCTTTTAGAATACTTTAATCCATAGTTGTAGGGATCTGTGAATTTTAGACTGCTGGACAGTTTTTTTCCCGAAGATGGTTTTTTCGCATTAAAAATGAACAAACTTTCAGCATTGTATTTGCATTGTTTGATTAATGGATAGTTGTAAAATTAAGTCATTGCCGAATACCTTTAAATTTTTCGATTAACCTTACAACGTTCCAATTAAACTAATTAATATTTTCCATGCCATGCATGACACCACAACAAAATAGATCAGTACTTGTCTACGTATCACTGTCAAATATGACCTGTTGTTTAAGTTCCCTCAAATATATTTAGTAAAAGCTGGGTAGTGTTGTAATGCGGCAAATCAGAATAAATGCATAACTCTACATCTATTGGCCGACCTATATCGAGTTGCTGGCAATGGCGCGGGAATTTTAAACATGACGTCCGCTATTAACGTCGTCTTTGTATTTTTTCGAAGTCTCTGACAAGGATTAAGAGAAATTGTAACATTGCAACCTGCGAGAGCTTTCCCTAGTTGGACGAGTAAAGTGGTCTTTGAAAAACCTACTCGTGCGTGTATTCTCCAAATTACACTCGAAACCAAGCTATTACCTGTACTAACCGGACAATCTACAGTTGCCACGAAAGTTTAACAAAAATCATTATTGTATTCTTTCCCCAATCTCATAACTTTACTTCCACGCTACGGATTTCTTCAAAAATGAAAACACAAAGGTTTCCACGATTAAAACGTCAGTAAGAATTTGAGAATTGATCACCTCGAATATGCCAGGGAAAAGTTCATGGCAATTTTCTTTTAATATCTACTGCAACCAGAAAAATGAGCTTCGAAAATTTAATTGCGTAACGAAAAATTGATCGCAGGTGTACTAATTAAAACTGCTGCAAGCTTCCTTAAGAATTTTACTCACAAGTAGTCGAAATGTTCATTGTAACGTCGATAGTCCGTGGTTCATTTCAACGATAAAATTAAAGCTGCTTATTTACGGCAGTGTCGTATTGCACAGTACAAGCATCTGCTTTTGGAAAGGTATTAGTCATAGACTAAAGCCTTCGGTATACTAGTTGTGACAGTAGATTTTACACGTAAACTATGGTCAGGAACTGGCCGCAGACTGAGTTTGCTATCTTTTGATGTAAGCAGCCATTGCTTCGTGAACACGTCGGTGAAGCAAAACATCGTCTTTTTTCCCGAAGCGACTCTTGTGAGCAAGAAACTGAAGGAGATTGGGAACGAAATATGTGGCTATAGTTTGGGCGATGATGAAGATGGAAGAAACCTCTTTTTCTTTGTGAAAAACATTTTTGATCCACATGGCGATCAACAGATAAAACGTCATCAGAAACACTTTCACGAGGGTGAACAACATTTGTCTCCTAAGAGGGTCGCAGTCTTCGATGCAGAAATCCAGCAGTGGTCGGGATAAGTAGGTAGCAAAATGATCGTGGTGGAGGATAACTTCTGAAGATCGAGAGTCAGTGGTCAGGTGTATTTCAAATGAACCATCAGCTTTATCTTCCCGCTTAAGGGTGCACTGGTGGTTAACTTCACATGCCGTCTTAAGCTGGGTAAAGTGGTCTGAGCTTTCAAGTACTTTTACAACTTGGTCTTGCAGTTCGTCGTAATTTTCCCTCAGGTCTTTGGCAATCTTGTGCAGAAGTAACGATATGGCGCCGACAAGCGCGACGTACTTGAACGCCATCGACGGGTCCAGGACCGCTCCGATGTACGTGAACATGGTTACCTCGGCAACCAGATAACACAAGTACATCATGGCCAACATTAAGTAGAACAGAAGTGCAGTCAGGATAATACCGTAAAGAAAACGAATTACACTTAACAACGCGTTGTATCCGTAAAACGGCATATTGATATCATGCCAAGCTTTCGAAACGTTGTCTGCCGTCGCGATCCATATAGCCGATAAAAGTTGGTAGTAAAAATAAAATGCCGGTGTAAGATAACTTACCACAGCCAGTAACAGCGCGAAGACTAAAGTACATGTGCAGACAAGAACAGACAGAACGACTTTAACGATATTTGACGGAAAGTTGGCATAAAGTTCTCCCCAAGCTTTCGAGAAGAGTGGCGACTTGAAGCTCTCGCTACATAGCATTTTCAGAAATCGGAGGTCCGATGCGAGGTAGATTCGCTCTTGCATGCAATGGGCTAGGAACTGATATTCTTTCTTTCTGGTATTTTTCCGGAAAACACTTTCAGGGTACTTCCACCGCCCAAGAAAGTGTGTAGGGTGTTGGTCCCCAAGATAGGTGCTTAAGAACTCCGGAATTAAAGCTGCAACAATTAGCACAAGGACTGAAATTGCCCAAGTATTCCGATATGGTGTATATATGAACCGAAATGATGCCATGAACGCACAGGAGACGAATATAAAACGTCGCGCACGGGACTTGAAGCCTTTGTATTCTTCCATGTAGAAACACAACACGCATCGCACGAAATATCCGAAGTAGACTGGGCTTTTGTACGTGGGGTGGAAGTCCTTGTGATTTAAGCCGTGGGGATAATTTTCTGCCGTGGCTTTCGAACTCGGGAAGTAGTAAATAAGAAGCGGCGAGTAAAGCCACATAATTCCGGCAATTATTAAAATCACGAAGTACTTCATTAATAGCTCTTCTTCATCCAGTTTGCCGCTGTTATCGTAGCAATTGTAATGGACGAAGTCGTCCTTAGAGATACCGATGCCGAAGAAGGGCCTTTTTGAAAAAAGTTGACGTAGAAATCGCCAATAATAAAACAAATCCGGTATCGCTAAATTAGGATTGCGTATCACGTCCGAGACATCGTAGTCTAGCTGCAGACAGATCAAGTTCCATTCATCCTTATCCTTAGTCACATCAGACATGAACTGTTGTAAGTCTTTCCTGGTTAAGGTACACCGCGGTGTCATCATTTTACGCTTAAAGCAACTCTTGTCACAGTAGCCCAAGATGTCTCCTTCCCCATCGGCATTCCCAAACTCGTTGGTGATTATTCCCATGGTTCCTAGCGATAAGACTTTGAAGTTATGGGGGAAGTGGAGCATGTACTTGTGTGTAGCGGCCACCGATACCCAAGTTTCAAACTCATCTGCTTGATTCCAGTTCCAGGTCTTGTCAAGGTAGTAGACAGGGGCTTTAAAACGTAGAAACTGCTTATGCCGGTACTTCATTCGTTTGCGAACTTTATCGATCATTTTATCCCGGTTTGTCCAATGAAACTGACAATGAAACCCACCAGTTGAAAGGTGGTGCAAACAACGAAAGTCGGCTGGGCAACTTTCAATCGAGGAACCGCATACTGAGTCGTGGAGGCCATGAAGCAACGCGAAGAGTAAATGCAGCCACAAGGGTAAAATCTAAAGAATATATTAAGAGACAGATGGCCAAGACAATTCGGTTCTGTCATAGCTTTTTGTATTTTTGAAAACCACACTTTAACATCATTGCCTAACGCAGCCTAATGAGCTGATTAAATGACACCACCCTAGCATTAGTGATCCAGTCCATGTATAAGGTAGGGAAAAAAGGCGATTTTACATCGAACTTTATTAGTATTCGAGACAGGCTACAGACACCTCCAGATTATCATCATATCTTCATATTATCATATCTTCAAACGTAAAACATCCACCCAGTACCAATGGACTGCTATGAAATTCATTGTAGCCCCATAATTACCATGCCTGTCGATTAGGAACTAGCAATCTGGCTCGGTCTGATTTCTCGGGATAGAGAACACCGTGGAGAATTTGCTTTGCCTTTGTGTACAACACATGCTGTGAGTCCAGCAGTTGTATTTGGTTTTGCGATCAGGGATCATGGCAGCTTAACTATAAAAGAGATGGGCTTGTACAGTGAAGGAGATGGCGTGTTTAGTGCTTCACAATACGAGTCAAAAAGCAATCGAGCCTCGACTGTCATCTAGTCTCCTGAAGCAAAGACCATTCACTGTAGAGTTACTTGGTTTGCTGTATCAGATAAGATAAAGTATGTAACTTACCATTAACATTGAATGATCGTGTTCTTGGCGTTTTGGTTTACGCTGAAATAAAATGACAATCAAGCTTACTAGCCAATATGTACTTACAGTCATACGCATAAATTAATACGCAGCAAGATGGAACACGAACTCACACTGTGTCTTTCACAGAAGAACTCAAAATGTACGCATGACTTCATCTGATCAAATTGATTAGTTTCAAAACATCCTGGTAGATAATCGCTTTATTGGCATGACCTATTTACAGGTATTGCTAAAGCATTTTTTTAAATTACATTACACATACGATACTACGATTAGAAATTAGTAATTACGACAACGTGTGGAATACATTGCAAGGAAGGTAAAGAAATTACAGTTATGTACAATGTGAAACTATAAATCTAGTTATTTTTCTTAATTGGCATTCCTGGTTTTAAGGAGTTGTTCTCTTTCCATGAAACTTAAAAAGATAAATTTTGATAGTGATAAAATAATTTTGTTTGTGGTCTTCATGATATCTGCTAAGAACATCCGGTCTCTTTGATTTGTGTCAATGGTGTAAGCGTTGCTGAGTGTGCTGAGAAAGTTGTTTCTTAAAGTAGTGTATGCTTCGCATGACATTGTGAAGTGGTATTCATATTCCACTTCATTTGACTGACAAAACGTACACAGTCGTTCTTCTTACGGAATTTTTTGGTATCGACCGTATTCTATCATTAATTTGTGGTTACTTATTCGGAATCGTGTAAACGTTTTTCTTTGATTTGTATTTTTTATTGTTGTGAGATAATTCTCTAATTGGTAGTCTTCTTTGAAAGTGCAGTAAAAAGACAGCTTGGAGGAGTTTTCCATTTTGTGTTTCCAAAAGGTGACGTATTTTTGTTTTATGCTTTTTGTGATAAAATCTAATGAATGAATGGAAGTGGATTCCAGTTCAGGTATTTGGGTGATGCATTTATAGTGTTTTAGAATGTCCATGGCATTTGTATAGAAGGAAGTAGTTCCTTTAGAGTATAAATCTTTTGAGATTAGATAGGCTCGTTTTGCGATTGTCATTTCAGGTAATGAGTTAAGATGAGTGATATATTTGAATAATTTTTTGTATATGTTGATTATTAATGGGAATTTCCCTAATTCCCCTCTGCAGGCCACATTACTTGATTTGTTTCCAACTCCCGGGTATAATTTGCAAAATTTCAGATGAACTCTCTCAACTGGTGATTTATCCCAGTTGTTAAAATCATTTTTAGGATAGGCACCCCACATCTCGGAGTTGTACAGCAGAATAGGTGATATTATGCTGTCAAATATTTTAATGGCTATTTTGGGTTTCAGAGAATGCAAGTTCAGGTGTGTTCGAATACCATATAGGGCATGTAGTGCTTTTTCACCAAGTTGTTTGGTATGGTATGGTATGGTATGGTAAAACTTTATTTACAGACGCTAGCCTCGACAACAAAAGTTGATTTCCATGAGGGGCGTCCAAGAATATAAAATTACATAAAGAGAAGAAGTTAAGGCTATATACAAAGTTAATTACTAACTATTTACAAAATGCATATAAGTAAATAAATATGTAAGGTGTGACACCAGCGTTAACAGTTATCATCTTATTGAGTGCATAGGTAGTTAAGTGTGGGTACCAAATATATAATTCTGTTTCAACAAATTTTTGAATGAGTAAATTGATTCAGCTTGTTTAATATCCGAAGGAAGACTATTCCAGAGTTTAGCCCCGCTATAATTGAAACTTTTTTTAAGAAATTCTCTTTTTGGTTTTGCGAGTGCTATATCGGTGTGACCATTCCTGAGCTCATAATTAGTTTGCACATCATTTCTCCTTATTAGTGCCTCAAGTTTGGTCCAGTATAATTATTCAATACTTTGTACATCAATGTTAATTTACTTGCATATCGTCTTGAATCTAAGTTTTCCCAAGCAAGGGAGCGAAGAACATCAGCAAATCTTGCTTCGTAACAGGCGCCAGTTATTACTCTCACTGCGCGATTTTGAAATTTTTGAAGTTTATCTTTAAGTTGTTTATTGCAAATTCCCCATAAGGGAGAGCAATAGTCAAAGTACGGTTGTATCAACGCTTGATAAACTGTTTTAAGGGTGTCAGAAGGAACATAGGGCTTGATGCGAACTTTTTTACAAATCATTTCTATGTGATTTTTCCAGCAAACATTTTCATCGAGCTCAACCCCAAGGTATTTAAATGAGTGAACTCGAGGGATTGGTCGATTATTCAACATCACAGGAGGTTCATGACTTACAGTATTAATGTTATAATTCGAACCTATATACATTATTTTAGTTTTGGTCGGATGATACTACAGTTTATTCGTAAGGAGCCGTTCACTGACTTTATTTAAGTCATTATTTGGATTTTCGGTAAGTTCCGCTAAATCGTTAGCGGTAGAGGAAACTTGAGTATCATTGTTTGAAACCTAAGGTAAATTTTCCATTTCGATTTAGTTTTATTCTTAGGTAACAGTATTCTTGTACTATTGTGACATTTCTGTTACCAAGTATAAAATTTGGTTTTATGGGATTAGTATTTCCTTTTTGAAATATCATGATTTGGGTCTTTTTTAACTTGATCTCCATCAGCCATTTGTTACACCAGTTATGGAGTTCATCTACACATTTTTGGAGTCCAAACTTTGATCTAGATAGTATAACCAAATCAGCAGCATAAAGGAGACAGCTAAGTTTTGTACTATTTTGAAGTGTGAACGGGTCAGAGTCAGTATTGTCAAATAGTGTAGTTAGTTCATTGATATATATATTAAACAGAAGTGGGCTTAGAATACATCCTTGACGTACTCCTTTAGAATAGGAGAAGAAGGGTGTTCTAGTTTTGGATTGTTTGATTGCACACTTTGAGTTTGAATATAAGCTTGTAATTAGGCTGTAGAAATTTCCTCCAATTTTGTTATTAAGTAGTTTAAAAAATAGGCCTTCATGCCAAACAGAATCAAAGGCTTTCTTAAAATCTACAAAGCATGCATAAACATTTTCATTTTTGTTTTGGTTTAATTGTTTGTCAAATAATGTTTTTAAGGTAAAAATGTGATCAGCTGTTCTGTGTCCTGGTCTAAAGCCAATTTGTGAGGGGTGGATAAGGTTGTTTTCTACGAGTGATTGTCCAGGCAGAAATCATAACTTTGATATAAATAACAATGCCCAGCAGATTGTGCGAAGTATCGCCATATGTAAACATTAACAATTGCTTAAACATAGAAGGCTAGAAGAGTTTAAAACATATTTATTGACTAACGTTTCATCGCTACATCGCCACTCTGATGATGTTGCTTGTAGCGATGAAACGTTAGTCAATAAATATGTTTTAAACTCTTATAGCCTCCTTTGTTTAAGCAATTGTTAATGTTTACATATGGCGATACTTTGCACAATCTGCTGGACATTGTTATTTATACTAAGGTTGCTTTCTTGGCTGAAAGTATTAAGTCGTTCATTAAGGATTATACAAAAGAATTTACCAACAGTGCTTGTTACACAAATTCCTCTGTAATTATTGGGGTCATTTTTGTCACCAGCTTTAAAAATGGGGGTAATCAGTCCTTCACACCATTGATCTGGAAAGCACCCACTTTCAAGAATAAGGTTAAATAGTTTATGATAGCCTTTAAGGAGTATTTTAACACTAGATTTAATCATTTCATTTCTTATCTTGTCAGAGTAAGCTGATTTTTTATTTTTTAATTTTTTGGTTGAATTTGATAGGCTCATCAAGATGATTGTTCTGATCTTTCTTGTCTTCAAGTATTTGTATATTTTTTTGAATATTTTACTGCTCAGAGCCTAGTATATGCTTTGAATGGAGAGATTCAAAGTGGGATAGCCATTTGTGATCAATTATATGTGATGAATTGGAAGAGGGTTTATCATAACTATCACTAATATTTTTGAGGGTTTTCCAAAATGAATTTGGATCTGAATCTGAAGCTTTTTGTAGCTCAGCAAGCTTCTGTTCCTGGAAGATTTCTTTTTTGCATCTTAGGGTGTCTTTATATATCTTAAGGGCCTTGTGATATTTATTTTGTAACTCAGGATTTAGGGGGTCTCTGTGTTTTTGGTTTGCCAGTTTTCTAACAGAGTGTCTCTTTAGTCAACACTCTTTATCAAACCACTTTTTATTACAAACATTTGTAATTTTATGTCTAAATTTTGTCATTTTGATTTCAAGTGATTTCTTAGCAGCATCCAAAATAATGTCTTGAAATTGATTACAGAATTTATTTACTCCTTCTTTTGATACTGGAAAATTAGAATTAACTAATTGCTCAAGTTTCCTGTGAATTAATTGATCTTAAATTTTCTTTAAATAACAATCCTGATGAATTATTATCCCAAATAAATTGTAGTGGGAGTTTTTGGGAGATGGTAGGTGTTGAGGTATTATCAGTAGGTGTTTGATTGTCTTGTTGTGTTGTTTTCATCCATGTCAAGATTTGACTGTGGTCAGATAGGTAGGTTGGTGGTCTTACAATAAAGTTTTCAATAATTTGAATTAATTCTTGGTCACATATTTTGTAGTCAACTATGCTGGAGCCATTTTTTGCATGAAAGGTGGGTTTGCCAAATGAATCACCAGAAGTCCTACCATTTAAGATCCTTAAATTGTAATTCTTACAAAGTTCTATAAGATATTTGCCATGTTTGTTGATTACACTGTCAAAGTTTTCATTGTTTGTAGGGATAAAAGAGTTTTCTGTAATATCATTAATAAAAGTGTTTCCCTCTTTGGAGACATAATCTTCAATCTTACTTGTTCTGGCATTAAAATACCCTATCTAGAAGCATAATTTTACCTTTTATGGAGAAATATGCAATATCACTTTCTAGATTATTAAATATTTCATCATCAAAGTATGGTCAGTTTCCCAGGGGAATGTATACCCCACATATAAATAGGTCTTGGGGGGAGCCTAACACTGATTTATCAATTTGACACCGTAAAAAGTTTTTTATAAGTTTTTCAATGTTAACCCTAAACTCAAATTTTGTTTTAAATAGTAATGTTATACCTCCGGAAATACGACAATTAGAGGTTGTTTTTGGAGTTGCTGTACAAGTTGATATTGCCTTGAAACCAGGAATGCTGTCGGCCTGATCTGACCAGGTCTCAATAAGGAAAATAAAATCATGATTTCTAACATTACTAAGAAAGTCAATATTGCTAAGCTTATTGCCAAGTGTTCTATGACTTAAGCCATTTATATTCCAGGCACTAATTGAAACGCTTGAACGCACGTTATCAAAAGTTGCAATCACAGGTAAGTGATTTGAGTATGATTGAGTGACCTTTGATAAACTATATTTAATTTATAAAATAATATTTTTTTCTGGGTGTGTGTATGTGTTGTGCATGTTACATAAGGTTAATTAATGAAACTAGAAACTAAGTTTTTCCTTTCTGGAATAATGTAAAAAAGGTTATTAAATTCAATCACTTACATACAGTACGTCAGTATTTAGGAAATATATCCATGTAGTTTAACCAGGTCCACAAAATGTTTTGGCAGTACCTCTCGCACGAGGGCGAATTCCAGTGTCAGTTGCACAACAGCAATCGTGACTCTCGTTTTCGAATTTTTTGTGACTTTTCATGTATAGCGGGAAAGCCGAAGGCCAGAATTGGTGCATGTAGGAGCCGTAACGCTCTTATAACTTTACCGAGGGTCTGTTCATGGTCTAGAGCAGTGGTTCCCAACCTTTTGCTTCCCAGGGACCCCTCCAGTGATGTTAAAAATCTCAGCGGACCCCCTCCCCAACTGAAACTGCAGCTTCGCCGGTTTCGTTGCTTCATTGCTTTTGCTCTCGGCAAAAGATGCATTCAGGTTTGCTTTGTTCAGTTCGGCATGGAATAAAACCAAATTTTAAGTACTCAACATTGTATCCTCGTAGTTTAATCTTCCCAGTGGCAGATCATTTCGAACTCATGATTAATTTATGGGCAGATAAACGCTGGTGAACTTTTCCTGTAGGAACAAAGCTCGGGATGAGATGAAGGTGTGACCTGTTAAAACGTCAAAATTACGAGTTCTTATGTTACACTTACACCCTTCGGAATTTGCGATATTGACTGGTAGTTTGCAATAAAAAATAGTTGAACCAATATTGCAGGTAGTCATTTACCAACAAAAATAGTTACCTTCTGCAGACCCCGTCCCTTTTGCGCGGACCCCCGACGGACCCCTTAGTCTCGGCGGGCCACCAAAAATTGTTTGCGGACCCCACGTTGGAAAACACTGGTCTAGAGGAACCAAAGCAAGCTGTGTCAAAAATGGTTGAGTCTGGTAAAATTCTCGGATTTTAAATGTTCCGGGCCTCTACATATTGTAACTTTTTCTTCTCATACGAGAGATGACCATTGAAATTCAATAACTTGATCCTTGGAAAAAAAGAACAGACGCAGGCTGGACATAGACCACAGTGACCGAGCTCCTCCGGAAATCATACGTCGTTACAAGTGAACCAAATTTATGAAGTTATTTGCAGCCTTAAATTAACTCCAAGATGGAAAAACCGCCTCTCGATTTTCATATTTTTTGTGAAAACATTTGATTAAAACTTACTTGAATGTTTCTAGATCAAGAAGTAGTATGGTTAATCCATGGTTTTTGACTGTTTTTCGAGCAACCGTAAGCCTGCGATACATCTAAATGTTTCTGAAACATTTCCGAAACGCTGTTTCGGAAATAAAGTTTCGGAAAGTCTGCTCGACACATACATAACCCTGTCGTCAAAACAAATGAAAAAATTAACAAAAAATGGAGCGAAGTCGTGAAGAACACGTCGCATGAACAGTGATTATAAGTGGTTATATATTATAAGTGGTTATAAGGGTTTCGATAAAACCATGGTTACGAAAGAGAGAAACATGTAGTGCATACATCAGCCTTGTCCATATTATTTCAGACACCATTTTAGCTATCGTTGGTCCAGATCATGTGATTAGTTAGCGTTCGTTGATTGGCTAGTAAAAACTTGGTTCTGGAAACTTCTTTTTGAAGATAGAACATGTTCTATCGCCAGAAACTTGTTTCTGAAATCAACTTTAAAAATTTTTTTGCGATACATTAGCGAAAAATTTTCAGAAACCTTGTCTCCAAAACAAAATTTCAGAAAGAACGGGTAATGTATGGTAATGTATCGTAGGCTTTAAACTTTCGAAGTAAGCAGGAAATGTGAAAGACTGAGCTATCTCAAACTGTAGAAATAACGTCTAGATATGAAAGTTTAGGCCAAAGAATTAAAGCCTCGGATTATTTCAGTGATTTTACTCTAAAATTTCTGTGAATTTTTCAGGTCAAAAATTTAACCAAAATGTAAGGGTGTTAACCCATGATTTTTGACGATTATTCAAACTAATCTCAATCTTTAGAAATTAGGCCAAAATATGAACGTTTAGACCATAGAATTAAATTGTGGGCTTACTTGAGTGATTGTAGGCAAGAATTGCGCTGAATTTTTTTGGTCATAAATTTGACCAAAAAGTAAAGGGTTTTTGACGATTTTTCGACCAATCTCAAACTTTCGAAAGAAGACGAAAATATAATAAAATGTGAAAGCTTAGCCCAAAGAAATAAATTCTGGGCTTATTTGAGTGATTTTAGCCTAAAGTTTCATTAAATCTTCTTGGTCAAAAATTGGAAGGAAAAGTTAAGGGGTTAACCCATTTTTTTTTAACGATTTTTTTGCGAATCTCAAACTTTCCAAATGAGCTCAAAATGTGAAAGTTTAGCCCAAAAAATTAAACCCTGGGCTTATTTGAGTAATTTTGGCTTAAAATTTCACTGAATTTTTGAGGTCTAAAATTTGACCAAAAAGTAAAGGGGTTAACCCATAGTTTTTGTCAATTTTTCGGCCAACCTCAAACGTTCGATATGAGCTAGAAATTTGAAAGTTTAGCCCGGAGAATTAAACTCTGGGCTCACTGGAGTGATTTTATCCCAACATTTTACTGAATTTTTTTTGGTCAAAGATGTTACTAAAAAGTAAATGGTTTTTAAAGATTTTTCGACTAAACTTTCGAAATCAGTTCAAAATATCAAAGTCTGGCCCAAGGAATTGAATTCTGGGCTGAATTGAGCGACTTTAAGCTAAATTTTCACTGAATATGAATGACCGTGAATATGAATCATTGTTGAATATCAACACCTGGGATTTTGTAGAGCTATCTGAAGGCAAGAATGTCGTTGGATGCAAGTGGGTTTTGAAAATAAAAAGGAACGCTGATGGGACGGTTAGCCGCTACAAGGCTCGTTTGGTAGCTCAAGGATATTCTCAAGAACCTGGAGAAGATTATGACGAGGTATTCGCCCCTGCTGCAAGATACAATTGCATCCGAACTGTTCTGGCAATTGGAAACCAGCTTGATCTAGAGGTTCATCAAATGGATGTTAAAACTGCATTTTTAAATGGTGAGCTCTAAAATGAAATTTACATGAAACAACCGGAAGACTATGTCAATAAAGAGCGACCGGGTATGGTGTGTAGGTTGCGAAAGAGTCTCCATGGCCTGAAGCAATCAGCCAGATACTGAAATGTCGCTATGGATCAATTCTTGAAAGCATCAGGACATGTTCAACGTAGTGCTGATCCATGTGTGTACTCAAAACGGAAGTTAAAGATAGAAAGAAATGTCTGATGATCATTGCCTTGTATGTTGATGACGTTGTGTTAGCTTCCAACGACGTCCAGATGTTAAAAGTGGAAAAGGCTAAGTTGAAAGAACGATTTGAGATGGAAGATTTGGGAGAAATTCATCATTGCCTCAGTATCAGTCAGACGAGAAAGAGCAGCAAAGGAACTCACGATTAGCCAAAACACCTATCTTGAAAGCGTGCTAAAAAGATTTGAAATGTACGACTGCAAACCGGTATCTGCTCCAATGGAAACTGGAAAGAAATATGAAAAACTGGCACACGGAGAAAATTCCATGAAGACAAGAGAATATCAGGCAGCAATTGGATCCCTCACCTACGCTGCAATTGCGACAAGACCGGATTTGTCATCTGCAGTAGGAATACTGAGTCAGTTTATGTCGAATCCTGGCCAAGAGCACTAGATCGGAATAAAAAGAATTTTCCGATGTATCAAGGGAACATTGGACTATGGTCCAAAATTCGAAGCGTCTAGTGATGAAGAATTTAAGCTCTGTGGCTATGCAGATGCTGATTGGGCTGGCGATGTGACGTCAAGAAAGTCTACAACTGGGTATGTCTTTCAGCTGGGAAATGCTACAATCTCGTGGTAATCAAAAAGACAGACAGTTGTTGCTCTATCTTCAACCGAAGCTGAGTACGTGGCATTGCGCGGCAGCTCAAAAAACTGTTTAGCTACGGCATTTGCTTGCCAGCATTAGATTCAAGCAGAAAGACGCGACTGTAGTACATGAGAATAATCAGGGGACAATAGCTCTGACGATGAATCCGAAGAATCACCCGCGAACGAAACATATTGATATTAAATGTCATTTTGTACGAGAAGCTGTCGAAAAGAAAGATGTTCGTCTTGATTATTGCCCAACAGAGAAGATGGTGGCAGACATTTTGCCTAAAGCGCTACCGAAACCGAAGTTCGATAAATTACGTCGCACGATGGGTGTACAACAGTTACGTCAATTAGTCATGATACATTTTACGATGTAAAATTGCAACACTCGTCAAGTGGGAGTGTTAGGAATATGATGATGGATGCGACTCGTGTTGCGTTATTAATAGGAACTTCCCGTTTCTTGTTTTTTTTCCTTCTTCAGATCTCCCTTACTTTTGTGTAGTCTCGTGTAGCGCATGTACTTTGAATAAAACTTTTATCACATATCAAGACTATTGTATCTTTCATTTTATTCTCACTTCAACGGTCAGTGAAGACATGTTATGTGTTTTTTGGTACATTCGTTGGCCAGTGTAATGTATTAAGGCTAATTAAAGCACTCACGGTTAGAGATTTGCCTATATTTATGCAATTTGCAGCACACACACACACACACTCACTCATATGTTTATATGTTAGATAATGACAGTTTTCAAGAAACTTAAACATAATAGGAGCTGGTCCCCGAAACGATCGTAATATGTTAATATATATATATATATATATATATATATATATATATATGATGAAAAGTTTGTTCTCAAGCTTTTAACTCAGAAAATTTCTGAGCTCTCCAACGGGAATCGAACGCGTGTCTCCTGATTGCCGGTACAGTTGTTTTACCACTAGACTATAGGGTCTCAGACGGCAAGCATGATGTTAATTAGAGACCTGGTTCGTGATATTGATATGCCTCTTTCGTATTTGAAAGCTGAACATACCTGTAAGTGATATTGCGTATAAGTAAATTTCATCTTACTAAGTGTAGATGTTTGTAAGCTTGGATATATGTATGATGAAAAGTTTGTTCTCAAGCTTTTAACTCAGAAAATTTCTGAGCTCCCCAACGGGAATCGAACCCGTGTCTCCCGATTGCCGGTACAGTTGTTTTACCACAGAGGCATATCAATATCACGAACCAGGTCTCTAATTAACATCATGCTTGCCGTCTGAGACCCTATAGTCTAGTGGTAAAACAACTGTACCGGCAATCGGGAGACACGGGTTCGATTCCCGTTGGGGAGCTCAGAAATTTTCTGAGTTAAAAGCTTGAGAACAAACTTTTCATCATACATATATCCAAGCTTACAAACATCTACACTTAGTAAGATGAAATTTACTTATATATATTTCTACAACTCATTAATTATTCATGAGGAAAGTTCAAAAGAAATTAAACTTTAGTGTCCGTAAATGTGATAGAGACATTGATATTTTGTTAATCAGTTCTGTATCACATTTACAGACACTGATGTTTATTAATGAGTCTTTACCGACCACATACTCAGGAACTCCTTTAAAACCACTTACCACGAAATCCAATGTACTCTCTATCCCCGAAACTTACCTTTACGATTACATTTACTGCTAAATAGAAACCACTATCAACATATTTTGGAAAAGTGATTTTAACACTCAGTTCACTCAAATATAAACTACACAACACAATTATTCTCCTCTCTCAGTTCTTGTACGGCATGTTCATCCCAAAAGTTATGAAGCAATTATTAAAAGTAGCTCCCGTCGATAACATTTACGCTATTTGTTCTGGAAGAACTACTGGCGACAGAATATCATCTGATACATCACCATTAAATGCACTCGAACAACGATTTGTCTCAAATTCGCTCATGTCGATCGCAGCAAGAAGTACATTAAAGACCTCGGAATCGTACCATTCAGCATTCCCGTTTCAACCATTATCGGTGAACAAACTTATTCCACCCAACGGCAAATTATCCCTAGGCGAAGATTCATAAGAAGTCGAATTAACAGGGCCCAACGCAGAACTTGCCTTCTATAACTACTTCTCTATGGGATGCTCGTGACTGAAAAGGGCATCAGATTTATGACCAGTCCTATCACGAATTATTTTTTCTTTTGTGCCACTTTGAAATAAATTAGTCGCACAAGTCACTCTTAAAGAATGTGCCGTCTTCCTCCTTAAGCCAGCTGCAGCACACAGTCTTTCAGGAACTATCTTGTTCAAGGTATTAATTCCAACTGCGTTTCATTGCAACACTTCACCCAAAATGATGAAAAGCTACCCAGTTTTGCAGTGAAGCATGTTCTCACTGCAATTATGAATTTGCAATGCAAAACATGTTGCAAAACTTTTCACACTTAATCCTCAGGGATATCTATCACAACCAATAATTAGCATAAAATCGACAATATCGTATACCTCTAAATCACATTTTGTAGCACAACAAACCGTTCAGTTTTGATTAATCGATCTTATTACGAAGAGGTTCTCTTCGTATTATTAGACGTCTTAGAAGTAATTCACAAAATTCGTGGCCGTTCTGTATCGCGATATAAAGACACTCGGCTTCGCCTTGTGTTTGTACCCCGATACAAAAAAGCCACTCATTTTGTAAATAGAACATATATATATATATATATATATATATATATATATGTATATACATAAAATAAAATAACATAAACTTAAAATGTCTTGTGTCGCTACTCCAAGTTTCACGCTACTATGCGATCATCAGGCAACAGGTTGAATCACCACCCTGGTATGCTGATTCACGGCTCTGATGAGCCGTGAATCAGCATACCAGAGTGGTGCCTGAAAATGCAAGCTATGCTTAGAGGAGACGTTACAATTGATAACAGCCGACAAAAAGACTTTGCTGAACAAAAGAGACGAAATTGTATCAACGTGCCGACACAAGACCAAATTCAAGATTAAAAACTCCAGCCGCCCAAGGAAGAAAAACAGCATTCCATAGCTATTACGTCACCGCGTCTATATAAGATCAAATCGGAATCATTATCAACCTGTTGCCTGATGATCGCATAGTAGCGTGAAACTTGGAGTAGCGACACAAGACATTCTAAGTTTATGTTATTTTATTTTATACTGCTCTACTTTTTGAAGTATTGACCACTCTTAATGCCAAAACCATTCCTTGTTTTGGTTTATTTTGGTATGTATATATATATATATATATATATATATATATATATACATAATTATATCGCTTACCTCAAAAAGTCACTACAGCCTGTTTTTTCTCAAGATGAAACAGGCTGTAGTGACTTTTTGAGGTAAGCGATATAATTCTATTTGCTCTTTCTGTGCGTTATTGAGCCCTCTTTGTATTTCGTAAACCTAAACGTTCACGTATATATATATATATATATACAGCAAATTGCATAAATTTTGGCAAACACAAACATATAAAAAAAAAAGAAAAAAAAACATGTATAGGTAAATCTGCCACTGTGAATACTTTAATCAACCTTAATACATTAGACTGGCCAACAAATGTACCAAAAAACATATAGTATATCTTCACTAATCGATGAAGTGAGAATAAAATGAAGATACAATGGTGTTGATATGTTTGGTGTCATAACTTTTGCAATTCACTGTACATATATATACACACACACCACACGCACATACACAAACACACGTCTATGCAATCATCAGACGCGTGAAACTCCGATTAGCGACAACAACAATTTGAAGGTAATATTCTATTCCATACTCGCTCTGCTGTTTATGGTAGTGATCACTCTTATTCATTAGCAAATATTTCTCGTGCAGATATTCCTTGGTATATATATATGTATGTATGTATGTATGTATGTATGTATGTATGTATGTATGTGTGTATGTATGTATGTGTGTATGTATATGTGTGTATATATATATATATATATATATATATATATAAAAGTTGACAAATTGGTGAAGGAAATATCGAGTGCCCATAATCCTTGACTTTTAAGACCTAACAGGGACCTGTTGCGAAATGCAACGTAGGCCTTCCGGCTGGGAATCGAACCCGCGATCCCGCAAATCTAGTGCGATGCTCTGCCAACTGAGCTACGGAGGCCAAGGAAGGTGCTAATGTTTCTAAATAATCTCTTCACGAAATCGGTGAGCCCACCTCATGAAATAATGAAATCGTGGCCATCCTCTCGGCAACGGCCTCCGTAGCTCAGTTGGCAGAGCATCGCACTAGATTTGCGGGGTCGCAGGTTCGATTCCCAGCCGGAAGGCCGGCGTTGCATTTTCGCAACAGGTCCCGGTTAGGTCTTAAAAAGTCGAGGATAATGAGCACCCGATATTTCCTTCACCAATTTGTCAACTTATAATATTCTAAGGAAAGGTGACAATGTTTCTAAATAATCTCTTCACCAAAAAATCGGTGAGCCCACCTCATAAAATAATGAACTCGTGGCCATGCTCTCGGCAACGGCCTCCGTAGCTCAGTTGGCAGAGCATCGCACTAGATTTGCGAGGTCGCGGGTTCGATTCCCAGCCGGAAGACCTACGTTGCATTTCGTAACAGGTCCCGGTTAGGTCTTAAAAGTCGAGGATTAAGGGCACTCGATATTTCCTTCACCAATTCGTCAACTTATAATACTTGAAGGAAGGTGCTAATGTTTATATATATATATATATATATATATATATATATATATATATGTGTGTGTGTGTGTGTGTGTATATGTATATATGTATATATATATGTATCCATGTATATATATATATATATATATATATATATATATACATGGAAGTACAAAATAGTCTAAGCGATATCCAGGCATTCAGTGAAATACAACTTCTAAGGTGACCTAGTCCCCATGGTCAAATAATCTTACATATAACATAATAAAATACTATACAAATGTCAATGTTTCCTTTCGCCGACATATTACCGACAAATTGTGAAGGAAGCATAAAAGTTTATGATGATTAAAAAAAACCTAAGATAAGCCCAAACTTGGATTTCCCTAGATCTTAGTTTTTGGGCTGCGTTTTGATCTGTATGTGGATGTCGATTACCGAGTCCTACAATTTACGATTAACATATATATATTTTTAGTATTTTAGGCATATAAGTATGGTTTCCTAGCTTTGGTACATGAGTGTCATCCATTTTCAAAACGTCGGTACTGTATAGTCGTAATACTGTATTATATTTACATTATGTGATGAACAAGTAACAATAACCCTCTGTATAGACTGCATGCATACTTAGTAACTAATCCCTGGAGAGTATAGTGGGCGAAGCTGAGCCAACATTGACGCTGCTGAGTCAGCACTGACGAATAACCACAGATGTTAGGTAAGAAAACGGTCGGCACTAGAACGTAACCACTGAGACCAGGTAACCGTGAGGAGAATGGGACTGGAAAATGAAGCGTTTTATTTACTTGATAACTCTTTGGGGAAAAAAATCATTGGTTTTTAGGTTAAAATGTCACCAGGAGTAACTCGTCAACGGTTAGAATTAAGATTAGGATTATAGTTAGGATTAGAATCCTGACCCTAACCCTAATCCTAACTTAATCCTATCCATAACATTTGGGATAATTCTGAATCTTAGGACTATTGACATTTCAGAATTATCCTGAATCTTAAGTGAAAGGATATTAGTTAAATAAATATTTTTAATTTTCCAGTACCAGTCTCCATACGATTACCTGGTCTCAGCGGTTACGTTCTAATGCCGACCTAAGAAAACACGACCTTTTTCAGGCTAAAGTGCATTTTAGCGGTCCCCAACAAAACCGCTGAGATTTTACGGTTAGGGTTAGGGTCAGGATCAAGGTTAAGTTAGTTGAGCTCGCGATTGCTTAATTAGTTCAGGGGTCGCTAAACTGCACTTGACGCTCTTTTTTTAAATAATTGAAATGCTAAGATCCAGAACCAGCCGACACCTTTAGCAAATATAGGAAGAAGCAAACTCCGAACAATAATGCCATCTTGATAACTCAAGATATGAGTTAAAATCAAGAGAATTACCATGAAATTGTGATATTTCGTCTTTATTTTAACTCGTATCTTAAGTTATCAAGATGGCATTGTTCTTCGGAGTTTGTTTCTTCCCGTATATGAAATGCTAAGGTTTAGTCGTTATTTGCAGTCTGAGCTGTGTTCAGTCGACTTAACACAGGAAAACTCGTAGCTTTGTCTATTTGACACAGCTTGAACATAAATGACCAGACGTTCACAGTATCTGGCGGTAAGCTCTCTCATAAATATCTACAAATGTTTTTCTAGGAATTATCTTAGAAGTAACTTCGGTCTAACGCTGTATGGAATAAAATAAGTTAATTTCATAATCTTTCATATAAAAAATATGTCTTTGGCTAAAAATAAAGTTTGTTTTAGGTACGCAATCCCCAATATGTCGTGATCTCCACGCTCTTTATATAAAAAGTTCTAAGAAACCAAAAGGAGTAACGCTCCTTAGTAACCGCCAGTGAGATAAGCTTAACCCTTTAACGCCCAGTGTCCGATATGTTGCACATCTGGGAACGAAAGAATGAATGAGAGAACAAAGCTGAGACAGAGAGCATAGAACAAAAGAACAAAAATCAGACGTCAAAGGGTTAATGCCGGGCTTACACTGGCGGCATAAGCACAAGCATAACGAAATGCGCAAGCGTGGTTAGTATTTGACGGTTAACTCAACTCTTTGTACTTCCTCAGCACGAAGGGATTAACCAACCATGAACTAGCTAGTGCCCTTGCGTATGTCGTTATGCTTACGCTTATGTCACTACTGTAAACAAGGTTTAGGACCTGATCCACTCAGATTGTCGTACGCTATTGATCCCTCTAACGAATGCGATTTGGTCAAAACAGCCTTCAAGATCTATTGCAATACATGTTAGCCAATCGCAAGCAGGAATTGTGTCCTTAAGAGTTAATTGAATAGGCAGAGTGAAGAATCGCGTGCGACAATCGTATCGTGTAGATGAACCTTAACATTGATAACATCGACTTTTGTCCATTTCCAGAAGCGAACTTTTTTAGTTCGCTAGCAGAACTGTTCAGTGGACCTCAGTTTCAAAATCAGCTGCAGAGCTTTCTTAACGTCGCTATCCATGTCTCCCTGGTAGACAAAAACAAGACAACATGAAGACATTATTACTATTCAACAACAGAAGATCTATCCTAGAACTTCGTATAGACTGCCCCTAAAAAAACTCCACGTGAACTCACACGTGATTAATGCCCTTCGTTTTCACCGGCCTACACTTTGCTTGTTGATGAGGACAAGGGTGCTATCAAGTATGTCTTTCATATAGGTAGGTGTTAATAGCGACATTGAACAGTCTAAAGTGAGCCAGCCTTTCGCGAAGCAATCCTTCTATTCCAGATGGACTAAACCTTAAGACATTGACATTGCCATTAGGTGACTGTGAAGCCCAATAGGTTGTAATCTGACAAAAGATTGTGGTAGCAATCGTACGATAAACGAGGTGGATGGTCAAGAATAAATATATTATAAAACTCGAGTGATTGAATATTCGATATAGCACAGCCGCTCATATTGTAAACTTAACGTTACATAGAAATTCAATATAATAGTAGAAGAAATGAAATGAAATTTTACCAGTTGAATTAGCTATTTACTAAAAGGTAAACCAGAAATGGGATCTTACAAGATATTATCCCTTACCTGCACTGCGTTCAAAAGGTGTAAGCGGTAAACGCTGATCGTCCTTGCATGTTCGTTATCGGCTTCCTACGAAGTAAGCGACACGTTACTGATTACATCCATGGCAGAATAAATAAACCGGCAGCAATTTCTTTTTGCAACCTTTTCAATGTCGACACACGTATTTCCTTATTGTGTGTGACAAACAGCCTGATCCAAACGCTCAATCTGACCGTGAGCCGACCCTAATATAAGTAAAAAGAATCCAAGGGAAAATTCGATTATTGCAGCATTCGGGCTTCGATTTCCAGACGTTTCACGCGACAGACAGATGTGAATGTGCATTTTTTTTCTGAATTATATCCAAACCTGCATGAAACATAAGTGTAATTAAACATTTTTTAATTTAAACTATCGATATAATCAATCAACATTTATCAGTAATACAGTCAATAATAACTATTCAATCTAAAGGTACCCATTTTACAGGAACTACCCCGAACGCTATATTTTCTCCTATTAAAAAATCTCTGAAGTTCACCGTGACATGAAGACCACTTCAACTGCTATTCAAATCTCTATTCATGTCGTCTGATTTCTCGGCTTTGCTTTGCACAGTTGTCCTGTGAACTACTCTGTAATACATTTTTAAGAAGTAACTACATGTACGGGTTAGTAAAAATATTATAAAACCAATTGGGGATAGATGCATAACTGATAAATTAGTCGAGCAACTACCAAGTTTATTTTTAGGTTTCTTGAAATACGGAAGCAATGGAGTGTACCCCCAGAGATGAAATGTTAGGAAAATGTCTAATGTTGCAGCTTTAACCGAATATAACTTTCGCAGACACCAAGTGAACCCTTTCTGGGCAGTTTCTTTTATCTACTCACTTTGCAGAATATATGAGAGATAAAAATAAAAGAGTCTCTGTAATTTGAAATATCTAACGCCCTTTGCATTCCCTCTTCAAAACACTTGTACATGGCTGCTCAAATTGCATTTATCAAAGGGAATTAGAGCTTGTTATTTGTTACACTGCCCTCACTTTTCATTTTTTAAATGGTTTGTTTGTTATGCAGCACAGGATAATTTAATTAGGAACACTGGTGAGTCACAATAGATAATGACGACGGTTGTGGAAGGTTGCTTTGTGAAATATAACGAACTGAAATGTTCCTCAGAAGAGACGGATTATATACCAGTGAATCCAGTTATTCTAACACAAACGACAAAATTACAATGAAATGTTGTAAAATAGAGAATAAGCTAAATTGGTAGGAGTGTTTTTAACACATTGCTGTTAGTTCGCCTACCAGTAGTTGATTCTGTAGCCGTCGAACCTGGTCTTCGAGCGCGTGGATTTTTTGGTCAGCTTTTCGGCGGATTTCATCTTGGGTTTGGCGTTTCATTTCTGAAATCTGGTGATACATTAGTTTACCTGTGTGGCTTGTTAAGTAACAGTATAACTTGCGAAAGACAGAAGTAAGAATACAGAGCTAAACAAGTGGGAGTTAAATTAGAAGAGAGTAGAAAAACAGATAAGAATAAGAGGAGAGCGGGTGAAAAGAGAACATGAAAGAAAGGCGTAAAAAGGGAAAAAAATGAGAAAGGTAAAAATAAAAATAAAAATAAAAAGGAATGTAAAAGAAAAAGGGGAGTAAATAAAAAGAAGAAGAGAATAAGGATGAAGAAGGAGGAGGAGAAAAAGGAGGAGGAGAAGAAGGAGAAGGAGGAGAAGAAGGAGAAGGAGGAGGAGAAGGAGAAGGAGAAGAAAAAGGAAAAAAAGAAAAAGTAAAAGTAAAGAAGAAATAGAAGTGAAAGAAGAAAAAGGAAAAAGAAGAAAAAGAAGGAAAAAGAAGAAAAAACCAACAATGACAAATCACAATAACAATAACAACAACAACGACAACAACCACAACAACGACGACGACATTAACAACAACGACTAGAACAACTAGGACAAGGAGGATGAAGAGGGGAAAAGGGTGAAAGAGGGATAGAGGATGAGAGAGGGATACAATACATCGAGAAGGGGACTAAAGGGAAGAGGGAGAGAAAGCGTATGGTGGAAGGAGATGAAAAAAGAGAGGGAAGCGAAAAGGAGAAAGAGAGAGGAAAGAGTTGGACAGCAATGCTAGAAATCTTCATCAAGAACAATAGAAACAGCAGCCTACGGTTAAAAACTTACTTGTTGTTTGAGAACTCCGTTTTCTCTTTTCGTGTTTTCCAAATTTTTATTTAATGTTGATACCTCTTCTTCAGTGGATGCCTAAGTGAAGTATGATGATAAAGATAAGAAACAGAAGTGGCAACTCCTTGGGGAAAGTATGTAAAATTTGCGGCGAAAAATAAGAATTACTAGGTTAATGGAATACTCTATCGCTGCCATGCAACATCACCGTACTGGAAAAATGCTTCTGGCTATTTATCAAAAACGCGTTTGCCACGTATAAATAGTTGCTAAGAAATAAGTAATCTTACAGTTTCATTACGACTTGAGAGAAGACAAAATGGGAGGAGGGGCAAAGAGTTTTTTTTCCGGGATGGTAGACATCCTCCACATACTCCCCAAGCTTATGCTGAACAAATGGCGATGTCGGTGATGCAAGTCTCGTAAAAATCAATCGACAAATTTGAAGTGATTGCATGGCACGAAAACTGCAACCCACCTTTAACTGCTGATAAACTGTAATTGGAATGGTCGGAATGCTGTCATCCACATTGATATCATTCTATCAAAAAATATTGGAAAATTGACGACTATGACTACGTTTGCGTGTTTTGTCTTTCTTTTACTATGCGTTGACATAAACAGAAGTGGAGCGAGAGGAAAGGTCGAGGGTTGGCAGGCCTCGTTGGAGCACCATTGGTAATTGGAGAATACATGCGGTATTCATGTCAGTAAATTCGAAGCTAAAAAGCTGCACTATAATTATTCTACACTTTTTCCTTTATAATTTCGTTAGAGCAGGATTGAAGTTCACACCCTGATGAAATCCTGAAATTCCAGGACGAAAGTTCCGGTACGTTTAATAAAATACACGGTGTATCCACCACAGATCCTTCTACTAACACACCGCCAAGCCAAGCTACAAAAGTTTTCGATTCACAAATTCAGTTATTTTGATATATTTCTGCACCGGTTACACCTGATCTTCCCATGAAAACTTTAGGTAAATTATGATGACCATTCACTGAAGAACCATTCCTTCAGTGCAAAATATATCCATGGACCATACACATGTTAAGGTAATTCACCTTTACATTTCGTAATCGCTCGTTCTCAATGCTAAGGGTTGCAATCTGTCTCCGAAGTGTTTCTACGATTTTCGATTCTCCGTTTGCGACTGAAAAAAAATTGAAAATATATAGAGATAATATTATAGAACAAAACAAAATCGCAACAGAAACATCCTGACGAATGTAAATCAGTAGCATTTCGACTTTATTTCAAACAATCAGAAACAGAGACAGACAGAATCAGAAATAAGCGCAAATATGTAAGAAAATCGGGGAAACATGGGCATCTATTCAAAGAAACAGGAATTACCTTTGCAGGTAATCAGCCTGAAATTGGCCGAGGTGGGTCCCAAATTGCGAAGATATTTCCCCGAGGTGATCGATTTCAGTACTTTAATGTTAAAAAAATGCATCAATTCCGCTTGCTCTGGCGGAAAGAACTTGATAATTTCTTTCCTTACTTCGTTGCTTCTACCGCTACGTTTGCATCGCTTCAGATATCACCTGCGTAGTGGTACATCTGAGAGGGGAGTAGAATCATTTTTGTGTCCTTACGCTCAGCAAACCGGAGTTAAGAGCCGATTTGATGAACCGTTCAGGCTTTGAACAAATGTCACCTACTGCTAGAGCAAACAAGGGAAAAAGGAACACGTCTGGTTATTTCATGCAGAGGAAATTGGGGTTAAAAGGCGATTTGATAGGTTAGTCAAGTTACCTCTTAACTCAAATAATCTCTAAGCTCTAACCTAGCCTGAACTTGATGTAGTTAAATATGGTAAATATGTAGTTAAATATGGTAAAATATGTTAAATATGCTAAATGTTTCTTCATGCGCATGCTCTCAAGCTATTCTACTCAGAAAAACTTTCTGAGTCCCTGATAGGAATCGAACCCGTAACCTTCTGATCGCCAGTGAGATGCTCTAACCATTGAGCTACATGGACTCAGACGGTGAGCAAAGGTTACATTTATGTATTAGTTCGTATTGAGACTTGAGATTTTTTTTGTATTAACTGAATAACTTTCTCATTAGCTACAGTCGACAGCCCAGTGACACAAAAGAAAAAGATGCTGCGCGCAATAAAATTAGCCTAGTGGAAAACAGCTTTTAGTATTACTTGCAAAACTCAAAAAACGTTTATCATTATAGTTTATCCACCCTCCAGAATGTTCCTCGCAGGGCATTGTGCCCCCGTCCCCGTTCCCCAACCCGTTCCATCCGTATGTTACTCCTGATTGAGTTCGAGAGATTTCTAATAAAATCTTGACTAAGAATCACGACCAGCCTACACCTTTTCAAAGTGTAAAACAAAACAAATTCCGAAAACCAGTCACCTTGAAAGCTCAAGATTCGAGTTATAAATCAAGCGACGCAACTTTCATCAGTGATATTTCGACTTTATTTCAAAGTTATCATCAGACTGAATCAGACATGACTTTGAAATAAAGTCGAAATATCACTTTTGAAAGTTAATGAGCTGGATTTATACAACGAATCTTGAGTTTTCAAGATGACTTTACTTTTCGAAATTGGTTTTGTTTTGTTTTAAATCTTCACAACCATATCAATTACAAAACGTACCGGGCAAGTTAATCGAAACTTCTTTGAAAGTCACTTCTTCGTTATTCAATCCATTTTCGGTAGCCTAAGAAGTAAATCAGAAATGTGAAAAACTGCACGTAGCATCTTCGTTCTTTTCGAGGTCAATGTAAAAAAAATTTTTGAGTTAACATTTTCCTTTCCAGAGGTCTCCCTTTCGCGAGAAAATCCGTCTGGAGATAGCCACAGTGAAACGATATGGCGTTACACAGAAAAAAATAAAAAAGACTTATCGGAACAGAATAGAGTAAATCGAGATGCATTTAATGATGCTTCGACCAACTTAGTTTCCTAGAAAGAGGAAGCGTGCAAACTTAAACCGCTAAATTAAATAAAAAAATAAGAGGCTGAATTGATCATCAGAAATCTAGCGAGAAAAAGCTTCCTAAGTTAAAATCCTAATACAATCTAAGGCTGTCAGTGGACGTTTAACTTAGTATCCGTTTAAACGGACGTTTCATAAACGTTTGTTTCCAACTAGCAATTACCTCCCGGGGAGTTAAAGACCGGAAGTAGCAAGGATGTAAAAGCGCAAAATTAGGCATGAAATTTTGAAGCAAAGCAAAGTTATCTTTTTTGTCAATATACAATGAACATTAAATAACTTCACAATTTAACATTTTGATTCAAAAAAATCAACATGTTTACGTTATCTGGCAGCAAGCAACTTCGCTTGTGATTTACAATATTGCCACCCGTCGAAAACACTCTCTCCGACGGAACAGACGTGGCCGGTGTTGCGAGGTATTTCTGCGCTACTTTTGAAATTGCTGGGAAACGGGAAGCATTTTCTTTCCACCACTGCAGAGGGTCGGTTCCGTTGTTCGCTTGAGCAGTTTGCAAGTACGCCGCGAACTCGTTGACAGAGTCCTTAGTTGTGTCTGCATTTTCGCTCGCAGTATTTTTCCAAGAACCTGCAAGCAAAAAATCCATTCCGGGTGCAGGTTTGGACTTTTTTGCAACTGGCCCTTCATCGACAATCACTGGTGTGATTTGTTTTATTTTTTCCCTGATGGCGTCGAAGGGAGCTGCTCTGCTTTCTAGGTCGTCAGTGCGCGTCAGTGCTTCATCAGTGCAGAACCTGCGTTTCAGATGGAGGTTGTTGTTTTTTTAAACAACACAATAGATGGTAAGATGTTATATCGCACAATAGCTTGAACTGATTTTAACATGCGTCTGTTTTTTATGTACCGGCACGTCTGTGACGCCGACTAAACAGTTCTATGCCGCAGCAAAAGAGCTGGCTAGCACTTACTGATCATGTGATGGTTTCACACTATTCTTGCTGGTAGATTACTAAAATACTGAGCGTTCTAAAGTGAAACGGTTAAATGTTTAGTCATTTACTAAACGGATATTGATCTTTCTAAACGTTTAAACGTTTAACCGTTTAACCGTGACAGCCTTAATACAATCCTGGCCAAAAATTCCTAGAACAGCGTGGCAAATGACTCCTTGCTAACTGTTCCAAAGACAAAAGGGGAAATATCACTCCGTTCCCCCATCCACGCAACAATGTTGCTTCATTTCCCCGCTTCAGATTACACTGGCCGTGTCACACACACGGCGAAAATTTAACCGAAAACTCCCATCACTGATGGGGGAAGAGGGGAGTTGAAAACGAACTAATTTTTAGATGTTGTTGCCACGATTGCAGGTACAACTGTTTTACAGATACTTCTCTACAAGGCAAATAATTGGTCGAATTGTTTATCCTAGATCAGGCGTTTCTTTTGAAGAAATCTATGGAGGCCTTTAGAGAATTCTTTCTGAGTACTAAGTTTAGCAACTACTTACCACAAAGCAACCCATTTTTCCTGATGATGCATCGACTGCTGACATATCAGTAGTACTGCCAAACTATGTAAAACAAGAAAAAAAATCATGGGGTATAAAACGAGAGAAGTCAATGAGTATAAAACGAAGTTTCATCGAAGCAAACCGACTTTACAACGCAAGCCGACTGTACAACTGAATACCTTAGAAGTTCTTAAATGCTCAGATTGGAGAGTTCGTAGTTGAACATTCAGCCGATTATTCTCTTCTTCGAGCTCCTGAAAATACATTTGTACTGAACGTTCAAAATAAAAATACCGCATTAGCCCAGTCCGCCAGTCCGTAAACCCACCTGCCAATCAGCCCACTACCTAAGCCACAAACTCACTAACTCAATCAACTTAACCCACCTACCAATTCAACCAACTCAACTAACGCAGCCAACAAATTCACCACATACATCTCAACCACCACAACCATACCAACCAACTCAACTAGCCAATCATCAAACTGAAACAACCAACTAACCAACTATATCATCAGATCCAACTAAAGCCAATGCCACCCCAGCCAACCCAACCTACCTAACAAAATTAAATCAACCGACTAACCATTCATTATCCACGGCCCAAGCCAGACAGTCAACCTACATAAATCCTGCACAACCAAACCGACCCAAAACCAATCCAGGTTCCTTCGAGAACAGGGCCACTCATACTAAACAACATACCTTCACACGACCAACCGTAACTTCGTATCGTGGAGACGTATGAGAGAAAGATGAAGCCGACGTCGACAGCGAATGCTAACGTAGAGGAAATAGAAGAAATTAGAATAGTATACTCTATATAGGCTTGAACACTGACTTTCTGGTAAAAATATGCCGAGGAACTGAGCAATTTACATGGTCTTTGAGTTAATTCTTCAGCAGTAAATTATTTTTTGGGTTTTTAGGTCAGTTCACTTCGCGATTCTGCGTGATACTTTCATTTGTGTGTGTGTGTGTGAGAGAGAGAGAGAGAAAGAGAGAGAGAGAGAAAGAGAGAGAGAGAGAGAGAGAGAGAGAGAGAGAGAGAGAGAGAGAGAGCTACCACATGAAATGAAAGTGAACTATTTTGCAATACATCACAAAACCAACGACTCTACAAAAATAGTCCACATGCAGGTGGACGGGTCTGGGTGTGCCTCTGCAGAAACTCCGCTCCGGTAAACTCGCGGTCCCTTTGAAGGGGGGGATGTCATGGAAAGGACCATGGCGAAGGCTTTTTTTTTCCCCCGCTTGGTCATTTTTTAAAACAATATTATAACTAACAATTTAAACTTGCGCTTGGTCAACTTGTGGATTCGTTTCGGAATGAAATCCCTACGGGTAACGCAAGAACAAACGGACATTTACCCTTGAATAAAAACAAGAGTTGATGCCAAGGACATGAAATTTTTGCCGACGAAATCATTGATACGGACCGATGTGTATTCGTATCGAAACAATGAACTTGGAAAAGTAACTGAAGGAGACCACGTATTAGAAGGGTCACTTCTCGAACTCTATAATTCTCAAGAATAGTAAACTTGACGTGCTCTTCCTCATCGATAAACTTGACGTGCTCTTCCTCATCGATATTCTCACAGCAAAGCAAAAACAATATTCTATTATTGTCCTAAATTGTGAATAGCAAATCCTACACTCGTCAACATTTCACAAGAAAAATAAAAGAAAATCAGCACAGAGACGTTGGTTTGGAAGTACGATCTTATTAATTAGCAAAAAATGTCGACAACTTACAATCTGATTTTCTCCTCAAATAAGGACTCAATTGAGATGTCACATCGTAACTTCAAAGTCTTTAATTTGGTCTGATACCAAACTACCTTGAAGTTTGGTTTTAAAAAAAAAACACGAACAAAAAAACTGTGGTATCGCCTCGCTAGCTTTTCAAAAATAGGCTCGGTGGTTTCATATCACATCAAACGCTCCTCGTGTATTATCTATGACCTATCATTTGAATATCTTATCTGGCATAGCCAACTAGCTCTCGTTTAGAACAGCTCTCTAGTCATTCACTCTGTGGTTTCTTTCACTGATAAAATTCAAGCTTGTTATCTGACACTGTCATCATTTGAGTGTTCGGGTCTTTTAATCCGTGCTTTTTTTTTTTTTGTTTTTTTTACAGTTGTAAAACTCAAGCTTCATATATTAGACACGGTTAACGTTCTCGGCTTTCAGTTAACCTCGCCAGTCTTTCAGCCCACGACACACGATCTACGTTTGCTGCCAACAGATGATGAACGATGTAGAACAAAATAGACACGGGCTTTATCCTATTGAACATGGTTCAACGTCTGCTTGCAACGTTCAAAGTATCGGTCAACAAACGTTGTGGAATGGACTAATTGAGGCTGTTTGACAAGTTGCATTTTGCTCAGTAGAATAGAGCATGTCTCTGTTTCATTCAGTACGTCGACTTCGGCGCTTTTCGTGATTGTCTGCATTGAATAACTTACGATTTACATAAGATCAATTTTTGTTGAGCAACAAATGTTAAACGATATCGAATGATTTTTAACAAGGTCATCGCTCTAGTATGCCTAATCTCTCTGGCTTCCAATCAATGGTTTCCTTTCTACGGCTGACAAATTCAAGCTTGCCACAAAACAGTACCACAGTTCTAGTTTACTTTGGCTCTACGGCTTTTAATCGCTGATTCTTATGAACGACAAAACTTAGCCTAGTCGATAACTAACATTATATCAATGTTCGAGTTTATTAAAGCGCTGAGACGTTCAATACGTAGTCTCATTCAGTGATGAAAATTCAAGTTTGTGATATAACATCGCCAGTTCAATTCAATCATAAAATTCAAGCTTGTGGCTTAACATTGTCTCCGCTCTAGTTTTCTTGAGCTTACTCTTGTCCTACAATCTTGGTTTCTTTCAACGATGAAATTCAAGCTAGTAATCTAACCTTACCCCTGTTCTGGTTAACTTACGCTCTCTCGTCTGACGTTCTTTGCTCTCTTTCTACGAGTTTGTCATCAATATTGCCTCCACTTTAGTTTCTCTAACCAAGCTTCCCAAATTTCAACTCATGGTTCCTCTTAATGACAAAATTCAATCTCGCTATCTCCGGTGCTTACCGTCTAATTCATTTAAGCTCTCCAGCCTTTCAATCCGTGGTCTCTTAATGATAAAATTGAAGTTTGCGGTGTACAATAGTCACTGCTCTGGTTTACTTAAGCTCTCGTCTGTCAATCGGTTGTTTCTTTTGGTGATAAATTTACGTTTGTTATCAGGCATCCCCACCATACTACTTTAATTAAGCTCTTTAGTCTTTCAGTCTGTGGCTTTTCAGTGATAAAATTCCAGTCTGTTTCCTAACATTCACAAAACATTCACACTTTTCTAGTTTACTCAGGTCCCCTAATCTTTAAATCTGTGGTTTCTTACAATGATAAAATTCAAGTTTGTAATCGAACCTCGCCTCTGTAGTCATTCAAACTACGGTTTCTTACAATAATAAAATTGAAATTTGCTATCTAACCTTACCTCCCTTCGTGCTTACTTAAGCTCTTCGCTCTTCAATTCGTGGTTTGGTTCAGTGATGAAATTCAAATTTTTTAAGCCTCGTACGCATGAGCTCGTTTACATTAGCAAGTAATTTTTCCCTGACCAGTTTCCTTAACTTTCAAAAGCTGGCATGACCAGTTCATTGGACGTCAAGGAAAACTTGGTAGTGAATTGTGAGATAGATATACAGTGACTTTCCTGTATTACTACGAAACGCGAGTTTCATGTTCGTCTTTCGAACAACATCGTGTCGTTCACGACTGAAAAGTACTGACGTCATGAGGTTGGAAGACAACACATACACTATATAACAATTATCAGCAAAATATATGTTGAATTGATAAAATATTTATAAAGACAGAGCATGAGCATGATGAAATATTTAAAATTTCGGAAGACGTCTTGGTGGTCAGTTTGGCTGCTATGAAGGGCCAAAAGGTTCACTAGTGAATAAATCACACTTATGTCCCACAAGTAAAGAATGCTGGGCCTTATGTACTGCATGCGAGCAAAGCAGCCTGGGAACTTTTTAAAGAAAAAGTCACTCGTTTGCACGAGGCTTTACTCGTACGAATGTTCAATTTTAATTATTCTTTGACAAATTCCGCTTGACAAGTTTAATTTGCAAGAGTGAACGGGTCAACAGTTCCTTCACGAAAAATCATAGCCCTTGACAGGCATTATTTGCTCAAAACTCGCTTCGATGACAACATGACAACATGTATGAGATCACTATACCAAGATATAAAAACGCCTCCTGGCATGCGGCCTACGTATAGGTGTGGTTTTATTAATGCTTTATGTGCAACCAAAGAATCAAAGTATTAGACGTCGACATGTAAAAAGCCTAAAGAGTCAGTGAACTGCGGAAACGTACGAAGGCAGATGCCGACGATTCGAGGGAAGGTTTCGTCAAAGCAACGGGTCTTTATTCGAAGCGTTAGAATCTCCTGACGAACGGACTTCGCTCGAAACTGCAGTATCCTCGTAAGTTTCGCTAGTTCCTGAGCTTTTTGGTTTTTTATACGTCGTTCAACACTGTCTACACAGCACACTACTTTTATATTATTGTATGAGATTTCGAAGTCGCCAACCATTACGCACTCTCGTTGACGTGCAATACACATAGACAAGTTCAGGAAATGACAAGTTGTTTTCTTGACCAGTTTCTGTCAAAACCTTTGCCAGTATTTCAACTAGAAGACCTTTCAAGGAAAAGCCTGTCATGATTCCTCGTATACACGTATACAGGTGATTAAAACTTGTCAGGCTGAAACATGTCATGTAATAAACATGCTCAGGTAAACTATGCTTCAAAATCACCTAGGTACTTTCACTCTACGCTTTCCTACAATGATAAAATTCAAACTTGCAACCAAACATCGCCTCCTGTCTAGCATACTTAAACTCTCGATAGCGTGTCAACTCGTCGCTTCTTTCAATGATAAAATTAAGTTCTAGTCTACGTGAACTGTCCAGCTTTCAATTCGTGTATTTCTTAGTGTGCGAATTCAGACTTGTTATATTTAACTTCCTCTAAGTTCTAGTTTACTAAGGCCTGCTGTTTTTTCAAGCTTTGATGATAAGATTAAGGTTTGATATACAACATGGTCACGGTTCTAGTTTACTTAGTTAAGCTCCCCAGTTTTCCGTCCATCGTTGCTTTCAATGATAGAATTCTAGCTTGTTATCAAACACTCCCACCGTTCAAGCACTTCACGTTTACTTAAATCAGTAATTTTATTGCATGGCATTTATACACCGTTCTGGTCAATTCAGCTTCCAGTCTTTCAATGCATGGTTTATTGAATGATAAAATTCAACCTTGTCCTCTCACATCCCCACTAGATTACTTATAGCCTTTCAGTTTGTGGTTTTCTTTTAACGATAAAATTCAAGTCGGGTATTTGAGACTGATATCTTTCTAGTTTGCTTACGCTCTCCAGTTTTCAAATCCATTTATTTAATGATATATTTGTAACCAGCAATGGTCAATGTTCCTTTATACTTCAAGGTACCCGTTGACAAATACCTTTGCCTAACCTTGCGAGTCTCGAGACTAGTACACTAAAATGGCCTCTTAACATCATTGTATAATGCTTCTTTTTTTTTTTCAATTGATATTCTCCGTCGTTCATATAAATAAGGGAAAATTAGACGTCTTAAGTGAGAATTAGTGAACTCTATCTGCCCCGATGAGGCAGCGTGGAGATAAATTTCTCTCTCTAAAAATAGAAATCGAGGTAATCGGCATATCACGAAGATCTTGTGAAGGTTCTTCCGAAAATCACTAAGATTACTTCTATCATATCACAAGGACTCAACGTTAGACAAGATGGCTGTTGTCATCCGAGTCAGAAGTTGAATTTAAACGCTTAACTTTAGAATTGGCTGTCCTGGTGGCAAAAGTTCTGATGTTGAAGAGGGTAGGCAATTGAAGTCAACCGTTTAAATTCAACTTCTGACTATAATTCGAGTAGTGAGGTCCAAGGAATTTACGTAGGTATCCGATAAGATAGAAAATTCCTGGTGTTTTCAGAACTACGGCAGACAGCACTTTCACATAAGTTATTTTGCACAGGACTTTGATTGTTGATGTGTTCAACTAGGGACCACTCTCAGACCTTCAAGCTAATAAACATGTTTATAGAGGTCGCTGTTCTAGACTCCACAGGAAAAGACTTTTTAGAACAGGCAACGTTATCTAACAATATCCAGACCCAAACTCAATCTGACAACACCCGCACTCTTCACCTTATAAATGACACACACACACACACACACACACACACACACCATGCATGTAGACAATAAGATTAAACAGTGAGGTCTTTCCTACGTTTCTTAATAATATAAAAACATTAAATTCTATGCACATACACAGCGCTATAGCGACGTAAAAATATAACAAGATATGAAAACTTGAAGCTACATACGAACGAAATCATCATCGTGACGGCCAAGGAAGCGATGGAGAAACAAACGGCTAGCTCTGGAGTCACCTCAGTCTAGGATACTGAGGTACACTTGGAAAAACTATTTCGTAACACTATACCTACCTTAAGATCAAAGATTAAAAATAGAATTCCCTGAACTAATTTAGATTTATAGTAGGCCAGTCAAAGAACCAAAATCCAATAAGGACTCCAAACGACACACCGTGACAACGGTATGCTGCCTTAGTGTTTTACACAACCAAACATAAATCACTTCCACCAGACAATACGTGGTCATACATGTTCATATAATGGGAGACAGTTCGGAAAAAGAGTTAATTACTATCTTTGTGAAAAGAAGGCGCCGTTGTTTGGGCATACGCCTTGAGTGGAGCTTCACGACAAAAAGCATGACATTGTCGCAAGGATTAAGACTGCTTAATCCGGCTAATACTGCTGACTTAAAGATTAATGGCAAAGTTTGTTTAGAAGATGAAGTCTTAATTATGAATGGATTTTGAAAGAAGAGTGGACTGTAGAATACTCACTTGAACTCAAACAAAACACGTCGGTCAAAAAACTCTGATTTCGGACACATTGTGTTTGCTTCGATCACGCTACGTGAGACGGAGTCAAAGTACTGGAATTTGATAAAGCTGACACCTGAAGCGATTTGCATACATTCGTAGTAATTTAGGCATCAGTGCACTTAGACGCTTTCCTTAATCGGTTGATACGTCACTGTCTGAGCAGAAGCCAAGTGATGTTTTGCTAAGCTTTTTCTAAAGCTTCATGTGCAGCATGTTTGAAGTTAATTTCCTGTTTGATGTGAATTTTTTAGTGTTGTGCCACAAGTTATTACTTTTTTGACTAGGCTAAGGAAAATACACTACGACTGAATAAGTGCTCAGTGAAACTAGGAGAGTATGCCGAGGCTGTAAGGATTCTATCCTTCAACGAAAAAATACGGTGAAGCTTGCAAAGAGTATCTTGTTTGCATAATCGCCCGCCACGCACTTCTGGAATCTTATCAAATAAATCGCCTCCTTGTTCTACTATGAAGCAACTCAACGACTAAACTGGCTTAGAAAATTATAACCAAAATCAGCCCAGGGAAAAACGCAAAAGTAACGGTCGAGAAGGTGGAACTTAGTCACCAAGATCAATTTTTATACCTTCAAACAAATAAAATCGTTCATAATTGGGCGAATATTAAAATTACATAGCTGCAGACCTCGCAGCAGTTGCGTGATGTGATTTAATTTGTCTTAGACATTGCCCAACACTATATCACTTAATCCACCTCGTTGTCTGCTGATAACGCAATTGCGCTTGCAGTACACGATGTGATGAGCATCATGTTTAGTTAACCCTTTTCCGACATCCTTTCCTCTCTGGTTAAGCTTCTGCCGTGAAAACAAACATGACCAACCCTCCATAGGATTGGTTGTCATCGAACATGATATTTTATTTAATTAATTTAATTTATTAAATTGAAGTAAATTTTATTTAATTAATTAATTTTGTGATCATACATTGACGAGAGGGGTTATAACGTGGTTATATGCCTCATTTCAGGTATCTCCCCTTTCGAAAATATTACTTATAAATTACACATTAAGTGATTAAGGTAACTTTCACACTAAAAACCATAATCCGAGAGTAGAGAAAAAAATTACGGTTAAAAACATCGCATCAAAACAGCAAACTTTAAAGTTTGGCGAACAAAAGTTCCTTACGGCGTCGGCGACCAACAGTTAAACCGCCATTATTCAATCTCCTCTCAACATCTTGTGTTTAGTTCAGTTTTGTATTTTTCCCCTATATTCAAGCTTCACCACACCTTTTCCAACCCGATTAACCTTACTTTTTACTGAGCTTTTCTTCCTTAAAATAATCTTCATATTACTGGAAAGTGATTGACAAGAAGTAACCTTCGCTCACCATCTGAGTCCATGTAGCTCAATGGTTAGAGCATCTCACCGGCAATCAGAAGGTTACGGGTTCGATTCCCGTCAGGGACTCAGAAAGTTTTTCTGAGTAGAATAGCTTGAAAGCATGCGCATAAAGAAATATAAATTAGAGAGTTACAAAGTGACCAAAATCTCGAAAATTATTAGAAATTTTCTTAGTTTGACCATCTCCCAACAACTACAGATTCAATCAGCTTTAATGCGCAACTTCAAAGTTCATTTTCCACAAGGCAACTTAATCTGAATGAAGCGAAAAAAACAATATGGTTGGTTATGAAAATAATTCCCCAAAATTAAACTATTTTCGTCTTTCATGGAGTTTACCCTGATAATGTCGGCTGGTAGAAAAACGTCCTAAAATGTGGATAATCTGCGCACTCACGAGCAGGCAGTAGGTGGTATAAAGAATCTAGCCTCCGCACGTTTTATTCTCTACAGCCACTAGGACTTTGTTTTAAACGTTTAATAACTTATAAGCTATTCACCACACTTCGCTCTCACGCACACTGCTCATGTTTCTTAAAAGGCGTATCCATACTTCGAGGCACCACCCAGTTTACAAAAGTTAATTTTTTAACAGTGGCCACAAATTCTGGATATCATTATTATCATTATACTATTATACGGAATATAAATGATAGATAAATTTATCTGTGAAAAAACGTTATGTTGCCTGAAGCTTTACAAGGTGAAGTTACTTTTAATTAGAAGTGTGACTTAATCTAAGACTAAAATTACACATGGTAGAATCCACAAGTCTCCATACTAATTAAGAGTATGGTGTCTACTGCGTTGTTTCGTATGGTGTCTACTGCTGAAAAGAACTAGGTTTAAGCTCTAGGTTAGACTGGTAAAAAGCGTTAAAGTATTCAAATTTTTGTAAGGACATTCCCATAGAGTCATTTTAGAAGTCAAATTTCAGTGTATGTTGGTTCAAAAAGTTTTATACCCAGGTAAAAATTTGTCTGTTTAGATGACGTTTGTAACTAGAGTTTATTTGAAAACAGTTGAATGCTGGGTCGAAATCACGAAATAGATCGAATAAGATATTTACGAGTTACATTTCTATTTCTTTCAAACCGAGGCCTGCGGCGCTTCTTTTAGATGACACTTAGATTTAATTCTAATATCGATAAAGACTCATTTCCGCACGAAAGATGTAGCGCTTCGATGTTGGTCTGTTGTGAAAACTTCTAATAAGGCCACTCCAGGACTATTCCAGCTTGCGCTATTTTGACTGTGTTGTCAACCTGGCTGCTTCAGCTGCATCAGGTCAAGATCTGAGTTGGTTCAAACCGCGATGAAACACGAGTCGGAATTTTCATTCCGAATGAAATTTCATCCAGTTCCACAAGACAGGGATGAATAATCCCTGGGTAAACCCACTTGACCAAAGGAAATAATGTAAACAGCAAGAAGCAGTTTATCCAGCACTCAGACAAATCTCATCCCTGGAAGAAATGTGCGGTCAACAGGCAACTGAGGCCCCGTCCACATTTATCCGTTTTTGTTCGAAAACGGAGATTGTTCTTTGCGGGTTGCCTTCCTGGCCACACGTATCCGGCGTATACGGTCACCGAAAATGAAACTTTTCAAAAACGATTCCCAGAGTGGAAATTTTTGAAAACTCTGTTTTCCAGTGCGCATGTGGAAGGGTGAAAACGGAACTTTTCAAAAACGCCTACGTCATGCTTGTACACCTGGTCATGCTTGTCATGCTTGTACACCAAGCACTTGTACACCTGGACGTACAAGTGCTTGGTGAGATAACTTTGCTGCCCAAGTATGCTGTGATCGTCTTCAAATCGTGGTAGCGTATTCGTGTGGACGGGCGAAAACGATTAGAAAACGCTACCGTGAGGACGGAAATATATTTATAAACGGAGGTGAAAAAAAGTGTTTTCAAGCGACAACGGATACGTGCGGACAGGGCCTGACTTTTGCGCGTACACACAATACGGTTGGCCCCAGTGATTTTCCCAATAAAGCACAATTCCTGCTTATGATTCGTTTGCTGATGTTGCAACTCGTCTTGATGACCCTGTTGAGTGAATTGTATACATCAGGAGAAACAACAGAATACGACAATCGCATCGTGTAGATCAACCTTCCCGACATCATTTCAACCAGAAATAGGCATTTTTTTCGGTTGAAATGACGTTATTCATGTTTCTATCAGAGCACAGACACTCGGCCAATTTTTTGTTCAGTTAAATACTTAATATATACGCCATGACGAAACTAGCAACCCACACATAGGCCATTTGTGCCATGGCACTACGTAAAAACTGGCTAACACAATCCTATTTTCGGGTTTGAACAGCTGGGGACCAGTTCACCATATCCGATTTGTTCGGTTCAACTGTGGGAAAGCCATTTCAAAGGTTTCCACACGTTCTAGTTGCCAAGCCAGGAGGAAATCGGATATAGCAAAGCGGATCCGATGAACCGGTGGTGGATGCAAAACCTGTCGCCCGCGAACACCAAAATCCGCAGATATATTAAGAATAACCTAAATCTGTACTGTTTTTAAGCGCAATCCCGCAGGAACATGAAAGGAATGTAGCAGAATGTTTCAGCCATTATCTTCCATGAGAAGTTTTAGAAGTGGCTTTCTTTCTAGAAGTGGCTATTTCATTCGAGTTCTATATTTAGAGATAACGTTTCATGTTTTCGCCTGCTTTGCTTATTTCGTTATTCTGTTTACTTTTATACTTTACTCTTTCTACTTCAGAGGTTTCCCTTCGTTGAGTAAAATCTTTGGGGATTGGCCAAAGTAAAATCGCCAGACTTTAACAAAAATAAAATGACAGAAAACCTATCTGGTTTAACTCTTTCCTGTTCAGAAGGCTCTTTTTGGCGAGCAAATTCGTTTGACATAAACGAAAGGAAATACGCCGGAGTTAAACAGATTATAACCGCCTGGCGCTAACCCGAGTAAAATGATCTGGCATTAGCCAAAAGAAAGTAAAACGCTCCAAGACCTATCCGGATAGAGAGGAATTAATGCATAGAACAAACAAATCCGCCGTCTCCTTTTAATGTAGTGCCGATTCCCTATTGTGTGGCCCACTGATTACTGCAGATTGACAACTTGGGTAGCTTCTGATACAGAATCAAGGTAAGAATGAAGAGAATCAAGAGAACCAAGAGTGAGAGAAAGGGAGAGATCAGGGAAAAGACAGAGACACATGTGCTGTTACGCACCGGGACAGAAAGAAACCCACAGAGAGAGACTGTGAGAAACCAAGTGAGAACGAAGGAGTAAAAGTGAGGGAAACAGATTTGAACTAGTTCAAAACGCGCTCGCGTCAACATTTTTCAATTGACTTCGGCAGTGTCAGACTTTCACGAAAACTTTCTGTTCATGTTTATCTCTGAGGACGATTCTGAAACAGAATACTTTGACGGCTTGATTTTTTATAAATAATTTTCTCCACTGCCTTTTGATTCCGGGGAGGTGATATTCGAATAAGAAAGAATATAAAGCGAATTATATTCTGGTTGCAACTCTTTTGTGAAGCAATCAAACATATAGATCACACCCGCAACGTTGAATCCCAGGGAGACCAAAACGATGACTTGAAATCATGGTAAGATTTTGTAAGTAAAAATGGCGGATATGGTAGCCGCCATACAAGACATTCAAGCTTTTTCACGACAATATGAATGACTAATAAATGTTTAAGGTGACTTTTTGCATCGAAACTCAAATCAAGTTCCGGTTTCATTTCATGTGATTTCATTTCCATTTCATTTCACTCCCTAAAGGGCCGTTCACACGTGCGACTTTTCACGTTGTGGTTGTCACCCTGGTGTATGTAATATACTCGTGACAGTCTATGAAGCAAGATATCCGCTTATGATTTGCTGTAGTTTGTCCTGGACACTCTCGTCAGTCAAACACATACTCCAAGATGTCAATCGCAAGGCACAAAATCGCACGTGTAAAACAGCCCTTAATATGGAGCCTTCACTCGCAACTTCAGTATTCTTCCAATTTCAGCACGTATACCTTTACCGGCGGTTTTACTCCACTTTTCTACCACAATAAGTTATTTACTTACACTATCAAAGTACAATTATGTTCGTAGTTTGAATAAACTTACCGAAGAAGATCTTCTACTGTTTGGATACGCACTCTATAATTAAGAGAAATCTGATTAGTAATGTTACTCAGAGTGTCTGGAATTTTGGGTTGACCGTACTTCCTCGATTGAGCAGTCATTCAAGTTATACGGAGTGGGCTTACTAGAATATGGAGCCTAACAGAAGGCAGGACTTGTTAAATTTCTTTTGAACCAACGTTCCACAATTCTGTGAAAAAATATTATTGTGACTGGTATTCAACATCGGCACTGACCTTGCAACCCGTAAGATTTATATTTCTTGGCAGACATTTATACACGGAAAATACATTTTGAATGAAAGCGGATGGGCGGATGTTTTGATTTACTGTGAAATCTTGTTCGAATAACAGAACCTGAACTTTCATGATAAGTTTTTATTTGAATTATCCTAATGATTTTTATAAGTCGCCAAAAATTCAGCATTATTTTTTTCGGGATTTGACCCCGCTAAAAATTCATTTTTTCCCTAGTCTGCCTGTCTAGATGCTGAGTTCAGCGCCGCATTTGTGGTTTATGCATGCTTTCATATCACTTATATGGTTGAGTACGAAGGCTTTTCCATCACTTCCAGGATTCTGAAAATATTCAGCTTGAGTCATTTTGTCAGTTCTGAATCGACAGTGGCGTCGCCAATGAATTGTGGGGCACACGTGACTCCTTCATATTTCGTACTGTCTACCCGAATAACTGTGAATTCTGGGTAAAAATGAAGTTGAGTAGGATGATTTTAAGCGAAGATTATTCGCGCAACAAATGTTGCACGGAAAATAATGCGTGTAAAATGCGACTCATGAAACTTTCTGAAAGAAGTTTTGTGTGGTAACATTTTTGTTAAAAAAAAATTGTTAAATACCGTATTTTATGGCATCATCTGAAGGTTTCGTAATGCAAATGGTGAACAAAGGTTCATCCACTAGGAGTATGTGCCATCAGTAACCCCGCTGTTACATAGTATCAGCATTTATACATGATATCCCTATCAGCTAGCTAAGCTGTTCTCTCTAGATGTACAGAAAGGAGCCACCCCTCATGGCTCCAGTGTTACTACACGAAGAAACTGGACTATCCGGAGAAAACCTACGATGTTTGGTAGAGCCAAACTGGATGACACTCTTCTCACACGTGACCAAGGTAACTTTTATCAGATGACTGCACAGAGCCGGAATGGAACCCTAGTCACAGTGGTAAGAGACGAGCGTGCGTATCTCGTTTTGCGATTGTCCCCCAGGTGTATGCAATAACCCAAGCACAGTACACGCAGCAAGATTTCTGCTTGTGATTTGCTCCAGTTCGTCCTCGAGGTTTTCGTAAGTTCAATGCATACGTCAGGACGGTAATCGTGTAACAGCACCATAAGCCCGATCTACACGGTACGATTGTCGTATACGATTGTTCATCCAGATGTGTGTGATTAAGTCACAAGAGTCATCGATAAGTATTGCAACATTCGTGAGCAAATAAGCGAACAGGAATTGTGTTGTTGACAGTTCATTGGATATTCCAGGCATTTTCTGAAATGACGTCATTCATGTTTCAATCACAGTACTGAGACACTCAAGAGATTTTAATCTTACAATGAAGTTAAATGCGCCGCAAACAATTCGAATAAAAGATATTTAAAACAGAAACTCAATTTAATTATGAAACATATTCAATTACTAAATAATTAAACATGTTTCATAATTCAATCGAGTTTGTGTTTTAAATACGTCTTTTATTCGAATTGTTTGCTGGGCATTTATCTTCATTACAAGATTTTCAATTTGTTAAATATAATCCTGTATTTCACTGAGGTAGAGAACGCTTTGTTTATTTGTCACACCAGATACAAGAAAACTGTTGCCCCCGGGCTTAAAACAGGTGAATGTGATTATTTTTCATCCAAATGCAACATAATGTTGCCTGTTTGCTCACGTGACGTGACCGTGATAGAATGAAAGAATGCTTCCCGTTTGTACACGTGATGTGATCGTGGCGGAATGAAGCAATAAGTCATTTTGCTGTGAGCGACAGTGCTTAGTTTCCCTAACTTTTCCACCGGATTTCGAAGAGTTTTGAACTTTCTTCCTGTCCGCATAAGTTTGTACTCGGTAGAAATCTCAAAAGTTAACGACCACAGGGTTAACACATCAATAAACTTTGTTTATGTAAACTAATCACCACATTTCGGATTGTACCGTCAGCGTCAGGTGAATAGTGGAACTGATACCAGATCAAGTTCATCTGTAAACATGTTGAAAACATGTTTATGTTGGCCGGGATGGTAAACTTAACATAAATCATCGTGCATATAATGGCGTGTTTATAAGAAACGAACAAATGGGAAAACGACGAAATGAATAGTAAATACTAGGTTAATATTCCCTGAATCGGAGAAACAGCGACGTTAAATTGACGGTACTGATAAAATGGCGGTTATACGTTTAACCAGAATGCGTAGCAAATTTAAATTAGACCAGATAACAATTGAAGAATGCTTAACATGTTACTATGAGCTAAGTATGCAAGTGCTACCTTCTTACCAAATTTAATCTTTTAGATAATCTTCGTTCCTATTTTTCAGCAAGAAACCACGTTAACTAAGTGCAGTGCTTCACCTTCACCGAACCCTCTCGACAGTGAAATTTGCGGATGTCATCGAATTGGTGCATGTTGGTGGTTTAATACTGCGTTGATATCGACAAAAGATGTCCAATAAACCGTTCACATCAACACTTAAACATGTTTAAGAACCTGTTTTATCAAGCCAGTTTAAAGCAAAACTCGCACTTTCTATGCATATGTTTCCATTCAATGAGCCCAAAACGTTGCTGAATCGCACAACCTTTACAAGGCAGTTTTAATCTTCTATAATTAAACCAGAAATAGCTGCTAAAAATTTAGACAAATTTAGGGCGTGATCTTTTGGGAATATTCCCAAATAAGAATACACGGAATGAACTTCTGTATTCTTCTGAGACCGACCCAGTTCAGGTATTGACAGAATTGAATTAATTTCTTAAGTCTGGTTCACACGAACAACATATGCATTAAGTACAAGCAAAGTAAACAAAGCATGAAATATCCTCTAGGACTTGCGAAGACAAAACAAGAATTTCTCCTTGTTTCGTCCTTTGTTCGGCTCTTGGCTTATGCTTGGACTATGATCTTATGCTTATGATTACGATATTCCTTATGTTGCAAGCTTGATTTCATTCCTTTGTTTTGTCTTTTGTTTTGTCCTTATGCTTATGCTTATGTTGCTCGTGTGAACCAGGCCTTATTGTTCTTATCTGTGTGGTACAACAATCGGAATGTGGAGCGGCAGTGAAGAGCTTTTCGGTGATTTAAGCCTTGCTCACACGAGTGATTTAAAAGCAAGCACAAACACACATAAAATGTAAGCTTTAACCGAGGAAAAACAAACTCAACTAAAAGCAATAGACAACAGAAGCTTTACAGAAATTTTTTGATAATCTGACACTGCTGGAGTCAACTGAAAAATGTTTACTCGAACGGCATTTGAACTGACTTGTTCACGCTCCCAAAGCTCCAAAAGAGCATAATGTCCTGGTCTGAAGAGATGGCTCGGTTTCGCCAAATCCTTGAGAACATCACGAGCATCATGATTTGCATGTGACGTCATGGCGGCCATGTTGGTAAAATTTTATCAAAAGAATTTCATTAACTACCACAGACCAACCCGATCGCCGCATCTTCGTTTCTTGAATCTCAAGGGATTGGTTTGTAACCATCAATCGCAAGCTAAGGAGCAAGACAGTGAGTGTAAACAGCTGTGAGTTTGATCCCAAATCCGAGATGTTATTCTTATTCCGGTTTCGGAATATTTGTTCTTTTGAGACTCCATATTCGTGTAACCTTTCATTCGTAAGAATGGTCAGAATACGTGCAAAACATGCATCCTTAATCTCATGTAACATTGGTTTCCTGAGTTTTGAAAAGCTCTAGCAGAATCATTCATTCTCCACATACTAGGATATTGTATCCTATATTATTATTATATGACCGGTCATATAACAATATGGAGAATGAACGATTCTGCAAGAGATTTACAAAATTCAGTAAACCAATGTTTCATCTTCAAAACTACTGCTAGCCGACAATTTCATGAAGTATATTACAAGACATAAACCAAAAAGCATCCTCTTAAAAAATCAACGGACAACTCAATATGCAAGACGATAGGAATTGAAATGGCAACATTTTGACCTCATGAGAAAGTCATCTCATGAAACAGCCACAACAAGACTATCCAGGTCTTTATATATATGCCAGTTATATATGTATATATATATATATATATATATATATATATATATACTTATGCATGATGGGTAGTTTCGTTGTAACTACTTGGTCTGATGATGACTTTGTAATAGACTCGAAATGTTACTATTTCAATTTTATCGTCTCGCATGTTGACTCTCAACTTTGATTTTCAAGATGTTTGTCGGTTTATATTTTATTTTGTCGTCTTCAAAACGTACTGCAACGTCCTCGAGAGAAATAGTATGCCGGAATTGTCTTCTCAAAATATAGTTCCACATACGCCAGGGTGACTTTGCAACAAAAGTATGCCACAATTGCATGGTGTGGATGAATCGTCAGACGTGTTTTGTCGATGTGGATGGGAATAATTAAATTGCTTTTGGCTGAAACTTGTTTCTACGTTCAGTCGCCATTTTGAGGTTAGTCATAAAACATTAACATTGCCTTGTAAAGTTTTCATTACCCAAACTTTCGGGTTGGTTAGCTGCCAAAATTTGCATCAAAAGTATGGGTACATCTTAAGCTGGTTTAATAAAATGCGTTTTAAACACGCTCTAAGCTTTGGTGTAATTCGACCTTGAGCAATAATCACGACGGTTGGATCGTGTCGTCAACTGGGTGGTCTGGGGTAGGCTAAACGAAACAGGGCACTAGCAGATGAGCTCAAAGTCAATGCACGAAGAATAATAAATTATTTCAAGCTGATTGTGAAGGATCGCTCAATAGACGACCTTTATTTAAAAATTCCGCACCAAATCCTACGAAATCCGTCATTAAAAGCCGCTTATAAATGAAAAAGGTCATTCTGCAGTTCCAGATAAGCTGGCTTCGGTTCCTTGTTTAGGCAAGGAACTCCTCATTAACTTTGGATGACCAAGTCGTGCGAGGGTCCAAGTTTGAGTCATGTGTTGCATCAGTGACAAACAACAAGCATGGGGGGGGGGGGGGTGTTTAATCGGATCGCCAAACACTTCAAAGCGCGTTAAAAAAGCTTGACTTTGCTTCCTTTTTTCAACACATTTTTGAATGTTTTGATATGGGATCAAACACTTGGTAAAAAGACGTAGCTTTGTACCGTTTCCTCAGTACTCTTCATGCTTATTTTGATTGTGGATCAAAACGCATAAACGCTGTTTCCGCGAATAGTACATTTTATAATCCCCTTTGACTTGTGATTATCCCTTTGGTTTTAATCTAATCATTACTATGGAAATGGATAATATGGGTATCTATATCAACTAGCTGTTTTCGCAAATGGGAATAATTCAAGCAGTTCCCGTAGCCACCATAAATCTAAATGCCTATCAGTAACAAGGACTAAGATTTTAATCATTGATTTAGCACTTTTCTTACTGAGTTCTAACATAACTCAACAAAGGAACTCGTTCATCTTTGTTTTTAAGATCTAAGCTACTTAGTTCACTTGCTTTTAGCTTAGAAAGCGGCGGAGTAATTAAGTTCTTTGGTTGATTTACCACTGATAACGATAATGAAAGGTTAAAGAGATATACTTCCTTCCACACGCGGAAAAAAACGCACAGGTTGTGATGAACCCCGCAAGAGACTTATCACTGGCTTGCTGAAGTGAACGTTATCAAGCTGTTTGCTCAGATCCTTGAACTGACTGGCTGACATGTCTGGAACCGCTCATTTCGGTCTAGTAACAAGTTTGACAACTGCATCAGACTTGTTCCAAGTCGTCCCAATCCAATCCCAAGTCTACCCTACATTCGTTGGCTCTTCGGTGTAAGAAGTTGCTAGGACGCGGAAATCAACAAGCTGGTGAGCAGCTTGATTAGATAACGCCATTAGGCCACTTATACTCGAGAAAATACGCTGCAAACAACGTGACTTTGGGGCCATTCTGTCGAATTTTCGCGGTTTATTTTGTCTCCTGTAATCCGGACTATTGTTACAACTCGTTCACAGACTTTCTGCAATCAAGCCAATTACAAAACGAAATTACACCTTTTGTTGTTCATTGCCAGAAAATATACTATCGTTAACGCCAACCTCAAACTCATTAACGCAAAAATACATTGATTTTATCCAATCGACATTTATTTGCGTAGATACGCAACCATTTGGATCAAAGGGCATTCCATAGCGCCAACAGACGACCATTAACACCATTCTACTATACATTAGGGATAATAAAATTTCAATTACGCAAGAGAAATATCTTGTCTAATTGAAACTTTATTATCCCCAATGTTTAGTAGAATGGTGTTAATGGTCCTCTGTTGGCGCTATGGAATGCCCTTCGATGCAAATGGTTGCGTATCTACGCTAATAAATGTCGATTGGATAAAATGAATGTATTTTTGCGTCGATGAATCTGAGGTTGGCGTTAATGATAGTATATTTTCTGGTAATGAACAGCAAAAGGTGTATAACAGGCTGTGACCAGAAACCATGACCAGCCGACCAAGAAAAAATACACAATTCGAAAACAAACATCTCGTAAAATTCAAGATTCGGATCAAAAAATAAGATGACTACGTTTACAGGCTGTGAGATTTTCACACTTTAACACTTAGTTCTTTGATTCGGGTCGTTCTCATATTCTTCAACATACTTTTGTCTCTAATCAGTCAAAGAGGATGTAAACCGGTACGGTTTTTAAAGGCGATGAAAATGCAAATTCTCATGTTTCCTTTTGTAATTGGCTGTGCTATTTCTGATACAAATTGTCGTTAAAAGTCAGTCCGTTTACAACATCACTTTAAGTCCCGCAACTACTCAACTGCCAAATGTCCTTAAAATTTCCCTAGGCTTAATCTGGCTTTTTCTATCCTTCACAGAGAATTCGTCTAATGACACTATGCAGCTCTTTCGAGTTTATTTCGTATAACAAGTATCACTGTACCAGAGATATCTATTCTACCAGTGTGGGATGTCGACTAACAAGAGCCTTATTGATGAGGATTGACAGAAAATTAAACCATAAATCAAGTACGACAGGTTTGCACCTGCATGAAATTCCATCTGGGTAATCCAAAAGCTTCAATCTTCAGGACATCGCACAAACTCGGTCAGGCACGGGTGGTTTGCCAGTAATTACGCAAATGGTTTTTAAAGTGTTTAGGTTCACTGGATGCACATAATCACGTGGTTAGTAGCTTTTTATAACTCAGAACCCTTAGCAGCATAAGCATAATGACCAGATCAATACGAAAACAAAGTATGACATATCCTCTGGTGCTTGGGAAGATAAAACAAGAATTTTTCTTTGTTTTGTCTATTGTTCAGCTCTTGGTTTATGCTTAGACTATGATCTTATGCTTATGATTACGACGATCCATATGTCGCAGGCTTGACTTCATTCCTTTGTTTTGCCTTTTGTTTTGTCCTTATGCTTAGGTTTATATCGCTAGTGTGAACCAGGCTTAAGTTTACTAATGCTTTGATGGTGGTTTGTATTCAATTAAGATAAAACAACACTAGTCGGTGGTCGGGATGTTTTGGACCGGCTGAACTGGTTAATCTGCAAACGGGGCTACGTTGCATGCAAGCAGTTCACAAAGATTTTTTTTTGTCATCATATTTATTATATACGTCTCTTAAAGAGGCTTATATTCATTCAGCTGGAAGATAACATAAATTATATTAACCCACGAATTACAGGAAGAAGACTTTGAGTAGAACCTAATTTTGGATTAAAATGTTCTTAACTTAACAATATGGTTCCAGATTATTTGTCAGAAAAATTACTTCATACTAACCAACTTCACAGATAATCTACGTGGAACAGCCTCTCTGATGAAGCAAAAATAGCACAATCCTTATCTTAATTTGATTCCTTCATATAAGCATTTCATATTCTTCTATTTTATTCATACTTAACTTCATGTAATTATTATATTGTATCGTAGATATTGTATATTTGTAATGTATCAGTATTGTAGAAACCTTTATAGTTTATATTGCACGGCTCCAATGAAAACCACGTTTTGTGATTGTGCCCCCGTAGCTAAATAAAGATTATATTATTATCATTATTATTATTAAAATTGTCATTATTATTATTATTATTATTACTATTGTTGTTGTTGTTATAATATTTCAAAGAATGTATTGAACAATACAAATCTCTGGTGGTCAAAAGCAGTGAGGGTCGTAGGCATAACTTTTCGAAAGGTATCGGTTTATCAAGACATTCTGGAAAAGTTTTTTCTGGAGTGTAACATCAAATGAAACTTTAAAGATATACACACACTTACAATGCTTTAATACAGGATCGTTTGTTTTACAGCACCTCGCGTTAATTCTTCATTAGGTTTTTTTAATAATAAAAAAAAAGCAAATGAGATAAAAATACCATAGTCTTCCTTGATTAAAGACTCGACTACTCAAATTCTTCTCCAGAAATTTGGAAATTTAATATTGTAAAACCATAGAACGAATGCTTCCACGTCGCAACAATCTTTCAACTGCGAAACCTCATCCTGAATCTGCAAAAACACACCCGCCTCCGCCACAAGCCTGCATACCTTTCATGAATCATAAATCATTCTTGGTGGAAATTTAAAACGACCATACGTTACTTATCAGTTATTCAACCATTCTCCAAAACAACGGATCCTCATTTTTTCCAGTATCGGTTTACATCGGAAAGAGTTGCACATTCCTAATTATTTAACGCACGTAATAAGCAGAAGTATGATACAACACACACATAACGCAATCTTTGCTGGAATTAGCCTTCCTCCTTCCTTCTTACGTGAACCACCAACTGACATTGGATAGCTTTTTGCAAGCACCTCACTTTTCGTCCACAAACTATCAATGACACAAAATACTTTTTAATCATCTCGATCGAATAATAACTCGAGCAAGAAGTTTTCACTCCAGGCATCAAATATGGAGAAAATAGTCAGCACATTATTTCAAACCCTGTTTTTCTCGCATGGAATCCTTTTTCTATTTTAGGGTTCTTATAGATGATTGAATAATATTATGTCCTTATAGGTCAACCTGTATCTTAACAAATTCAGGAATGTAGTGATCATGGTTTGCATTACAGGTAAAATCAGAATAAAAGTCGTGGACTTTGTTCTGTAACAGTTATGGGTCACTGATTATGACAGTGGACAAGTCGATCTGATCCATAATGGGTCATCAACAATCTATAATTCACTTCTTTTTAATCATTTCACTGAATGCTCGACTGAATAGGACGATAATAACAACGGGTAAAAAATGAAATTACTATAAAGTCGTTTGAACCATTTAAACGCTATAATAGGAACCAATTGAAACTATTCTAAAATAACTGCGGCACCTGATAACATTCAAGGCATTGCAATATACGGCATCAACGCACTTATTACAACTATTTACTACTATTAATACACTCATTTCATTACCAGAAAATATACTATCATTAACGCCAACCTCAAACTCAATAACGTAAAAATACATTCATTTTATTCAATCGAAGTTCTTTAGCGTAGATACGCTGCCATTTGCATCGAAGGGCATTCCATAGCGCCAACAGACGACCATTAACACTATTCTACTATACATTAGGGATGATAAAATTTCAATTATGCAAGATAAATATCTTGTCTAACCGAAATTTTATTATCCTTAATGTATAGTAGAATAATGTTAATGGTCGTTTGTTGGCGCTGTGGAAAGCCCTTTCGATGCAAATGGTCGCGTGTCTACGCTAGTGAAAGCCGATTGAGTAAAATGAACGTATTTTTGCCTTAATGAGTTTGAGGTTGGCGTTATCGATAGTATATTTTCTGGCAATGAACAGCAAAAGGTGTAGAGGAACATACCGTATGCAAACCCACGACTGAAAACTTTACTTATACCAAGTATAAATTCTTTTAAAAGTAGTCTTAGATAGCGACGGGTTACGTCCTGGAGCAGATCTCCAGAGTGAGCTCAAATAACTGATTCGATCAACATAAATACGCATATATGTATACTTATATTTACCAGTTAAAGAATAATTGGGAAGTTCGCCAGGAAACAAAAGTGACAGGTGAGCTAAAGATTAGAGACCGGAAGGTATTAACAACAAAGTTAAATAAAGGAGTCAATTTAATGATTTGTTCCCAAGAAATCCCTGGTTTGGAAAAGAGACTTTTTCGGTTGAGAAGATCACAACTAATATCGGATATACTGCATGGCGGAAGTAACAGGAAAAAATATAGAAGAGACTTTAGGAAGAGTTTACGCGTAAGAGTTACGTATGTTCATTCCAATTCAAAAAGTAGTCCAAATGTCAACTTCCCATCAAATGCAAAATCTCTTGTGTTCTAATATTTGCCCATGGAAATATCGGCGAGTAGAATGATGCACAGCATTGACAAGGATATTTATAAACGATCTGAGGTATGACTAACATGGGAATACGATCTTTGAAAGGAAAGATACTTGATATGAGGCCAAAATAAAACCTTAACCCTTTGCCTGTCTAGTCTTTGTTTGATGTTATCGCTCAGACGTCCAGTGTGTGTCATATGTGATGCACGGGACAGGCAAAGGGTTAAATGACCTGTGTTAAAGCAAAATACATCTTTGCAAGCTGCAGGATTCCAATCTGCATCGAATGTTGTCAAGTAAAGGTACATCCATACGGTAGAAAGTGAATGAACGTCTTATTAGACACTGAAGAGGGAAAGTTAATTTGTCGAGAAACATACGCACACAGCAGCAGGAAAGATATCAAGCTAGCCATTTAAAAGAAGTCAAAAAGCTATCTTACTTAAAATGTTGACGACTTAAAATGTCAATTACTATTTTGCACAAATCAGTTCTTACAAAGGTCGTGTGTTTCCGATATAAAATACCACATGGCATCCCAACATTACTCTGAATAGTGTGTCGGGTTTCAATTCTACGATTACGTTTGTCTATAATACGGCAGATACCTGAAGTATACTGTTGATCGCAGGTTATTTTCACTAGTTTATTTACTAATTTCGATATTTCTGTTCAATCATCCTGCAAACGTACTCTTTTACATCCTTCTTAATTGGTAATTTAAAATTTGCCCTTATATACTCATACCTATCTGGATGTTCTTCAAGCCCGATATGTTCGAGAGTTTCTTCACAATTTATTTGGTCCTATTCTCGCGAAGAAAGAAGTTCCAATAAGACCATTCTATGCTTTTCCTTTGCCCTTCATTGGACCACATCTATTAGAGCTCCTCGCCTGGCTTGCCAAGTAGCATTCTTCTCTTCTGTCACACTTAAATTTATTTTTCAACAAGGTGAAATGATAAGCGTGTTAATATCCCTTAAAGACCGAATTTCCTTGCATGTCACTGGTACGGGATATTGTTATGTGGTTATCCAGCACAGCGCTACCTTTTATTTCGAACGCGTAGTTTAAAAACATGGGAGTTATCATCACTGATCCGAAAGAAGCTGGCAAGCATTTCCCTGTAAGATTATTCTCGCAAATTTTTCAGATCTTCGTAATAAACCCCCTTACGATTTTAAATTTCTGTAATTTCCTCCAGTTAATCTGCTCTTATTTTGAACTCGATCTCCGTGAGAGTCTCATCACCTAGAAATTTAAGTCTTTTGTGAAGGGAAATATTACCCGAATATACGCCAATCATTTATTTTCTTAAGATTTTATTTGTGTTTTTATTACCTATCGCTCTTTGCCTTTGAAACATTAAACTCCCATATCAAATTGTATTTTAAAGGATAAAACATAAACCGAAAAAGGTCATCCTGTGTAGCTTGATATTCAAGTTATAAATAAGAAAAGATAGGGACAAAGGTGCGGTCATATTTGAACTTTATTTCTCAAACTCATTAACAATTCATGAAGCAAAAACAAAAGAAATACATAATTAATCAGCATTTAGAAATCGGAGGAAGGTTACAGCTGAATTTTGCCAACTTTCGGCTGGATTTTCGCCTAAAATACTGGTTCGGTTGAGAAGTAATTTCAAACATTCGTTAAGCGTTCTTCCTCCGATTTCTTAACTCGAAACTCGCTAAAAAAGTTCGGCTTCGCCTCGTTTCTAAACTCGTTTCTCTGTATTAAAAATCGAAGGAAGAACACCAACTCGTGTTCGAAATATTACTTCGAAGTCCTCGTCAAACTTACTATGACTATGAAATAGAATTGAAATATCACTGCACCTTGTGTCTGTCTTTTCAGGCTTGCCTTGTTTATAACTTGAATTTCAAGCTAACAAGATGACGTTTTTCGGTTTATGTTTTATCCCATAGTTTTTGAAATTGTAGGCTGTTTTTTGGTCAAATTCTGTTTCTCTGGCTAACTTCCTACTTGATTATTCTCTCGCTTTTCTTTAGGTGATCATGTTCAATCCCGGGTTTGTCTTTTACTCTGAGTATATTCCAAGCAGGCAGCAAAACATCATTATCAATGCCTATACAATACCATTGTCGCACACAACCCTTCACTCTGGTGTATCCAGTTAACGCTTAAGGGTACAATTCCTGCTTACTACTCGCACCCGAATGTCAAAATAAATCACAGACTTAATAATCAGTCAGACGTCCAACTCGGTGTAGATACCTCTGACGTTTGTGTCTTCATATTTTCGGCCTACCTATCTTTCTGCAAAGCGACTTCGAAACTTGTTCAACATGTACCTTAAACAACATTGCCTATTTTTGGAAAAAAAAAATTGCACATTCTTTCTACTGGAGTTTGGACAATGGTTGAAATAGCTTTGCGAGAGGTCAAGGCTCTTTAACAAAAACTCATTCGGCGGAGACGCTTGCTTGGAATATGACAGCCGAAAAAAATCGAGGTTTAAAAATCACGAAGCTGAACTTCTGGTTGATCGAATATTTTGTGAATAGGTGAAGATTCCTGCCAGTCCTATGACGAAATCGGATACACGAGAATCAACAGTCGCATACGACAAGAGTATCAAGAGGACGAAGGCGTAGTAAAGGTGTGTTTACACGTGCGATTTTTCGCCTCGGGATTGTCATCCAGGTATACTCAATATCCCTTGACAGTCTATGCACAGGTCTTTTGCTTATGATTTGCTCCAGCTCGTCCTCAATGCTCTCATGAGTTTAACACATATGCCTAGATAACAATCGCGTGGCACGAAATTTCACGCGTAAACGGGTCTTAAAACGCCAACGCACACGGAGCAACATTGCACGCAATATTGCTGGCAATGCTGAGTGGTATATTATGAAGGACAATAATTCGGGACTACGAAATTTTATAAAAAAATTAAATTGTGCAACTTGAGTGAAAGCCTAAACCAAACTGGAATCATTAACTTGTTGTTTAACGCCTTAAACCATTTCCTTGTTCATGACCACTCAGTAATTAGTACACAGTTGCTGCAATGGCCATATTTGGTGTGATGGCTGTTTAGTAATTGCTGCAGTACTGAATAAGATGTTGCATCATGGGTCCGTGAGTTAACGTTTTATAAAAATTATTGACTTAGGTAGAGTCTTCAATTGGAAGAATGTGCATTATGCGAGGTGAGAGAGTGACTCACTTGGAGGGGAAGCAAGTAGAGAAGGAGGGTTGCGGGGGTCATGACTCCTACCTTTTTTGTGGGAGATCTTACGAGTGAACTGTTAGTGAAAGCTGTTTCCCCTTGTTTCCTGAAGGCACGTAGATCTACTGCAACCGAAACGATCAAAATGTCCCCGACGGTGCCCTAACACTACGGTCAGACCCCTACCTTTCGAAATTCCTGGTTGTGATCCTGCTCGGTGAATGAATGTACGAGTAAACTCAGGAGTAAAAGGCAAAGTAGCCAGAACAATCCACTGGGAACTGCGTGAATTGTAAAAATTGAAAAAAGAAGTGACAGACTGTGGCACTGTGGAAGTCCATTATTAAGTAGGACCAAATCATTAGGTGAAGAAGAGCAGAAATAATGAGCGTAACAACCAATAGTGAGTAAAATCGTTCATATATACAGTAATACTGTGGTATAGCCGAGTAGCAACGAAAAAAGGAGAAAAAAAAAAGAGAGATATTATGAATTGAAACGAAGTGATGGTAAGCATCTGGTCCATGAATAAACGCACAAGAGATATAGCTAGTAATAGGAATACTTGGTACGATGTCAAAAAGATTTTACCATTGGTGTTAGAAAATCGGAATAAAGGTAAAACAGAATATATTCTGAAGACCAGAACACTCGGAACAACGTGAGCAATAAAGGAAGATTCTCGAAACTTCAAAAGAACTGATGATGCTCTTGAGACCCTTCGCCACTCTTAAGACGAAAATACTGATATAACACCTAAACCGAGTCATAAAATTGAACATAGTAATAATTATTTGCGTCGGTTAACGAGCTAATCGGCTTATATGTAAAACATTCAATACAGATCTCACATTTTTATACAAATTTTCGATTTATCTTTTCGAAGCTAGTTCGCGTGTTGTTCAAATTCACGCAAATTATCTTTGAGCTTCCTTATAAGATAGACGCAGAAGGTAGGGTATATCCTAGTTTCAGAGCAAAATGTTGACCGTAACATTCCAAATGCGTGAGTGTGTGGACGGGGGGTGATATAAATGCTCAATGCTTGTTGGCAATTTATTGGATATTACTGGAATAGTATATCATAATGGGAGGCTTAAGACAGCAAGCATCTTTAGAGCAAGCTTTAATCAGTCATAAATCATTTCTGACTTAAGGTTTAAGGACCCGTTTAACCTTTCGGCTAAATACGTTCGGTTTCGTGTCATTTTTTTGTAACAGACTTTCGCACAAACAGAGCTTTTGTATCCCTAATTCTTTAAGTCATTCACCAAGAGAAAGATTTATACAAAAACCAATCTTCGCGTAACTTAATTGTATTCCTTGCTACAGACAGGAACCACGAACTACAGGACGAAGATATATTTGGAGTATATCTTTTTCATCACTAGTGCATGACATTGTAGGTTAAATATAGACATAGGAGGATTTAAGCAGCATTGAAGAATTTCAAGAATGAAAAACTGGTTTTTAATTCAAGAAAGACTGTTTTGTACCCAAAATCTCACCTGGGTGACTTATGGTTTAAAAATTAGCTAAACAGGTTTAGTCAAAAACATTAAGTACAGTTTTGGTTTCCATACACTGATTGTCAATCAAACCTTCAGCGGCTACTTCCTAAATCAACTTCCCAAGTGCAGGAGAATAACCTACACTGGAATAGACGTTGCTCGTCACTCTTCGATGTAAGTGTTTCGCACTTATTGACAAGTTAAAATATCCAAAGTCTCCAAGTAAAAATAGCTCTTTTCTCTAAATCAAATATTTTGTTCCTTACATTACTCTCATTTTTGCTTTCCGACATATTTAAGCATTTGGTAACCAGGTGGAACAAACTGGAAAACCGCGACGGTTTCTTCACAAGCCAAGTTTGCAACATGGTTATCAGACAAGACAAGTTACTATTAGGTACAGTGCTATTAACCTTAGTTTACAGCAAAAACTACAGTGCCATTTCTAGCAATACCTGAAGCTACGATACCCAAATCCTTATCATGATAATCTGACACTGCCGAAGTCAACTGAAAAATGTTGACTCAAGCGGGATTTGAACTCGTACCTTCGGGATATCGGTCCACCGCTCTACCTGTTGAGCTATCGAGTCCACAGGGATTGGATGCGAGTTTTTATCCAACTTAAGCGCACGAGATATTCTTGCAACAGCTTAACGCTTATCTATGAGCGGATGTGCAGTGTTTCAACTCTATTTCAGAATCATCCTCAGAGACACTTGAACAGAAATCTTTTTATGATAGTCTGAGAACTGCCAAAGTCAACTGAAAAATGTTGACTCTAGAGGATTTGAACTCGCCCCTTCGGGATACCTTATCCAACTCGTATAGACACACGTCGACACTGAAGAAACTTCTTTAGTCTTTATCGAAAAAGTGCCAGAAGTAATTGGGTATGGTTTAGTAGTATAGTTCGTTTACCTAGTGTGATCGTCCGCAATTACAAATTCAAATAACATCGACTTTTACCTGTACAGAGGCTTCAGTAGTTTAAGAATCAGTGGTGACCACAACACACAAGTGTCCCTCAAAAAGCGACGAACAATCTGCGTGGTCGATCGTTAAATTTAACCTTAAAGGCCGTGCCCTTAATCCTATCTGTCACGAAATTACAGAATCAACTGTTATTCGTCATCCTCATCAAAATTTAGTGTAATAAATTAACTGTTCATTGCGTTCCCTTGATTCATCATGGGTGCAGTACTCGAATGGCAGATCAGTAATTTCACGATAATTTAGTTTATGGCAACTGTACTCAAGTTTAAGGTGGTTTTTGTTCCGTGGTCGTCCGTTAAGCGAGACCCCAGCCAACGTGACATCATCCCAGGAGAATGGTCTTGAAGTGTGCTGAACACGCGAGCACGGCATGGCAAGATAATTGCTGACGTTCGTCAAACTTGTAATCGCAGAAAAAAAATGTTATTTTGAGTCTCAGGTTCTTCTGCGGAAATCAAAACACTGAAGTGATTATGAATGACTGCGATGTGTTCTTTAGTACAGATCTTCCGCTGAGCACAAAAGTAGATCAGTCTACCTTGTTAACCTCGATCACGTTCTGAGAAGGGTTGTTCACATTTAATGGCGAAAGATTGAGCACAGCTGCGATGCAAAAGAATTGGCCATTATGTTGGAATAATAGTACTTCACTTACACCCCGTAATTTGAGCGGATCGGATCAACGAAAATCTGAATAGGACAAGATATGGAAGATTATACTAAGATCACGCTCAGAGGGTGTAACAATAACTGCGTTTGTCAAACTAGCTGTCTCAGGGGGGGAAAAAAGGTGAAAAAAAAATTGAGTCTTCGATGGAAAGTGAACCAGTAACCTGTGGTAACAACCTAGTGGCAGTGACTGTTAATGACCATAATGTATTGATTCGCATAGACTGTACGTAAGCCAAAAAAGCAGATCATATTTATGTATCTAAATGTATATTTCCGTGGATCACCAACGGAGTAAACTTCGGTATGAAAGGGGGAAGGTATGGAAGATCGTATTCACAGAGCTTGTTCAAAGTGCACAAACAATAGTTGACGTGCGTCAAACGTTTAATCTCAGGAAAAAAAAAATGTTTTCCAAGTCCTTGATGGAAATTCAACCCTTAACTATGGACAATCGTAAACACGTTCACTCCCACAGATTGTACGTTTACCAGATTAGCAAACCCAGTCAATGGTTGTGACATTTGATTATCATGTAATGTTTTCCGCATCTCGTAGGAATATGTTTGAACATAAACACGAGGCAAACCAATACCTATTACACCTCTCATCGAAATTCCTTACATTTCCGTCAGGGGCAAACAAATACTGTACTAAATAAGATATGATAGTAAATAGTAATTGTGCGATAGTTTGAAACGAATCGAGTGAACATCTGAGATTTTCAGAAGCCGAAAAGGGCCACTACCTGTCCTCCAAGCAATAACACCGTTTAAATCCTCATAAACCTAGGAAGCCTTTGGCAGCGATAATTTTCCGCATAATCTCCGCTCCAACCTGATCTTATCACTTATTTCAACACGCGCTATATCAAGCCATCCTATTTTTCAGCCTCCGGTGTGTGGGTGTCACAAGGCCATTGGGCATTATCCCAGAATAATAATGCTTCACCTGTCACCGGAGGGGGCCTGAAGATCGGGTCGAAGACAACCTTCACAGGAGAAGATATGGAAGATTATATTGTGGGCTCGCTTTTGCTTTAATATAACATGCGATTATAAGACATGATAAGGTTTGGTGAGGTACAAACTGAAGTGTCCACGAAATGTAAATCAAAAGTTGGTCTTAAATGAATTGATAAATGGTTAAAAATGGTGTCAAAAACTCTTTGACACCTCTCTTTGTTCTTCAGACATTCGGACTTGTTTGATGTAGAAATTTGATATTCCACGACGTCAAAAGGTTGACACGACATATTTCTTTCAAAATCATGTTTGCGTTTGAGGTCACTAATCGAGATCATTTGAAAGTTTATGCATGAATGCATCTCGTCTCAATAAATATCAAGAAACGGAAAAACACAGTTGCCACAGTAACATAATGTTTAGTAGACCCCCCTCCCCAAAATTTGATCTTTTTGTTTGTTTATTTTTTACTCGTGTCTGGAATTTAAAGATGGATCAGACAATGATAAATGATGATGACTGGTAACTACAAACAACGTGTCCGTTCGTTTGCACAGTGAGATTTTCGCTCAGTGGGATATAAATTTCCAGACGTAGCTTACCCACCATTTCACCTAGTTAACATGGCTACCTAAGAAGGCTAACTAGTAATTGACTTGTCCACTACGGATTCACTACCTGAAGAGTAACTAGGCAGAGCGGCAGATGTTTAATAGATGTTTTACCTATAACGGATGGGCCACCTCAAGTCTTTTATTAGTCAAAAAATTAGAGATCTGGGCCGATGCGCTCCCAGACACCTTTTGCAAAATCTTTTGACTACTGATCCGAAGAAATTACCACCCACTGCAAAACATCAATAATGAAACAGACTTTCTAGCGTAATATTTTTCAAGTAATACTGGAATGATTTCAACGCAGTTGCGAAATATTTTGTACGAATTTTTGTCTCCTAATTCAGTAATATTATCAACGCATTAAGTAGGTAACATAGGTACATAAATGGACCTTTTGCAGCCGTTAATCTTATATTCTAGCGACCCAAAACACAACCTGAGCCTGCCTGGCAAAGAAGTTTCGTTCTGTCAGCGAGAGCCGAAATTGCGAATCCGTAAAGCACAGAATTTAGTAGCAACGTTTTGTACAAATAAAATTCGCGGATTTAGGCACTTTTCTTTGAGCAAACGAGGTTAATAAAGTGTGTATTATACCGCTTTTGGTTGATTTTCATTCCCGTTTTTTGTTTCAGATGCTGTCGTTTACTTACCAAGTAACTTGGTCGTTGAACTTCCACCAGTAAAATGTTCGTTCGTCGTTCTTTCATACAACAAGCTTTACACAAATGGCGCACTGGCGTTCCAATATATTTTATTTGTTGCATTCTTTCAATTTAGACACCCGTTTCTCCATAATTTTCATTAAAATCAACCCAGAAATTTTCCCGCCGAAACTTACCGGTCAGGAATGAAAAGCATATTGCCGGGGAATCAATATCGTAGGATCCTGACCGCTGAGCAACTAATCAGCAGGCAACATTTCATTTACTGACCGCAAAACAAGATCAGCCGTGTGAGTAACACTAATGTACAATATTCAGGATTATTGACGCGCTACGGTAACCGCTACATGTGTCCATTAATACCTGCGCCCTTCATCTAGGTCTCGGTAACTCAAAACATATATCAGTTTCAAATTTTCATTCATTTTCAAATCCATTTGCAGTTTGATAGGAATATACAAAACGCACAAATAAAGTGGACTCTTACCGCAAATCCATGTTCCGAGTCTTGGTGAGACTGCACAGATGCTATTTCCGAGCCTTCGTTACTACCAATAATGGACCCCTTAAGAAAACAATTAAGTCCAGTCATAAAGATAACAGCCCAGCAAATACATATAAACAGAGCCAAATAGAACCATAACATTTTCAGAATAAAAACCCTTCTTCGATCGCAGTCATTAAGACAATCAAGTGATGAAACGAACTTCGACTTATTTTAAGGCCTTTTGCTCAAGAAAGTCCCAATGGTGTCAAAGCTTTGTGTTAAGCCAAAAAGAAAGTTTGGTAGGTAAGTTACACACTTACATCTTGAGACGGTGAATCTTCGTCTTCTTCAAAACTTTCAGCTACAAAAAAGTATTTAAATAGTGGTATGAAGGTAATGGGACTATAAAGCAATACTCTTTCCTGTCGTTTTCTTTATACTTTATATCTTTTCATTCCTATCCTTTTTACTTGTTTAGTTCTTCCCTCTTTTCTTGCATTCCTGAGTTTGCCACTTCCGCTAAAACCTTTCATTCTTTCGCATCTTCACGTTATTTTTCATACTTTTATGGCTTCTTTCATAGTGGAATGTTTGAGTCTCTAAATATCCTGGAACTCGGGAAAAGTCTGTGTCAGATTTTTAAAATGTCCAAATTAGTGTTTGTATTAGAAAAAGAAGGCAAACAAGTGATGCATTTGGTGCACGAGGAGTGAGGAAGAACGATGCCTAAACACCATCACCACCACCACTACCACCACCATCACCGAAAACAACAACAACACCACCAACAACACCAACATAAACACTACCAACAGGAACAACAACACCCCCACCACCACTAACAACAACATTAACACCACCAATAGAAACAACTACCACACCGACGCAATGTCAATAACAAAAAAACAACAGCAACCCAACAGCGAAGATGTAAGATGTTACTACGTAAGATTCTGACATTCATATCAATAAAGGGCAGGTATCGAGGGTGTGGTTGCCCAACAAAATATTGAAGAGATTGAGAGTTTTTATATTGTTGGGTTATGAACCAGACATGAATTGAAAGTAAATTGAATAAAGTGAATTGTTGAAATTGAAAGGCTACCTGTGTGCTCTGTTGCAAATCAGTAACAACAACAAAAATAACAGCAACAAAACTTACAAGAACGATAACGACAAACACAATAATAACAACAACAACAGCAGAACAGCAAAACAACGACAACAACGTTCACATCTTGAGTCAACACGAACTCTAACAAAACCAACAACTAAACCGATAACAGCAACACAGTTTATCCAACCTGCCGCTCAGGTCACCCCTCTCATGAAATTCTAGATCCACCAGTAGACCTGTGCACAGACGAACGAAGTTAACATACACACATTCGAAATCCATAAGTGACTAGTGTACTGAAAGTTCTACACAGAACCCAAGAAATAAGCGATGATTGTTACGCAAAAGGAAAGTGCATTTCTGCAAATGCTTTAACATCCGCCCAAAAATATAGAAAGCAGTACTGCGAATGTTTATATGTCTGTTTACAATGAACTACATACCAAAGCTCCAGTTTGGCATAACTGGTGTATTCTGTATCATCTTTACAATGTCGCCATAGCCACTTATCCTTGCGAAATCTTCAGCTGTAGTAAGAATCGACGAATTAGCCGGTCAAATATTGTTACAGGGAAAAATACAGGAAAAAGGTTATTTTGGCCAGGTTTTTTACAACTGAGAATAATTCTCAGGTGAACGCACGCGAGTCCTAACTAATAGGTATGCATTATCAAGGTCCATACATTAACAATTCCTGGATTTGCTTTTCGCATGATGCTTGCAAAAATAATCATGACCTTGACCCCTTGCACAAGAATATGCCGTAAACTACGTTATAGCAACAAAAGATAGCAGCGTAGAAAGAACAAGATATAAAGCGAGGGTCTCTTACTGCTGATACGACCCGGTAAGCTTTGCAGGTTTTCGCAAATACATGTAACATTACTAAATAAACTCAATAAACTCATAGCAGCAGGTGCAGCGAACTACCATTTTTCTGTAGCAGGGTAGTCAGACATTGCTAAAATTACGAAACAATTGCTTTTCGCTACCCTTGAAACTTCTAATGAACGATTCACAAGTGTCGGTGAGTAAGTGCAAACAAAAATAGGTCAAACAAAAATCTTCCACGTTAACTTGATTACTCTGACCAACACTCATAAAAATGTGGGTATTTTTGCTTCTTTGCGTCATCTGCACCAGAATTTATGCCCCTACTTACAAACACAGATGTAAGATGGTCTCTTCCTGATAGTGACGTAGCCGAAAAATTCGTGAAGTTTCGAAACGGTAGCTGTTGTGTACAGCGAGCTACTTGTGTTCTCAAGTAGCTGTAATTGTTGATGACTGAATCATTGTAACATAGCTGTAATTTACGCGAATAGACCTTTTCCGGACTCGTCCCAATGCCTACGAAACAATGGATCTAAGTCGAGGCCTGTAGACATTAAACCAATAACAGCATACGTTTTCGAAACGTCATTTTGTGAACTGCCAAATAAAATGACTTGAAAACAGTTTTGAGCTTAATAATAAGCTTAAGTAAACTAAATTAAACTTCATTTACTGATTGAATATGCATGGTAGTATACACTGTACACTTTGCTACACCTAATTCATAGGCAATTTTTATATCAGCATAACTTTTATCTAGTAATTTTTTACTTCTTTTACAGTTGTTACAGATGTTTACATAAAAAAGTAGGCAAGCATTGTAAGTATACCATTGTAAATATGTGTCACATCATTTTGTTATTACATAGAGTGTCTTTAATTAGTACAGGGTTCTACCCTGGGCTATGTAAACCCTACAACACTTTGATAGTCATCATCATCACCTGCACTAATACTATACTGATGTCAGTAGAAACCTACCCAGATGTCCGTTAGTGTCACGAAGCAGAGGATTGGCTCCATGCTGTAATAAGGTCAATACTGCGTCTCTTAGTCCAATCAAACAAGCGTACATTAACGGTGTCCTGTAAAAATAACATTTACACGTCCAGACAACAGCGACTGGGATTTTAAAAACAGCAACCGTAACCATAATAATAATTATCATTATCATCATTTAGAAGTTGATACAGAATACCCATAATATCGAGTACTGTGGTTTTCGGCGCCACCCTTAAAAGGTGAACATTCTGGTAAAAATTATGCTCAAAATTAAAGTGTCATACTTGTAACTATGCGTTTCAAATTGGTCAAAAAAGTAAAAAATCTCCCCCCGCACTCTTCAACCTTTACTTAAGGGACCAGACATAAACGAGATACACTAGAAACGAGCCTACGGCGAGAACAAACAACAGTCATATTAACGTTTATTTTTCACACTACTACATATAATATATATATATATATATATATATATATATATATATATAGATAGATAGATAGATAGATAGATAGATAGATAGATAGATAGATAGATAGATAGATAGATAGATAGATAGATAGATATACAGGGTGTCCTAAAAAAATGTATACACACTTGGAATGATGATTAACTCACTATAACAAACTTTCGAATGCCACGCATTCGTGAGCAATTTAGAGATGAGTTATATTTCCAGCAAGATGGAGCACCTTCCCACTACCATCGTGATATGAGAGCCTAACTTACGAAAATCTGCCGAACAGATGGATTGGGTGAAGAGATAGCATTGAATTCCCCCCACGTTCACCAGACCTCACGCCTGTGGACTTTTTTATGGGGATACGTCAAAGATAAGGTTTGTAGCACAAAACCTGTAACAATCAATGAGTTGAGAGCAGCAATTGAAAGAGAATGCACCCAAGTACCAAAAGAAATGATCATAATTCGTAATGTTTGCAATTCCATCTGTCCGCGTTATCAGCAGTGCCTGGACCAGAACGGTCATCAGTTCGAACACCTGCGATAACTCAAAAAATTCTACACTTGTCTTCTTTAACTTGGGTTATAAAACTTAGATATGTCTTGATAAACATTGTATTTATAATCATTCAAAGTGTGTATGCATTTTTTTGGGACGCCCTGTATATATATAAGTAAATTTCATCTTACTAAGTGTAGATGTTTGTGTATATATATATTTCTATTATATATATATTACATATATTTCTAATTAATAATGATTAATTCATGAGGAAAAGACAAAAGAAAATCATAAGCGTGTCGATCTGTATATGTGATAAAGATACATGTGCCTTTATACGTGAAGACGAAGTTCAATTTTTTCGGCTTACGAAAGATAAATTTCCAAACTTTCTTCACGAATTAGCGTATTAACAGGTGAATTTCATGAGACATTTAAAAAACTCGCAGTTCGTGCTTTATCGGGTCTAAAACAATCGGCTATCGCCTCGTGTTCTAAATCCCGATAAAGCACTCCTGCTCGGTTTTCAAACATTACGTATATTTATATACATATACAGATACATATACGTATACATGTGCAGGTACACATACACATGCATATACATATACACATACATACATACATACATATATATATATATATATATATATATATATATATATGATTATATCGCTTACCTCAAAAAGTCACTTTTGAGGTAAGCGATATAATTCTATTTGCTCTTTCTGTGCGTTATTGAGCCCTCTTTGTATTTCGTAAACCTAAACGTTCACGTATATATATATATATAGAGAGAGAGACAGACAGACAGACAGACAGACAGAGACAGAGACAGAGACGGAGACAGAGACGGAGACAGAGACAGAGACAGAGACAGAGACAGAGACAGAGAGTAGCGACAGCAAAAATTTTGTCTATTTTACTTCTTTATTCGCTCTACTGGTATGGTATTGAGCGCTCTTCATTTTCAAACCAACACTGCAACCTTTCTGGTCCTCACCTTTAGTTTATATATATATATATACTGGCTAACGAAAAAGATTACCCCGATTGTAATTCAGTGTCTTCTATCGTATGCTGTACAATAAGGAGTATAATTTAGACCTAGCTCTATCCTTCGTCCGAAGCCATATTCTTCGTTCTTTGTCATCCGTTTTTGCCATTTAATTGAAAATTTGTGCTACCAGGCTTGTATTCCCAACAAGGTTCAATCATAAAGCCTTCGCAGTATTTTACCGCTTTGAAATAATACTTGAAAGAAATGGAGAAATGCAAATTCTCTGTACATCGGATACCTTAAAACGGCAGACAACCAGCTAACCCTATTTATGGTAACTGGAATGACAACTCGTCGCAAATCTAAAGCCTAAATTATCATCCGTGGAGAGCGGTTAGGCAAGCCAGTTTCAGTTCACCAAGCGTTCTTGTCGCTTGGTAATCTAGTTATATAAGTGAATGTTACCAGGCCACGTAGGGAAGTAATATTGCATGCAGGCGTGCATCACGGCCTAAAATTTCGTCCAGCCAAATGTTAGGCAGTTATGCGTTCTATAAGCCATACATAAAGTTCACTGGAGTCAACAAACTTCAGTCCTGGTGGCGTCAGTAATGTATGGCGGTAATGTAAGGTGGCGTCAGAAGTGAGAAAGTTTTCACTTCTAAATCTACTTTTTAAACCCCGTTTACAATTTAACATTTTGGGCACAGCATGCAGGGCCGCCGGGAGAATTAGCGGGGCAAAACTTTTTTTTGGGCCTCTATTTATGACGTCATAGCTTATGACGTCATAAATAGGGCCCAACTTACATGAAGTTTTGAGAGCAGGTGTACACGTTACCCCCTGTATAGCACTAATTATCCGTTCGCATCCTTGCGTTTCAATCTCAATACGTCGTGTAAGATGCACTTTATTAAAGCTGTAATTTAAATTGTTACTGGAAAATACAAAAACCCAAAACCCTTTCCGCTTCTGTAAGATGTTCTGTATAAATTTTAATTTGTTAATACCGTAAAGGTTAATCGTTTTATGTCTGATAGATTATCGCTGATTGGTCAAAACCAACCCATGCTAAATTCTTCCAATTTTGGGGGCCCCTTTGAGTTGGGCCCCGGGGCAATTTGCCCCACCTGCCCCCCCCCCTCTCTCGGCGGCCCTGACACACGGCAAGTTTTGGGCACAGCACGGCAAGTTTTGGGCACGGCACGGCAAATTAGCTGTGTCGACACCTACAAATACAGAGGTGCTCGACACGGGTACCAAATTTTAAGAAGTCCGTACCGTTTACACTGTGAAAACCACCCCTGCCGTGCCCAAAATTAGCGGCACTCGTGCCAAAATTTTGGCCGTGTCGTGCCCAAAATGTCAATAGTGTAAACGGGGTTTTAAGACCTGTTTACGCGGGCGATTTTGTACGTTCCAATTGTCATTCTGGTGTATGCAATCAACCCATAAGAGTCCATGCACCAAGATACCCGCTTAATGATTCGCTCCAGTTTGTCTTCAATGCTCCTGTGGGTTTAATACATACTCCAAGATGTCAATCGCGAGGCATAACATCGCAAGTGTAAACAGCCCTTTAATCTCCTATCACTCACTTATGTGCACTGTCCGTGAGATTCACCCGAGCGCCATTTTCTAGTAAAAGTCTCACAATGCCTTCTCTGGCTGCTTGAATTGCTATCAGTAGTGGCGTCCTGCCGTCCTAAATTAAATGAACAAGAAAAGTTTTAAAAAAACATAAATTAAACAAAATGAACGTGACGGGAAACATTTATAATCACCACAAAAATCATATCAGCGCGCGGTAAACTGTTAATGACTACTCAGTTGTTTTTCTGGCCGTCATCATTCGTTCTGCATGCATGACCAAAGGCCTGGAGTCTAAAAGTTCGGGTCTTTCCGATCGGCAATTTTTTGACCTTTTTATACGTTAGGTTAAAAAACCTTTTTGGAACTTTAAAAAGGGCAGAAATATTTTGAAAAGAGGATTGCAGCTGTACAACGGCACACTTCAAGTGAAACTGCGAAGATTTTGCCAGTAAGTAACCTGAGACTATCGAGTTCTTTTACGTTTATTAGATAAATTAATCAGAAAAATTCATGGCTACTGAAGAAAGCAAAACACTTAGCAATGGCCGTATGAACTAGATGGTACCTCATTGGTTCGATAAATCATAGATCTATTTTCTCATTTTTCATGCGTGCAGGCCATGTTTAGTCGCTAATTCCTCGTCAAAATTTTTTTCCAGGAGCCACTTTAAATCATTTTCTTTCTTCAAATAGTTCATCGCCGAATCATGTTTTTCCCAATTTATTCATCTTTTACCGACCAGATTTCTGAAAATGGAGTTTACCATGCACGCTCATTCGCGCACAATCCACACACATTCACCCACACACCAATACAAACACATAAGTATACACAAATCCTCTTATCTTGTGCCCTTTTATGTACAAGCTATACGCGGAACGTGTATACAATTAGTTCCTATATATAACAATACCTTTTCACGAACGTTTAACTTTGCTCCATTAGATATCAATACTTTCACACAATTGGCGTGGCCTTTGCTAGCTGTTGGAAAAACAAAACAGGTGGAAAGTTTACGGTTTGAAAGATGGCAGAATGTTGAGCACTTGTGCTCATAAGTGACATAAACTTCCAGTAAGCTTTGCTGAAAGTATATGATGGAGCCAATTCCGTTTACAATACCTGCATGGTGTAAAGCTGTCATTTTGTTAGCGTCTTGGCTCCCAACTCTTACTTTGTACTGAAGTAGCTTCATTACACAACTAGCATGGCCTGATTTTGCCGCAGTATGTAAAGCAGAACAGCCTGAAAAGGATTTTACCGAAGATAAATGAGACAAGAAATTTACGTCATCTGAGAATGTTCATCATACCGATATAACAGTAACTGTAAGTATCTGACGTTCACGAGTTACATAAGGCAAAAGGAAGATTTGATTAACAAGTGTTCATGAACTTTGGGCTGCAGTTTCTTTTAATAGAATTTTTGTTCAAGGAAAGATGAGGGATGATTCACAAACCCGAAGAGAGATCATGGAATGTCCAATCAACAAGTCAACAGTGAACTTAACTGACGGAAGTACAAGTTTACAGAAATTTCTCGGCTTAAATAACCTACATGATTACAAAAATAGACATGAATAAGGAATAAGAATCTTGCTCGGAGCCCATGGGCTTTACACACCCTTCTCACCCTGTAGTTGCGCCATTGATACTAAACCATTACAGTCTTCTTTTTCAACTCATGACCTGATGGCATGCTTTTTGTCACCGAATTTTGATACTTAGGGTTGTCACCGAATTTTGATGCTTAGGGTAGTCACCACTGTTGTCTGGCGATGCACTATTTTTCATAAAGTTGCATCCGTAGTGTAAGCACGTACAGCTGAGCAACTTTAAAAATAAAATGGCATCTTTAACTCCCCAAGAGTGGGAAATTAGGTCCCCCGAGACGCCCTGTGCAACCACCACTGACTACCTTGTGTATGGTTCTATAAATATAGTGAATCGACCAGGAATAATGTAAAGAATTTTCAGTTTACAACAACTAACGAGATGAAAATTGCTTGAGTGTCTGTGCTATGACAGAAACACAAAAGACGTCATTTCAACAGGAAAAATGTGCTGTGGAAACACAAGGGGTAGCCAAGTATTTTCTGGTATTTTGTTGAAATGGCGTCATTCACGTTTCTATCACGCCACGGAGACACGATGGCTATTTTCTACTTGTTTTAGAAGTTAACCAAGTTTTTTTTTCGAGTTCTCATGATGTCATCTATGTCCTTGTTCTTCAACATACATTGAAAATGACTCAGCCGTGTCTGCGTAGAGAGAAAATGAGGCTGGTCCAGACACAGTGTGAGTAGGACGTTTGTAATATACAAGGCAAAAATGATTTACCTGCTTTGCTCACAGTTATCACGTCGGCGCATTTTTCAAGTAACAGCTCTAAACAGTCCACATGACCTCGTTCACAAGCAACATCTATTCTGCAGTATGAACAGAAGACGTCAAGTGATGTAACATTTGTGGTAATTCAACAATGACCACCATCCCTGACCGAACTGTTCGTCCTGGTGTTGGGTACAAAAGTTAAGAAATACCCACGCTAAATGTTCATGAATTTTCCCCTTTGATTTTTCAGTGAATTGGAGGTCAAGAAATACCTCAAGCTAAATGTTCTTGAATTTTTCCTTTTCTTTTTTCAGTGTATTGGAAGTCAAAACCCAGGGGCCATTATTCGTTGACAGTCCAAAAAAATAAAGCATGAAATAGACTGCGAATTTACCCCAACAAAGGAGTTTAGCTCAAAACATCGGATTTTTGCTATACAAATTACTGCGTTCCTCAACCCTTCAAATTCTTTCATCTTGTAACACACTGTCCACTGTCTTGTAAACCCAAGATTGAACTTATGCGATATATATGTTGGAAATGTGGGAGCTTGGAGGTATCTTGAATGAATGATAAGTGAACGTTCGTCAAGCCCTTCCCTCAGAAAAACAAATTCTGAGCCCCAGACGGGGATCAAACCCGCAACCTTATGATGAACGGTGAGACACTCAAACCATTGAGCTACCAAGACTCAGATGGCGAGCTAAGTGCAAGTTCGCCGCATATGTGCTAACTAAGCGGTAGTCACGATATGTTAATAATGTTATTCATGTGATGTACATGTTGGAAATGTGCGAGCTTGAAGATATATTGAATAAATTATACAATCAATGACAAATTAGACCGGGACACCTTACAAAATCATTACTCAATCCCCAAGATTTCATAAATCTAACATGCTCCCCCCTCCTCTACTTCAATGCTGTTTGGTAACAAGGAATAATCAGTCTCAGCGCTAAGAACTACACAAAATTCACCATTGTTCAGCGCTCAACATTGAAAAGAGGGGAGGGGGAAACGCAGGTAGTTACCAGGGATTTGTTTCCCGCTAATGATGTCACTGGTTGTAGATGAACGTTCGTCAAGCTCTTACCTCAGAAAAACGATTTCTGGGTTCGATCCCCGTCTGGGACTCAGAAATCGTTTTTCTGAGAGAAGAGTTTGAGGAACATTCATCTATCATTCATTCAAGATTGAACTTATACTGTACAAAAAAACCAGCGTTAAACGACATTATTAAGTTTTCAACTTTACCCCATGGTGACAATCATGCCAACTGTTGCGGTACTTGTACTAGCTGTTTCTTTTACAATTCAGCATTTTTCCAAAACTTTAACAAAACAAAGTTTTGACATGCTTAGAAGAGGCATTTTTGTTAAAACTTTGCAGAAAATATGGCATAATTTTGTCATCCACCATTTTCTGTACCTTGACACCCCTTTGTCATGTCACATTAATAACTTACACTGTTTTGCCATCACTTTTCTTCTTGAATGGAGAAACTCCTTTTCTCAGAAGGGCTAACCTGGTGACACAACATAATGTACATGTATTTCAGCTTAGAGTTTACATTTGGAATATTGTACATACAGTACAGTACAGCACGCCAAATAAAATCAGTTTACCTCAACTCTCACTTTTTAAGCTTTCCTGAATTACAATGTAGCACTGCAACAGTGCATGTGTCTCTCACTTCTGTGACTAGGGTTAAATTACAACTCCACTCAGTTGTCTAATTTAAGTCACCTTGGTCACATGTGAGAAGAGTGTTGTCCAGTTTGACTCCACCAAACATTACAGGTTTTTCCTGGCTACTCTGGTTTCCCTCAGTACTACAATGTAATACTGGACTCATGAAGGACTGCCCTTAATTGACCTCTATGGAGAACTGCACATCACGCTGAAAGGGTTATCTGGGATAAATAAAGATGTTCTACTTTACTTTAGTTTATAATTATACACAACAGTATTTGTGGTACTCTATACACCACATTCATTCATTAATAGCTAAGTTTTTGCCCCACTGACTTGTGACTTCATCAGAACACATGGTATGCCATGATGAAGCCCTGAACAGATGAAATTAATTACATGTAAAGCTTAGCTGTCAATAAATTTACATGGTATACACAACAAATAGTGCTATATTTACCATGTTCACTTTATGTGTATTTTATATTGAATAACCCTATCAACTGAGTTGTTCTCCAAAGAAGTCCAGTAATGGCAACCCCTCATAAGTTCAGTGTTAATACATTATAGAAGGAAACAGGACTATCAGGAAAAGACATGTTGTGTTTGATAGCTAGGGTCAAACTGGGTCAGGTTCTTCTCACATGTGACCTAGGTCACTTTAATCAGAGACCTGCACAGAATCAAAAACAAACCCTATTCACAGTAGCAAGTTTTACATGCATTACCACTGTGCCATTCACCAATTCACATGATCATGAAGTGTTTCTGCAGATAAAATTTACATCATTTTTAATTGGCAACACCTTCCATATGCACTCTTAGGTAATGTTTGCACATAGGTACATGTATATTGAACATTATTGTATTGAACTTTTCTTCAATTGAATGAACAGTGGTGTTTGCTCTCATTTAGACACCATCAGTAGAAACCCATCTTCTTGGATGAATTTTGTGTTGCTAAATCCAAATACCGTACAATGTGTCCATTAAAATTTGCTTAATTATAATATTGCTGTATTATATTTTTTTCCACCTACAATAAACTGTAAATGTATGCATACTTGTGCCATTTATGAAGCAATATTAAGTATTCACTAAAAGAATCTGAATATGGAATTACCGTAGTTTATTTTCTTCATCATTTTCAACATATTCCAGGATCTTGTCATCATGCTTTGTCCACTCCACCAATGAAGCCTATAGTAGAAATAAAAATACTGTATTTGATGACCTTTAAAAAAGAAAATCCAACTCTCATGCCTGTAATTTTAAGTTATTAAAAGCATTGTTCTGACTTACTGATGGACTGGTAAGCAAATACTATTAGACAGATGGATTAACATATGGACAGGTTTGAATGATTGACTGTGTGTCTGTCACCCATTCTGTCTCTTTGACAATCTGTTTGTCCATTTGTATGTTTGCCAAGTTTTTATCCCATTTGTTAATTTGGCATGGTGTGTTTGGTTATTTAAATAATATATTCATATTTGGTCTGTTCATTTACCTTGCATTTGTCAGTTTGCCTTGACTATTAGTCTGCTTGTCTGTTCATCTATTTTTAAGTGTACTCATTTGCCAATTTCTCAATTTGCTTATTTGTCAGTTTTCTCTGTTCCCCATGTTTCATCTGCTTTGTCTGTTGAGTTTATTTCATTTGACATGTCTAATTAGTCCATCGATGTGTCTCCCCATCTGCCTGTTTGTGGATCAGACTGCTTATTTGTCTTTCTGTCTGTCTACCTGTCTCACAATTAACCTTTCTGTACAGTATGCTAATAATATATCCATCTGTCTACAAGTGTTTATCTGCCAAAAATAATGTAAGCAGGGTTCAATTCACAATTTGCAAATTGCAATGTGCAAAGCACATACTTTGGCCAAAATCATAATGCAACAGCTTTTCTTTATTAAAGCAACAAGGAGAAGAGTGAGTAAAAGAGCCACCATTTCCACTAAAACAAAATTATCTTCAAACTGTCAAATCTTGAAAAATAATAATACATCAGTGGTGAAACTGTTGCATTTCTGACTTGTCATGTTTTTTATAACAAATACCCATACAACCACAACCATTTCATTAAAAATAGAACATTTTCACTAAAACATTCTTATTCCAATTTAACAGCACTTAGCAAGTGCCAGTTTGTCCTTGTGCAGATTTATTCTTGCTTGGCCAAATTCAAATCTTTTTATTTGCATGGACACTGGGAGTTTTTTTAGAATAATGTATTAAAAATCCAAAACAGTAAATAATATTTCCATTCATTGTAATTCTTGTTGTTAAAAAAAAAATAGCATTTTTTAGTTTGTAGCCCTTTCACTGGGGGGCTGACATTGTCTGACATGGAGGCTGGTGTATGCTCCTCCCCAAGATTTCAAAATTTAAAGTTTGGAATTGCAATATCTGTTTATTTTTTACCTGCAGGTTTATTACATACACAAACCATTTCCAGTTGGATTACAGTAAATTTTGTCCCAGAATGATTGGGCAGACATTAAATAACTGCAGAACAATTTTCACAATGCACTTTTAAATTTTTAATTCAAACCCTGGTACCCAAAAATTTCTTTAGCAATGCATGTCATATAATGCCCTGTTTGGTGAATGAACTTTCCCATTTGACTTAAAATTGTTGACGTAGTTTAAACTTTTTTTGCAATGAAAACCAAAGTGATGGTATTCATTCAGGTACACAGTAGAAGATTCTGCAAATTCATGATCAGTATTGTGTAATGCAACTACCTATGGCTAAGTATATCAATTGAGTTGTTAATAGATTGGATTAAAATTGTGAAGTTCTAATTTCTATCATGGACACTATACTGTAGGTTGCCTTAATTTTCAGTACAATGTACTTAGTCCTTATTCCCAGATCCACCTGAAACATATTCATATTTGTGAATATTATGTCACTACTTTAGCTAATTTGAAGAAAGTCAGTGCTTTTATCAAGACCTGGCTATTGCTGGAGCCCAGCTGGCAGGTATTCCATAACTTTTTAAATAATTATCCAAGTGAATTTACAGACTGGTAATTTTTTAGGATGGCCTGCTCAAAATCTTACTGAAAGTCCTGGATAGCCATGGTAATCTAAGCCAGTCATTCTCACACATTGCTGAAGACACCAAGCATACAACTTTGGGGTAGGATACAAGTTTGCCATCTATTAATAAGACTCCACCAAAAGGATCATGGCTGATCAGGAAATCTATATTTATGCAGAGAATTTGTTTTATACAACAATTCAAGTTGTACATACATGCAGTTGGTTACAATTGAAAATCTAGATCAAATTAATAATCCTAGGTGCCATGATCAGTTTTTTTTATATCTTAGCCCTAAAGGCACATCAACATTGGGAACAAACAATGCATGTGATGCAAGCAAACTTCACTTCTACACCAGACATGAGTTTTGGGTTTAAGTATGAACCTAATATTGGCCCTTCTTTGAACCATGCTTGAAAGCTCAAATAAAGGCCTTCAGTACAAAGATGGATTTTCATCAAGCAGCCATGCTTCTTCTTCCTCAGCAATGTCAAAGATGACAGAAGCAGTTGTGGCTACCCACATTTGCTTTCCAATCATTTACTTATTGTACTGTATCACAACAGCATGTAGTCACAAACAGTAAAATTGGTTAGTGCTAAACTTTAGGTGTGAGTTCCTTGTTCATCTTTTGGTTTCAGTTTGTTACATGTACCTCTTCTTTGTTGTGTCAAATTTCCATGATTTTTATTGCCAGCTTATGTCCAGAATTAATTTAATTTTTCATTTCCAGTTGGTCCCTCATGAACTTGTTGCATGCGTGGGGGGTAGAAAAATAAAACATGTTTCTATTTGGTTTGCATCACTTGATCAATTAGATTTTAAAACTAGCATTACTTGTGCCCAGTGTAAATTACTCACAAAGTATTTACTTGTTCCTAAACATTTCACTTGCTTCACTGGTGTTGCTTGTGCCTGGTGTAGATGTGCCTTAACACTAATACCAATACTAATCCTAACACTAACCATACTGCAGACCCCCATCATAATGCAGACCCTAACCCTAATGCTAACTACTTGACCCTCACCATAATGCAGACCCTGAAGCCTGGTTTCCATATAGTTGTAATTGTTGTAGTTTAGTCAGCAACTGTATGTGTTTTCATTACAACAATTGTATTTCCATATAGTTGTACCAGTAATTGTTGTAATTTAGCCACTGATTTCCCACTAGTACTCAGGACAACTTCACTTAGTCATTACCAATTCATGTTGATACTGCTCTAGCAGGTGGTTCTAAAAAAATTAGACCTAGGCAAAAGCTGCAATTCTGCTTCAAACATGTTATCATAAAATGTTCCTCACATTAAAATGCTAAACATAAATGGCACAGTTAAGGGCAGAACCACACTGTTGCATTGCCAGGTCACTAAAGCTCAGCAACAAGGTGACCAGTAACCAAGCGACAAGTAGCAAGACACACTGTAAAAGTTGCTAGTAATAAAGCAAATAAATTAAAAAACACAACTGTTTTCCACTAGGCATGTTTTATCATGTGAATCAACTTTTTCTTTCATCTCATAGGCTCTTGACTGTAACTAATGAGAAACCTATTCAATTTACACAAAGAAATATTGATTCACATGATAAAATTTGCCTGGTGGAGAACAGCTTTAACCTGATCTTTTCCCTAGCACTCAACTTCATTTTCTCAGTCTTATAGTCCCTCTGTGACATATCATAAAGCACAAGGTACTCTTTGTGTTTATCAGAACCTCCTTGAACAATGCTATTTTGAAAATTTTCACCAGCAACTCAGTGATTTCATGTAATTCAGTGATTTCAGCAACACGTTCCCAGCAAAAGAGTGGCAAGCCTTGGTAACTGCACAAATGTATTGCTAAGCTCCAGCAACACAGCAACAGCAAAGTTTACTACAAGTCAATGGTTACTACAACAATATGAGAAGGTGTTGCTGCTTGCCTTAGCAAGGATTTGCAGAAAATCAAAGAAGAGGAAACAAAAAATGATTGCTTTTTGGCCATAAAATGCAAACAACAATCTTTGGAAGGTGGGTGAGTACACCTGAGCAACATCCATGAACCACTTGTCAGTTAAATTCTGTGCTTGACTCATCATTATGTAATACATAAAATATCCTGTAGCCTTGTAGTCTGTGGCCGGTGGTCTTGTAAACACATGAACTGAACAACAACTTTTGACCATCATTGGTTATGAGCATCCCATGGCTCTTTTCTGTCGCAGACAGTTGGTGACAGATGTTTCCATTAAATGCTGATTTATTGGTAATTGTTGTAATTGCTGTAGAAGTTGAACTTGATTCAACGTCTATAACAGTTGCTGATTGATCGCTGATAGAATTACAATAATTACAACTTGTCTTTCCATTAAGTCATAATTGTTGTAAGACTTGATTGCTGGCAATCACCAACTGAATTACAACAATTATAACCATATGGAAACCAGGTTTAACCCTAATGCTAACCCTACCTACTTACCCCCAGCCCTAACCCCAACCTGGGTTTGTGAAGGATAAACTACCATCATTACTAATTGCTTTAATAGTTAAAAATTACTATGCAAAGGAAATCATTTGACATTCTTTGTGAACCTGTACAGCACTGTAATTAAAGCAATTTCATCCGAAATTGTTCCTATTTGAGTGCCCTCCAGCTCAAGACTGCAACTTCAATACAGAGTGATGGTGTCGTCATCAATGTGTTCGCCGCCAAGACTTACAGAAGTATGCGTTCACATTACAGCGAGAACTAATGATATACTTGTGGCACTAGTCAAAACGATTCAAAAAGCCGTTCCTGACTTTTTCAAAACGACCATTATTAAAAAGACAAACCCGTATGCCATGTACACAAGTGTGGCTTTAGCAGGCTATAGGACGACAGATCACTTAAATGATAAGTTCGAACATCACATTAAATACAACAACAACGTTCAAATTGGATTGTTTACACTCATTATTCAAATATCCAGTTTACTTACATGCGGTGAAGTACTCTTCCCTAGTCTGTCTTTAAACTTCTTCATGCTGCTTAAGCAGTCAGATGACGGTCTTTCTTTACAATGGACTGAATTTTAGACGTTTCGGTCACCAAAACAGACATCATAAGAAGGGGAAAATGACCACCGCACGTTTGAAGACATGCAATCCATCGTTACATGATGTTGAGACAACAAACAAAGATCAGACCAGTCCCGAAACTGACGACGAGAATGATCCGTTATTTAGCCTTCTGGTTGGTCACCACAATTAAGTTAATAACTTGTCCCAAGGTATAAAAATAGTTCACCCAACACCAAATGGTAACTGAAATGCGTTGCCAACCATCAACAATCAAGTGACAAATCAGAAATGAGCAGTCAAGTCGTTTAATAGATACAGACCAGCGGTACGACAAAGAAGGCGGCTATCGCGGCCACATGAAAGCATTTCAAAGATTTGAATGTTTCACCAAAAAAAGTGGTCTATTGTGACAGACAGATCCTTATTTGTCCGAAAAGTGACCGGTTTTCTCCAGATATTGGCAGCAGACACATTTCCGTGGGGCCTTTCTGTTCAAAGTTCCAGATCAGTCAATTAGACGCAATGCCGCGGTAAACAACGCATGCATTATCGTTAATGTTTTATTTATTTATGCATCATTTACAAATTAGTTTGTGTAATGACTCCAAAGAATTATGCTTGGTGACAATCAATGTGCTGTTTATTCGTTAGGAATTTATCTATTCTCCAATACAGGGATTAGGGGGCTGGAGGGGGGAGGCCACAGGGGCGCAAACAGAAATGTTTCAGGGTAGGAGTTGGATGGTAGTGTCAATGCACCGTTGTGGGGATTTTGATCTTTTCGAGTGAAGTAGATCTGCTTGGCTTTGAGAATTGAAGGTGAAAAGCTGCAGCCAGAAAGGAACAAATAAGAACTCTTTAACTAAAAGTTTAGGGATTGCGACTCCCCATTCCCCTGTAATTCCCCTCTTGGGCCAGCAGGGAGCAATTGCCCAGCTCCATTTTATTGGCGACGTCACTTTTGCTTACATTTAGTAAGTGATTATCTAACTGGTGAACAAACGTTTTATTGACGGAAAAGGAATTTGACCTTTCTCCCCGCCATTTTTTTTCAAGAAAAATGCAACCCACGACTTTGAAAAGCGCCCTGCTGTTCTTGTAGTAAAATCATTCGCACTGACAGCAACCAGTGCTCAAGGTTCTCACTTTAAAACTGCTGGTTAACAACAAATCGGCTTTTACCTGACTGTATCACCCGATAGGACGATTTTATTTACGCCCACATCAAGTTGGTGGATACTCATACCGGGAGAACCTGAGAAATATTCGCGCTCCGTTTTTTTATTCAATATGTCCTCTCGCCTAAGATTCTAGTTAGCATTACGGTTAGGGTTAGGATTAGGGTAAACCGGTTAGGGTTAGAATTAGGGTTAGGATTACAGCCAGGATATCCTAACCCTAATCCTAACCCTAATTCTAACCGTAACCCGAATCTTAGGTGAGAGGACATGTTGAATTATAATATAGCGCGAGCGCGAATGGTTCTCAGGCTCTCACGGTATCCGCCATCTTGAGGTGGGCGTTAAAAAAAGTACTCGTCCGGATTAGCTTGCGGTGCAGACGCTTTTGCGCCTGTACCGCAGGCTAGTCCGGATAGGAGTTTCGATAGAATAATCCGATGTGAGAAGGACGAAGGGCACGTTTGAGATATAGTCTTAGAGAGAACTTGATATAACGAATGTTTTTCAAAGCTTACACTACCCGTTAAGAGCTGAATTACCAAGCACTCAAAATAAACTTTAGAGAACCATAAAAATCCTAAATTCTAGAACCGTACTTTTAAGTCTGCAAAAATGCCCAAAAAAGACTTCCGGCCGCGGCGCGCAAGGGTTAATCAAACTTACGTTACTATACATAAAATGGACCAGGGAAGATGGAATATTGGAAACATTGAAGTTTAGTAAATGTCTGAGAATCTCAAACTTCTGAGTATTTCTAAATTCTATATAACTTGATGTGATACGATGACAGAAAAATGCGTTTTCTATTTCCTAGTTTTCGACCTTAGTTCTCGAATTCTCCCAACCTTCTCCTCGTATATCTATCTCTATCTCTATCTCTATCTCTTGACGACAAGTATACGCTGCGGAATCGGGAATTGTGCTTGGTTTTACCTAAAGCTCGCACTGAATATTTGCAAAAAAGCTTCTCGTTTTCTGGATCAAAAATTTGGAACAACCTGCCAGAAAATGTAAAATGCAGTGAAAATCTCAAATATTTCAAAAGACGTATCGCATCATTTGCTTCCAATTAAATTTTAGTTAGTTCTTAACTTGTAAATATTCTTTTTTTCTATGTCGGCTTTCTTGTAAAGCAGTAATTTTTACTGAAGAAACTCCAAATTTAAATAAATATTTCTCTCTCTCTCTCTCTCTCTCTCTCTCTCTCTCTCTCTCTCTCTGTTCTCTCTGGTCAAATTGTTCCAATGACACCACAAATACACACAGTGACACAACCCCATCCTCTCATAGTATTCATAATTACAATCTCAAATCCAAACTAGCGAAGGGGTTTAACTTTGGTCAGTTAAACATTAATGGTCTGCTGTCTCGCATTGATCAGGTGAGGATTCTGATAGCAGAATATGAATTTGATATTCTTGCTATCAATGAAACCAAACTTGATCAAAGTGTGGACAGTGGACTTGTTAATATAAACCAATATACCCTGGTTAGATTGGATCGTAACACTGGTCATGGGGATGGAGTTGCATTGTATATCAAAGATCATATTAACTATAAATTACGTGGTGACATAGTGCCTACTAATTTGGAAATGTTAGTAATTGAAATTTCCAAGCCAAAAGTCAGGCCAATTATTGTTGCCACTTGGTATAGACCACCGGAATCTTCTGTCAGTGCTTTCAGAGAGTATGAAGACTTCCTTAAAGCTGTGGACACTGAGGGTAAAGAAACTTTGATAGTGGGAGATATAAATTGTGATATTTCAGAAACTTCAATTGATCCATTATGTGCCCCTACAAAGTTTCTTTATGAGGCTTATCAATTTACTCAGTTGATCACAGACTATACTAGAGTGACAGACCAATCTAAAACCTTGATTGATCACTTGCTTAGCAATGAGCCTCAAAACATGGTTGAAACAGGTGTTATTAAAACCTGTATAAGTCACCATTACTTGATATATGGTGTCAGGAAATTTCAGACAATTAACAGTGAACCAAAATATATTGAAAGTCGAAACATGAAAAACTTTGATCCACAATTGTTTGTCTTTGACCTTCAAAATGCTCAATGGGACCTCCTAGAACAATATGAGGATCCTAATGATATGGTTCATGTTTGGGAGAATACAATTATCAAGATATTAGATGTTCATGCTCCCTTAAAAAGGAAGAGAGTAAGAAATAAATCTTCACCTTGGCTTACTCCTGAAATTAAGAAATTGATGTACAAAAGAGATAATTTAAAAAAGAAATCAATTTTAAATAAATCAAGGTCCGCATTTGAAGCATACAAACGTGCGAGAAATCAGATTAATGCTGCAATTAAAAAAGCTAAAATAAATTATCTTACAAAAGAAATAAATTATTACAGCCAAAGCAGCTGGCATACCTGGAGAGCAATTAATACTCTCTTAGGTCGCAAGTCAAAGGTCACTGGAGTGATGGAACTAAATGTTGGTGAAAATGTTGTCACTGATCCACATTCAATATCTAAAATATTTAATGATCATTTTTCAAAAGTAGGTAGTAAGATCAGTGAAAATATCCCACACACTTCCATCTTGCCAGAGACTTTTGTTAAAGAAAGCAATTCATGTTTTGAATTTTCTACAATTGCCTCTCCATTCAGTTTGGCTTAATGATTGTCCGTCTAATTTTAAACCGTTGTTTTACCGTCGTTATGTTGACGATTGTTTCATTTTATTTCGTTCTCCCAATCATGTCATTCCGTTCCTCAATTATCTCAACTCTAGGCATTCCAAAATAAAATTTACGCATGAATTGGAAGTCAACAAATCCTTGCCGTTCTTAGACATCAATATCGTCCGTTCCAATGGTTGCTTTTCAACTAATGTTTACCGCAAACCCACTTTTACAGGTCTTCTTACTTCCTTTGATTTCTTTATTCCGTTTTCTCACAAAAGGGGTCTGATTTTCTCTTTACTTAACCGCTGTTTCAGCATTTGTTCTACCTACGTTATTTTTCATGCCGAACTAGAAAAACTAAAACGCATTTTTATTAACAATGGTTATCCGGTAAAACTTCTTGACAGATGTATCGCCTCCTTTCTAGACAAAGTCTTCTCCAAATCAACTAAATTGCTTACGGCTCCCAAACGTGTTGTTTACCTCTCTTTACCATTTACTGGGCAACATTTCTCTCATATCCGAACTCAGATGAAAAAAACTTTTCTCATCCGCTTTTCCTCACATCAACATCAGGTGTATTGCTCACCCGTCGCTTAGACTATTACATTTCTTCTCTTTTAAAGACAAGATTCCTCTACGCTTAAGATCGCATGTAGTTTATCATTTTACGTGTCGAAGCTGCGGAGCTTCGTATGTCGGAGAAACCATCCGGCACCTCCATACACGCGTATCTGACCATATGGGAATCTCACCTCTCACAGGTAAAAAGCGCACTAACCCTCCCCTCACCAGTATTCTTTCACACCACCGTGACACGGATCACCCAGTCTCTTTTGATGATTTTAAAATCCTTTCTTCCTGTCCGTTTGAGTCCGAACTTCTCTTACGAGAAAGTCTACTCATTCGCAATCTTAAACCCTCTTTAAATGCCAATATTGGCTCAGCACCACTTTTCCTTTTATAATTCTTCTTTACTCTTCCATGTTGTTTGTGTTCTCATACCTGTAACTTTTATTTTTAGTACGTCGTCTGATTGTTTAATGCATGAATATTATTACACCTTGTAACTATATACTTAGGCTTTAGGCAGTTATGTAAATTACTCTCTGATGATGTTGTGATTAATACAACGAAACGTTAGAACTTTATTAAATATTACGATTTACTTCTGTGTCCGACTCGATAGCTTTCGTAAAGATATTTTGCTCGGCTTTGATATTCCTCTTGAGATTACGTTTTCAGCCTGGTCAATCCATAGCTGATGTAAATATTTATATTAAGTTTTTGACTTTTTCAATTTTATCTTTTTTCTAAAACGGCTTCCTTGGAAAGCAATTCTGTAAAATTGAAGGAACTACCGTTTTCAAATAAAGTTGTGTCTGTCTGTCTCTCTCTCTATATCTCTCTCTCTCTCTCTCTCTCTCTCTCTCTCTCTCTCTCTCTCTCTCTCTCTCTCTCTCTCAAGTTAACCACTCATGAATAAAGAACTTGAATAAAAGCGAAAACGTTTGTGCGAAATGAGTGGTTAACTTATTTATAGTCTCCGTCACTACCACAATATACACTTTTTTCTATAATTCTACTTGTGTTAGACAATCAAAACCTCCCCCTCCCCTCTCTCTCTCTCTCTAGATATATATATATATATATATATATATGTACACCGATGATAAGTACCACGAAGGTTACAGCGTTGGTATGAAAATATAGAGCGCTCAATACCGTTACTGGTAGAGCGAATAAGTAAATACAGAAGACAAAATTTTGCTGTCGCTACTCTGAGTTTCACGCGCTCAGGCGATCATCAGGCAACTGACAGATATGATTTAATTATTCACATATTTACAGGCAACAAAGGTTTAAAGAAAGTGTTTGGTTACATGTCGGCATTTGCTAAATAGTTCGGACCGTCTGTTCAAAATGTTTTTCCCTTGTCTCTTTAGGATAAGCAACTTTTCTTCGAGGCATAGGCGACATTTTCTTGATCCTGCCTTGCATGATGGAATTTGCTTGATGATATCCCACGCGATTGTGTATTTGCGTTTGTTGTCTTTCATGTTACGAATGTATTTTGAGAGCTCGGTTTCGTTTAAGTATTTCTTGTTGTTGAGAGATTTGTAGTGACTACGGTACCTAGTTTTGAAGTCGTTACCTGTTACCCCTATGTATGTCTTCGTCTCGTTGTTGTCAGTGGTCGTTACTCTTGCCCTGTAAAGGACGCTGGTTTGCAGGCAAATGCCTTTTACAGGACATTGTTCAGGGCTTCTACAGTTACATAGTCGAGTGTTGTTTGTGTTAGATGGTTTCTCTTGACTGTCGTGTCGCTTCAGTATTGTATTGTTGTGCCTTTTAATGAATGTTTTCATGTTTTCACTGCAGCTGTAACTAACACGAACAGTGTGTCTGTTGAATAGTTTGTGCAGTTTGTTGTTTGGCGGGAAGTGTTTGTCGATTAGCTGCAAGAAGTCGCGTGCGATGTTAGTTTTGATGTTTTTGCTGTAGGGTGGATTATACCAGATTACGTTGCGTTGTCTTCTGCGGTGGGTTTCGGTGTGCACGTTAGGCTCGTGTTTCAGTTGAGTGTTGAAATTGTATTGCTTCAAGGCGTTGTTGTACGTTTGTGCTGCTTCGTCAAATGCTTCTTTGTTGCAAGATAGCACGTTAATTTGTCGGTTGACAGAGTGAGGAAATTCGCGTATAATGGAGGGTAGATGGTTTGATGAGCTGTTAATGTAAATAGGTTCGTCGTTGGGTTTTCTGTAGGGTTTTTAAGTACCGTTGGTCAGGTCGAATGTCAAGTCGATGAAGTTGGAGCATTGCTGGTTTGTCAGAATAGTGATTTTAAGTCCGAGGTCATTAAATGTGTGGATGTGTTCGGATGAATGCGAATGAGTGCGGATTACAATAGAAACAGAATCATCCTGATTTACATAAACCCCTCCTTCAATTTTTTTCGGCTCTATAGAAGTTGTGTGGGATTCTGCTGCGTGACTTCGGATTATGCTGTAGATTATTTTCGCATCGGTCACTCGTATGGTATCTATTACTTAAAATACTCATAAATAATTCAGAAAGAAAGCACATAAGAAATTGGCTCCAAATTATTCTGCTGTAAATCAGATGCAGTATCGTCTTGATTTACATAACTTTTCCTTCAATTTTTTCTGTCAAAATTTCCTGAAACGTCCTAATAGCCGGCATAAATATGGCCATTTAGTTGCATACGTAGTTTTAGAAAGGTAAATGGGATTTACTTTGCTATCACATAAAATGAATGCGGGGGAAAAAAAAACAAACGAAATAAACTCCTCTGATAAAAGTAATAGATTCTTCTACTTCATACACGGAACCTTCTGTCACAGCTCGGCTTAGCGTTGCTATATGGCGTTGCTTGTAGTAACATAAGTTCACTTCAGGACGAAGCAGTAGATATAGTTACCACCCATATTGATCCAGCATTCCCTGCTACATGGCTTCGTTTCGAGATGTCATTGTTCTTTCCATTTGCCATTCACGTCGAAAACCAATAGTACCAATCACAGAAGAGTGTTCCATGAAAATACGCAATGTTACCCAGGTCATTACAAGACATCATACTCGACCAGAGCTTTAACCAGCAGACCTATAGGTCCTCTATTTGTCTCTTATACCTTTAGTTATCGTGTGCAGTAGGAAGGTCGTGCATATTTATAACAATGTACTTTGCCACTTGAATTTCATTAAAGCGACTTGTGAGCTTTTATAATCTAATCGTTTTTGTTTGAACATCATCTTCAACAATTGGGTAACCCCGTAGTTACAAGAATGTTGATTACCTCAGAGTTATGGTTTTATCGTTACGATAATGACTAATCAGAGTAAAAGAATCGGCAGCGTTTCTCGTGAACGACTATTTATCCAAGATAAAAGCCGTCCCGCGCTAGTCATGGGTACATACGGTTTTAAACTATGTATTTTTATATACTAAACTAATTATGTTGTATGTTTAAACTATATCGTTGAAGGTCCAGATGATGCAATTGCATAAGTTTCTCCTGAATGTCTTCAAAAAGATGCAAGCAGATGAAATTAGTGGAATGTCACTCTAGAATATTTAAATTGTATATAGGTACGAGTTCAAAACCCGTAAGGGGTTTAACAAATTATTCAAGCTTAGTGGCAGATCTATTTTTATTTTAAAGCTTTCGGATTTCGTAAACCGACTGAAGCTAAACCTGATGCTAGACCCACGAACTTTGTTTTGACGCTCATTCAAAACTGTACGGAAACGTAGGAAGTTAGGACCGGCAAACATCAATCTTCCTTTAAAGGATATTGGCAGCAGATATAGAAGGCCTCCATACTGCGAGGCATCTCTTGACATTGTTACATAAAGGTTCTTTATAACAAAAACAAGCAAAAAAAAATTGACACTCCTCCCATCCTTCAATATGCATCATAACATTACGGAATATCGATACTCGTTTTTGAGCAATTTTAATAAATTCTATTAGGATAGTCTATCGAAAGCTGCCGAAACTTGTAAGATCTTTTATTATTAATTGGGTATCTTGCAGGCTTATATGATCTGCATTTTCCAGACGGATTGGAAACGATGAAATTGATACAGTAAATGCGCGTTTATATTGAGAGAACAAGCTGTGAGAATGAATTTTACTGGTCTTCATTCCTACATGTGTTTATCATGTAATTTTGATCACAACTGGGTGCTCTGGTAAGCCGGGTTGACCCACTTAGAATATATTCCACCGGGGAATTGTTAGTTCATTAAGACTGGATTCTGTAAATGGTAGCCAAAGTTTCAGTTCTCGTCGTGTTGAGAATCTGGGTTATTAAAGCACAACCCGGGATCATATTACCAATAATTCCATGGTAAATCACCTTCGTCGAATTTATCAGTAGGCCAAGTGGCCCAAACTCAATTAAGCAGGCAGTCACATATTCTTCCCCTTGGCGCTGTATCAATGATGCTGTGACGCGCTTCATTGTCAACTTGTAGAGCGTTTCAGGCGACTGGAGTATTTTTTGGCGCACTTTTTTTAGTGTGCAGTTTTATTTTGGGTCTTTGACGTGCCCTATGTTACCAGCTGCGGATGCTTTTGCTTAGCAAGACCATGAAAACTTTGAGTTTTGCAGTGATCTTAACTGGCTGAGATCTTGCAGCCAATGCATCGCAACCGGAATTAGCGTGCGGCTGCAAAGGGCCCCCGTACCGCCCGGGCAGACAGCCAAGAATAGGCTAAATTTGATAATTGAATATTTCATCAATGGATTTGAAATACTTGGCAGTACTACCGTGTCTGTGATTTGTGTACAACTGAGGCTGTATGCAAATGGTGTGACACGTTCATCTCCAGATGAACAAATTATGCTATATAAAAATACAATTGTTTGGTATTGTATACATATGTTCGTTCTTTGCTGGCAAGTACCACCACAGTGGACATTTTAGTCACGTTGGAACGCGTTTCAGCAGCCAATGACAAACAAGGTTATTGTTTGTACAACAAATTTACTCAACTTCCTCAGTTTAAAAAGTTACTAAAGGTCTTAATTTGGTAAAACCAGTTCAGAAATAATTTTACATCCAATTATTCAACGTGATACCTTTCACAAAAAAAGCTTATTGGATAAGATTTTGAAGTCGCTTCCAGCAATTGTTTGTGCTCCTGTACCATTTGTATGAATTGCAACATGAACTTCCAAGTGAACGTTGACAATATGAAAGACCTTTTAGTTCCATGTTACTATGCTTTTGAACGTTGCTTGGACATGGGAACCGATTCCCTTCGAAAGACGTTTTGCGTGCTTCCTATCTATTTCTGCTATCTTTATCTTGCTCTGAATAAGTGATCAATGAGTGAATATTCATTCGTCACCTATAAGTCATTTTATTCGAGTTGGGCAACAATGACATTACACGAAACAGAGGGAGATAAACGCATAGCAGATATGAAAGACAGATTTTTTTAATACTTCATTTTTCATCTATTTGTCTGGCTCTCGAATTATGATCAAAGCCTGGTGCCCAGTTTGCGTAACGCTTTGTTTTCACTTTTTCAAGAATTTTATTGGTTTAACCAAGTAGATTAAATTAAAATGTATGAGCCCTTGCTGGTTGTTGCTTCCAGCACGTTGCAAACAATGTACATCTTATAAGAGTTCGACGCGACATTCGACCCCTTATATAAAAGGGTTGACGGAACTGGAAATTTAGTACCAAAGGTTTGATCTCCACAAACGACGAAAGCTTTGAAGCTAGCTAAGGTAAGCAAGTTTTTGTTGCATCCTAAAGTAAAGTCGTGATAAATTTTGTATCAAAATGCAGTGATAACAGCACAAATACGTTCAATATGAACAAACAGAAATTTATAGTATCGATGGCACTCGGTCACGCAGCTGAATATATTTTGTTCGACAATACAGACTTTTGTAAAATCATAAACTAATTTGTTTCTCAATGTTCTCATTGTCCACATCCTTGAAGATATGTCTCAAAAAGGTGCATACATGCATTATTATAGGTAAGATCTGTAGTATCAGAGATCAGTGAACAACAAACACGCTAGAAGTCGTCGTTTGCAATACAGCATCCTTTCTCCGGCATGCATTCCCTCCAGTTAGAGTTAAAATCACAAATATAAAAATTTTATTGCGCATTTTTCCATTTATCTTGTTCAAAGATGATTTTTTCTGCTGTTTTCACTTTTTAACATTCTAGGAACAGAAATTTTGACAAACTTTCTGGGTTTATTTCTTTTCATTTTGAATGGAGTATAATGAATAAAGTTTGGGTGGATGGATTCGTTGTATTAAAAGAGAAAACACTAGAAATAGGTAAATTTTCGAAAATTATAGATTTCAGTATTTCTTCATCCAATTTTGCAAACCAAGATCGTTTTATCAACTTGCGACGTAACGTGTTGCTTCTAATATTAGCCCGATCTATATAGTGACTTGTCAGTCGGGATCTTGTCTTTTTTTGTAATTAAACCATTTGGCTTGAGCGAAAGTTTTCACAAGGCGGCACGAATACTGAATCAAACGACCTCAAGTTATCGAATCAAAATGAATCAAACGACCTAAAGTTGTTGTTATTATGTTGTTATTATCATCCAACTATGTTGGACAACACCTGGGCAGGAATTCCTTGGAAGTACAAGTTTATTACATCACTTAAATACATGTATGTATGCTCTAAAATAAACCGTTTATTTCGCAACAGCCTTGACGGTAAAGTTAATCGAGATTCTTAAATTATTAACTGTAACTTCAACTAGATTACGAGAACAGTTCTGAGCAAATAACTGTGCTGCTGCAACTTATTCAAACGTTGTATCTGGTAATGCGCTAAATGGCCTTTACGCAAGTGATGTGGTGCAAATATTCCCATTAGCAACAGTAAATGTTTCACATAATTTATAAGGTTTTCGTACGGAATTTGCATCAATAAATTACTTAATACTTGAGACCTGTCTTCACAGAAAATTAGAGTTGAGCGGTTTACAAACAGCGTGTTTGCGAATATCATGCAGTGTTGATTATGAAGCAGCCGTGCAGTGGCAGGGACTCTCTCGTTCTGAAAATCCATAAATCTTCGCCAGCTAAGTGGCAATGTTTATCAAACAAACAAAAGTCACTGTTTAAATGATATCGCGAGTAGTTTGATTTTTCTTTCATTTCCCAAGCACCAGCAAGACAAAGAGTTTTGCTTTAAAATTTTTTCTACGTGAATTAATGACGGCTATCGCAGTACTCCAGTTTTAATTACAGATACATACGTTTAATTCGAATTATTATAGAGGCAATCCAGAATCTTGAAAACTTTTGACTGAGACCTTATTTATTGAGATTTAGTTTACTGTTCCTTTTGTGCTGTTGCAAATATTTCAAAAACCAAACTCCATTCCTAAACCAAACAAAGTTTGTTGTTTGATGGCCACAGGTTTTTTAGTACTCGCCTATCATGTGTTATACCCTTATAAAATTAAAGTCTATTTACTTATTCATCCGTTCATTCATTCAAAGTTAAAGATTTGCAATTAACCTGAAATGTTGTTTTTTGTTTCTACGTTTAATCGTACATAGACTTAACGGTATGTATAGGTTTTGAATCCCAGAGTAAAGCTCCAAGTTAAATTATGGTTGACATTTTCCAACGTATTTGTATCGAGCTTGATAGTAAGACGGATGTTTTACCTCAGATCAGAATCCTCAAATCTTGTAAGCGAATTCATTTGCGCATATTTCTTTGCCATATTTTCATTTCATACATGTTTTATATTTCGTAAAAAGTGTCGGACTTATATTTTTTATTAATATTGTGATAGTGCAGTAGTTTGCATTGGTTGGGACCTCACTCAGAACTCTCAGTTTATTTCTGTGAATAGAATTTTTATTTAACTCTTCCAAGGCGGGAGCTCTCTCCTTGACTGGCAAAATCGTCTTGCGTTAGTCAGAGTAAAATAATAGAAGTCTTATGCCGCCGGGAAAGAGTTAACTTGTACTAGCACTGTGTGATCCACCAACCATAATTTACAAACTTGAATATTAGTGAGCATATTTTACAACCTAAATTCTCTATTTCTGACCGCGAAACCTGCACAAGGGCAGTAACTGAGAAGTATGTAGCGTATTGGTCGAGAAAATTAGTTGGAAATAGAATAAAATGGACAGCAATTTGTTTGTAGCATTAACTGTCGTGTATTGGCGGGTCTTGTTGATTAAGAACTAGATTTGTATTCAGTATGTGACCAAAACATACATCAGTTCCTGTTTCTGTTCCTCTTAACTGTCCTTCTGACTACCCCTTCTTGTACGACATTCTGTTTTTGGCAATGAATTCAATCAAAGATAAATTCCCTCGAATGAACTGCTTCGACTCTCTTCTCAAACATTTGACTGATTGTTATTAAAAAGTTGTGAAAGTGATGTTTAATTTTTTTTGCTTATTTGGTACTTGACAAGTTCCAACTCAACTCACTCATCAACGAAAACGTCAAATTTTTGATAAAAATGGAGAAATACTGTAGTGTCAAGTACTCGCCAGCACCGTCACTCGTACATATGTATATCGTCTTGCCAGTATTTCTGCACATCCTTGTATTATGTTTGTCGCTTGTGAAAAAAGTCGTTCAATGTTAAATGCCTTATATTTTCCTGTCTTCTGTTTTCGAACCAGATTGGACAGGATAAACCTGTGAATAAAGACCGTCCCAAGCATTTCTCCTACTGCTTCTGTTTATTATCCGGTTTGGATGAAAAATATGTTGAGGCAGGATTAGGCAGATCGTTAGTAAGCTAATAAACTTGAACATATCCGTTGCAGGTGTCCTTTATTAGCTTTTCTTGTCATAGGTGAGCCAAGGTCGTATATTTCTTTCTTCCTATGTGAAGAAGAAAAGACTGTCTTTGTGCAACTTGATCAGGAAGGTCAAACTCAACAATAGCACAATTTCGCTTTCACGATATTCGTTAATGCCAAGTAATCGGCTCAGCTCTAAGATCAACAGTTTTAAGTCATGAAAGATTCATGAGAAGAAGGATCATTTCAACCTAAACCATCGTTCACAAATTAATAAGAAACAAGGAAATATAAATTTAATGCTGGGTAGGTCGAGTGTTAGCAGAAGTTGCTCCACGTGAAGCCGAATTCTTCGAGTTTTCTCTTTGTTTTGTGGTATGAGGCAAATATTTCGAGAGCGAGAACGTAAATTAAATAATAATGTAAAACGTAATATAAAATATAGAATATAAAATACTAAACATGAAATATAAACGGTAATATAAAATCTCTGATAAAGCCCTATATTATGGCTCTAAAAGGAATTTTTCATCTCGAGGAACTGTGTCGTGCGCTGCATTACCATATAGCAAACTGGATTTTTGCATAAGTACGTAGTTTGTACATTATATTGGTCACGTACAATTAGTCGCACAGGCCTTGAATTAGTGCGACAGTGAAAGGCTTATGTGACAGGGTAATTTTAAACAAACAAACAAACTAACTAACAAGACTAAATAATGGCAGCATTTTTGGACGTGATATTGAAAGCAATCTCGGAACAGCTTTTTTCTTTTTGCGCCCCGAAACATTTTTAACTTTTTTAAAAGAAAAAAATGAAAGTTCTCTTATAAATAAAATGAGCGGCCGTTCTGTCTTTGTATATTTATATAGATTCAAAATATAAAATATATGTTTGCCGTAAAATAACAAGCCTTCTACGCATGCTCTGATTAGACGAGTCTCATTTTCTGTTAGAGTACACGGACCTGAAGTCATTTTCATTTTGTATTAGAGTAAAATGATGTGAATGACGTCAGGAAAACTCAAAAAAAGCCTTGGTTACTTTCGTGTTTTTATATTATGATATCAACATTTATGAGCCATTTCAACCGGAAAAATACCTGCAAATATTTAGCTGCACCTCGTGTGGATATTTTCTCTGTTGAAATGACATCATTCATGTTTTTATCACAACAAAGAGACACCCAAGCAATTTTCTACTTGTTAAATAAGTTTTTATATAAGGTCACAGTTGACGAAGTCCTCAACTCGAAGTTCTCAACTATCATCACTTAGAAGTTAAGAAGCAAATACCTTACCATTTTAGTAGCAACTGATTTATGTTAGTGTTTTCAAATTCATTTAAACTAAAACAAACAAAAAAAATGTAGGTTTAAGCATTGTTTTTGGGCGAACACCTCACTCTTTCTACGTCTGTCATCGTAACTTGATGTCGACCAGACGAAGATTATATATCGTTAAGCGCGGCCAATCAGAGTGCAACTTGTGTATACTAGTTGACTAGGAATAGGTTTTTATGAGATATAAACAGAACGCAATTACAACGAAGAGGCTACGGAAATTTCTCCTGTTTATTTGAAAAACTTTGATTATATTATAAGCACTGATGCATGAATTTGGGGAATGAGGTCAAAAAACTGTCATTAAAAGGGCACATATGAGATTTCCCACGAAAAGGACAAGAGTCGCGACCTCCTAGTCTCTCCACTAGTTGGGCGCCTGCCTCGACAAGTATTAAAGTAAATGGTTTGAACCTAGGAGAATCGTGACATGTTTGAGGAAGTTGATCGTCCAGGTTAGTGTAGTCTTGAGAAAGACTGTTGGTTGAAGTGACTGACGTTTCGACAGCCTTAGCGGCGGTCATCTTCAGAGTCAAACCTTTTGACTCTGAAGATGACCGCCCCTAAGGCTGTCGAAACGTCAGTCACTTCAACTAACAGTCTTTCTCAAGACTACACTAACATGGACGATCAACTTCCTCAAACATGTCTCGACAAGTATTCTTAAAGAGTATCCTCAACGAGTATTCTCAAAGGGTATCGTTAACACTGTAGAGCTGATGTAAAGGAAAGGTTAAGTGTAAAATCATTGATAAGGACAAATTAAAAAGAGTGACATGACAACTGACTCAGCCATTCAAAAGAAAGCTCCCTTGACTTATACAACGCGCTCTTTTAATCGTATTAGAGGAAAGCAATTGCATTTCGAAGGTACGTCATTACCAGAATTGATGCCCACAGACCAAAGGGAAAACTCTTCCTATGTCTAAAGAGTTGCATTTTATGAAATGGGTGATGATGGACATATTTGATCATTGAAGGAAACTTTCTCCTTCTTAACAAAGAGACCTTTCTGCTTCCATTATGTTCATATAAGCCTCTAGGCTATAGCGAAGTGGAACAAAACGCCTTGATGTTCGACCACTTGTGGCCACTTGGTAACTAAAAGTATATTTCTGCTGTACTAATTAAAGTACTTCGTGGATTCTCTACGTGATGTAGTAAAAAAGGATGATGCCAGGCCAAAAGTACGAAATGTCGGGGACCACAGAGAAACCAGTGATCAGTTCGGTTACCGTTAAAACTACCTTCCCGAATGGAAGCGTAAAAATGCCTGAAAAGGGGACTTGGAAAAGCAAATTAATGAATGGTAGGTACTGTTATTGCCATTATTAATATTAAAATCCATAAATTCACTGGTCAGACAAAGTCACGAAATCATTGCCCGTAATTTTCACTTGCCAAATCTTATTGCCTCATTGTCTGGTTTTACATGATGGTAAGGCTTGGCTCATGCATTAGTACAGACTGTAAATAATTACACTATTCATTTACTGTAAACTATAAAAGACCAGAGTCCCAGTGAGCCTGATTAGTCTCATCATGTATGGTCTGTTTTCGATATATCTGAGGACACGAGGTGGTACATGTACTTTCATTTCGTCACCTGAATGAATGAATAGAATGGTTTTAAATCGCAAGCTTGCATTTTTATAAAACTGGTTTTCTCGAACTGTCTTGTTGAATGATTTCAAGAGAAGACAGACTGCTAGGCATCTGTACGCTTGAGAGTCCTATAACTATTACGGAATATTGAAGAAAAATCACAGTCAATAATTCAGAATGTCCCAACGAGTTGTTTAGAGACAGATCAAGTAACGTTATAATGTTACCACAGATATCTTAGCTCTTTCATTTTGGTTCATGGCAGAAGCCTTAGTTAGAGAGGAGTCTTTACCACTGCAACTGCCTGTCATGCAAATAACCTGGCATCATAACAGAATAACTGTTTACTTTGACAATATCCTGTATTACTGGGGACATTGGTCAATTGCGCCGAGTTTTTCAAAATGACGATAATTATTAAGTTGTTCTTTGAAGTTAATAAATCAATTAATTCAAGGGAGAATTTTACTTTAGACTTTCTTTCTTAAAGCAGTTTTTAAAGAGTTTCCGTGATCGTTTGCTTCATTAAGTGCATGCTGAAAAGTGGATGATTGATCTACGTATTTAGTTCATCAGCCCAATGTCTAGAAAACTTTATAAGTATAACTCAGCCAAACACTGAGAAAACGTAGTATTGATTTATCCAGAAAAAGTCCTTTAAAATATTGCTTCCCCGTTTTTGGTAGAGTGCTACCTTTAAAATTTTTCTACTTGGTTCAGAACTGCCTACACAGAACTTCACTTTTAATTTTATAGTTTTAATTTTGGAATATGAAGCAACACAGGATACTGAAAGGGAGATGCCTAAACACCACTGTTTTTTGGTTTGTTGATTTGAACGAAGCACACTTAAAAAGACAGACACGGCAAGATGAAGGAAAGAAAAGCATGCGTTACTTATTGTGTTCATGCTTTTGCGTGCGTTGTTTTGAATCAGTTATATAATAGCAACTATCAATAGTAACTATTGATATCGGAACAGCAACAGTCTTGTGAAGGCACAGCGTTAAAGTTGAGAAGTTGGGCAAACTTGCCAACTAGAGTATGGTGAAGTGAAACATAAATCAACAGGTAAACTCTTTTCGGGATTTTTTATTGTGGTTATTAAAGTGCCCATCAGATGGAAATCAATTTTTTCATATTTCACGCATTTGCTTACCAAATTCGAATTAAATATAACCATTTTACAGCGGTACTTTTTTCCTTGACGAGTAAAATCGTCTGGCATTAGCCAGAGGAAAGTAAAACGTACGGCGTTAGCCTAAGTAAAACAATACAAGTTTTATCCTGCCGGGAAAAGTTAAAGCTTTTCCGTCTTTTACCTCGTTCTTGAGCCATTAAAAATTGAATTGATGCACAAACTATATTACCTATAACGTCACACGGTGGGCAGGATTTAATGAAGTACTCGAAATTCAAATAAATCCTTCAAATTGCTGAGCGAAACTAGAGCAGTAATTGCATAGCCGGACGGTTTAGGAAGCTCGGCCTCATCAGATCAAAGTTTCAAATTATATTGTTGTATTATATCTGAGCTATATGCTATAACAGGTTTATTAGGCAAATAAAAATGTTGTAGCCCCGTACGTAAAACACATTTAAAATGATTAACCGATTAATATGTTGCTTTGTTCTCAAGCAACTGAGACAAGCTACAAAAAGACTGAATAGCTCTTTCTGGGTAGGAGCTCTCCCTTTGACGAGTAAAATCGCTGTATGACGTTAGCCAGAGCAAATAATACAAGTCTTATCTCGCAAGGAAGGAGTTAATTTCGATGGTTATAAATGTAACCTGCAGAGAAGCTGATTGGCAGGGAGGGAGGGAGGTAGGCTGGCATGTAAACATGCAGACAGACAGGCAGACAGATATACACATATATACTACACAGATAGACAAATAGACTGGCAGACCTGGAGGAGATGCAGAGAGGTAGACAAACAAATAGGAAAACAAACAACGCAGATAAATGGGCAAACAGAAAAAAGACTGGCAAACAGATAGACAAACACTCAAATAACAAACAAAACAGACAAGTCATAAATAGTTTAGGTCAGACAATTGCCATTTACAGGACAGCAAAAATTTTACTAATGTAGTTCTAATGTACATGTCAACTCTTCGCAGATCTATGGTGCAAAATCACGTTGCTCGTTGCCATCGTTGTGCTGGTGATACTCGTTACTTATAGAGTGGCTCAAGGCAGCACATCAAATTCATCGAAACGGAATGAAACCTTGACCAATTCTTCAAAAACCAATGAAGAAAGATTTCGCCCGGTGCCGACGACGGATACGAGAGAAACAGTCCGAGAAAACTCTACAGTCGATTTGGCAGTTTGTGTGGAGGGATCTATCGAGAATTCGCGCTCATCTTTTACGTTCCAGCCATACGGCAAAAGTCCGGTATGGTCCATAAGCAGTATATCTAATTCTTGTTACGTATATATATATATATATATATATATTTATATATATATATTTATATATATATATGCATGTGTTATGAGTAAACGCAGTAGCACTGTGGGGGAGGTCACACCTTAATGGGAAGACGTCATTTGCTTAAAGTAACAGGAAACTACGGCTAGCGAGCTTAAAGGTAAAGGTAAAGTACCTTTATTTATATTGGATAACTCTGTCAGCTACATGAGCTGTTCTCCCCAGAGGTCCAGTAAGGGCCACCCCTCATGGGTCCAGTGTTAGTACAGGAGGAAACTGGAGTACCCGGAGAAAACCTGTGATGCTTGGTAAAGTCAAACTGGACAACACTCTTCTCACATTTAACCAAGGTAACTTTAATCAGATAACTGCACGGAGCCGGAATCGAACTCTAGTCACAGTGGTGGAGAGACACGTGCACTACCACTGTGCCACCAGCTTGAATTCTTCGCCCCTGAATCTCACAGCCCTATGGCTTCACTGTTTTCAGATTCGTTCAAATCCGGTCAGAAAACATTTCAAGGCGTGTAATAAGGTGTCTGTTGATTACATCATATAAAGTTTGTAAGCTATCTTCCTCCTCAAATAAAACCAGCTTACCAAAGGCAATGGTTTGGAGGGGAAATTTTACCCATTGAGAACGTTAATGTAAGTATTTTCACTAGTGAGAAAAATCGTATTACCAACCAGGAGAATGATACGCTACTTTTTCACAAATGAAAAAAAAATTACAGGCCAATCGCAACATTTCAATTTTTAATAGCACGACTTTCTATCAAGCGGGAGTCTCAGAACTAACACAATAGTGATAACGTGCACGATAACGATAAAAATAATAATGTACTTTACCAATCCAGATGACAGTTTTTCACCATGTTTTACTAACAGAAGAAGGATTTCCCTCACGGCTAACCATTTTTCCCACCAATTTACGTAAAAGTGGGAGCGTGGCAGCCCATATACCTCCCACGACACGCTTCTGCATCCATACATAAATGCAGGCGTGTACGCACGAGTGCATTCATTGATGAACACTTAAATTTATGTTTTTAGCCTTACCGGACGAATGGTTTAGAATTCTCTTTTGAAGTATTGGTGAAAAAAGTTAAACTTGAAAAAAACTTTGCTCGGCTGAATGAGACGACTGCTGCTTCTGCAAGTAAGATACATTCATTCCTTGATTCATTTTTATTCGTTCGCTCATTCATCCATCTATCCATCCATTCTTTTGTTCGTTCGCTCACTCACTCGTTCTTTCATTCGTTCATTCATTTGTTAATTCGTTCATTCACTCATTCATTTATACTTTCGTTCTTCTATCATTCATTCATTCATTTATTCAGGCAGGCAGACAGTCAGCTAATTATTCATTTGTTCATTCATTCATTCATTCATTCATTCATTCATTCATTCGTTCGTTTGTTCGTTCGTTCATTCATTAATGTATTTACTTACCCGCTCGCTCTTACACTTTCCCTCACTTCTGTGCACTTTTTTTTCTTGCTATTGCTTCACGATATCTGGCATCTAGCATTAAAGACCAAATAATATTGTTTCCTTATTACAGAAATTCATTATTACTATAATATCGATCGTTGCCGTATTGGCGGTGGCTTACAGATACATAAAAAACCTTACGTTCGGGGACCTATAGTTTTTGCCATCAATCAAGAGTGCAGTAAAGTGTACTACTTCAGTCAGAGGTCCGGATGGATAAAGTACAGGTCAGCAAGAAACATTAATTGCTCAAGCCATGGAAAGCGGCTTTTTCCAACATCATCGACTAAAAGTATATCAGAGTGTGTCAATGGATCCATCGGAAATTCACGTTCATCCTTTACGTTTCAACCATATGGCAGTCAGGTATGATCTGTGAATGGTATGTACTATTATATTTAGAAAAATTTGAGTTACTGTTTACAGTTGTGACGAAGGAATTATGCACGTAAGAGCGTGGGTTTTTAAGAATGTATGTGTGAATCCTTACATGTGTGTATGATCTAATTATTTTATCTGTATGTCTGTATGTGAATTTGTTCGTCTTTTTAACTGTATGTATGTCTTTGTATCTGTTTGCCTGTGAGTCTGCATGTTTGTTTGTCATGATCCTGTTTGTCTGACGTTTTCTGTGAATCTGTCTGTACTTTTTGTATGTACCAATACATGTATGTGCATATCTATATGCATATGTATGTACACATGTATATATGTATGTATATACGTATGAACATATGTATGTATGTAAGTATGCAATCTACACATGTGTGTATAGGTAAATATATCTACATATACTTACGTACCGTAAATGTATGTTTTTAGCCTTATCGAGCAACTGGCTTAGAATTCTCCTTTGAGGTTGTGGTGAAGAAAACTAACGTCGAATCAACGTTCACGGAATTGAATAAAACGGCAGCAAATTCCTCAAGTAAGATAGTGTAACCAAAGTTCTAACGTGTGGACCTCCGAACGTATATCAAAGCATGACCGCAACACATGCAGATACATACTTCCCTCATCTCACTCACTCACTTCCTCACTCATCCACACACTTGTTTGATGGTTATAAAACTAGAATGCTACGTAGACAGAGTATAATAACTCAAAAAGTTCAAAGGTTGGTAAATGCCGTGATTAGTTGTAGAGAATTCTATCGTTTCTAACAAAGGTTCTTTTCCGACAAAGGTCCTTTGAGGCAAAGGAAACTGTAACAGCATTGACCATTAAAACACTTGGCTTTTAATAAATGAAACTACTTAACCATGCATAAAAGGCGTTTGATGTTCTATTCTTTCCCTATTAAATGCATCTGACACTTTTTAATTATGAATTAACCTTTTGTGTTAAAGACAACAGAAAGATTTAAATTTTAAATGTCAACGTCTCCTTAAAACGAGGAAACCCTCCATAGCATTGTCAGAAGAAAAACTAAGACATCAAAAATACTCTAAATTGGAACCAAAATTATAATGTTAGAAAATGACGACGTGCATCTACCACCATTTAAGCGTACAAATTGGCGTTTGCCGATATTAAAAAAAACAAAAAAAAATTTGTCAAAAAAATTTGACAAATATGTTTTATTAACACAGATATTCATTATTACTATAACATCGATCGTTGCCGTATTGGTGGTGGAATACAGATTGATAAACAACCTTACATCCGGGGACCTATGACATTTGCCGTCGACCAAGAGTGCACCAAAGTTTACTATTTTCGTGAAGGGTCTGGATGGATAAAGTACAAGTCAGCAAGGAACATCACTTGCTCCAGTCATGGGAGACAGTATAACTTTTGCACTGACAGTGCTCCAGTTGGAAAATCTGAAGGACAACCGGGTCGGGAGGAAAATTTGTCAGCGACTTTCCAGTTCTTTACTTCTGGGGAAAGAAAGGTAATTGTTAAATAACAAGCACAGATTTTTAATAGGATGAGGTCATTTTCATGGTGCATTAGGGTACAAAGATACCGATGACATCCCGAAAGCTCTAAAAACCAAAGATTTTCAGGGCGAAAATCTTAATCTAAGTAAGAAAATCAAAGCCCAGCCCAAAATATGATGACGAAGAGTCATCTTATCATTGTATCATTTGATAGTGTTTCGTGTTGGCAACGGAATGTCTGCAAAAAAAGAGAAAATTTTCATATATTTAGCTGGACTTTGATTTTCATACTATAAAAAACGTTGGCTGTTTTATAAAAGAGACAGAAATGGCGTTATTATGTCCCTGTGGGTGACAGAAATATCTTAAAGACATCATTTTGAGCAGAACTATTCACCTGAAACACTTGGTCACCAACTGTTTCGCGGAGGCATTTAGAATAAAAGTCATTTCGGTATTACATAACCATCGCCTGATCCTCCCAGAGCTCACCCACTAAAGTTTTATCCATTGCTTATCATAAAAATTCTAGAACCAATGGTTTTATTTGAAAGTTGTTTTTAAACTTGGTTTTAATACTAACGCTCTCAGCTAGGTTGCTAGCAAGTGTTTTTATTATCCACGCCGCCTCATTTAACTTTTGGTCGATTGTGTGAAATCTTTTGCTGTATTCCGCATACGAATTATCAGTTGTGTACAATGGCTGCAACAAAGCAATGGGTAACTCCCCCTTCTTGAAGTCAAAGGTCCTTACACATCTCTTACAACATCTCATCCATACAACTACAAAGATAGTTAAGCCTTCAGAGTAATTCTAATAATAATAATTCTAATAATATTTTATAAGTTATGTAACCACCTGTTATACCTTTCCTTCTCTCACCTCTCCTTTTAGAAACAAAAAGTACACGGCATCCGGCACCACTTTGCGGCAATGCTTCGGAAATTAAGTTCCTTAATTGCAGATATAAACTTGGCATCTGTACCTAGATTGAATTCGACAGGTGAGATTCATTAGAAATTGCTTTAACAGATAAGCCATGACATCGTCCTAGAAAAATTTCCTTAATTGTTTAAGTCATGTCTTCGTAGTGCCGTAGATTCTCGAAACTAACCACCCTCTGAATGTAACTGTCCCTTCGAAAGTAGCCGCCTCTTAACAATTCACGGAAATCCGGGAGTAGCCGCCCTTGTTAAAGTAACCCTCTCCTGAAAAATAGCCACTTGCAAGATTTATTTTTGTAATCTGTTTAATTATTAATTCATTTAAACAAAACAGTATCATAAATTTAGATTCACATAAACGAATATTTGAAATGGTGGCCATTATGGAAGTGGTCCATTCTGCCCATGAAAATAACTTGTACTCAAATAAAATCAAAATTTACCAACCATCAAGTCATACTTGACGCAATAGAAAAAACGACCAAAATTCCACCTCGGCGTGGTCGAACGTAATTAGCCGTAAAATGTCGGTCACTGCGTCTTAACCGATACTACAATTAGCAACCACAAAGTAACCACCTTCTGAAAGCAACCGCCCTTCTTAAGGTAGCCCCCCCCTCCAAGGCCACTAATTTCAAAAATAGCAGTGATAGTTACTTTTGAGATTCTTCGATATCTTATGGAGTAATTTTATCAGCACTTTTACGTATCAAAAGTACACCCTTAAATACTATCTGACACTTTTTGCTTATGCATCCATATGTAAATTACGTATTCGTAAAAAGAAATGGCACAATCCAGTACACAGAAGGCGCTTTTCATTCTCTCAAAAAGTCGGGTACACGTGACCCGTAATGTCTCCTGATTCCTGGATCTTAAAAAAGACTTGTAGAGGATAGGCACGATAGGCTATTCCAGATGACCTCGTTAAAAGTATGTACTTTTCGTCAGTTTGCCATATCAAAGATTTGTAGACATTAGACGAGCGATGTAACTTTACGGCATAACGCGTACTCCATTATTTCAATGGTATCGCTCACATATCGAACACGTGCCCGTTGCAGCATTGGAGTAGCGCGTTCAGTGGGCAAGAGATGATATAAAATAATATGGAGTTAATTTTTAAGCGTTAATTTTCAAGGTATACAAGCCTTATGCGGCACAACGTATTTCAAGTGTTTTTCTCTATATAATTCATTTCATCAGTAAATCCTACAGAGGATTCCCAAAGTGCCTCTGTTAGGATGAAGGACAAACAATAGCACAAATGGTACGTTTGGACTTAGCTGGGCATTAGTGTTTATTTTAAGAGTGCTGGACTCTTTAGATAACTCTATAATTATCATAACGCTATTAATAGAGTTCAATTCTACAGATTTGAAAGGATAAACTTCGAAGTTTTAAGTATGTCATCTTGTCCAATTGTAACGCACAAAATGTCCAGTTTGATAGAGCTTAAAGATTACTTTACTCTACTGGGTGAGGTGGCCTTTGGGTTGGGACTACTTTATTTTGGGGTCCGTGAGCCATCAGGCCACCCCGGCAGTTTTGACTGGGAACAAACTATATGGAATAAGTTGACTAAAACCATTTATGCTTTCTTAGATGTTTCGTATTACTTAAATTTGGATCGATGTTTGAACGGAGGACCAGTAAACATGGATGTTACACCTCAAATTCGAGGTCCATTGGTCTTCGCGGTGAGCAACAATTGTTCCAGTGTCCACTACTTCTCGACCATCAGGGTTTCATGGGTGACTTACAAGTCAGCGTTTAACATCGTGTGCTAGGATGATGATTAATGATTGCAAATAAAGAAATAAATTACAGCAACGAAAATTAAACCTTTTTGGTTTCGTCTGATGGCTTTTGTGTCAACTTGAGTTCGATAAACACCTATCTTTGTGTAATGAAATGAATTATTTTGTAAAATAAACTGCCAAGAACGACTTCGAGTCTGTATATATATTGTACAGAAATATCAGATAAATCGATCATTCAGAAATTTTTGACTTTTCAAGAGAAAGCGACTCAAAACCGCTTCTTTCTGAAGCATCGTTTGTTTTGTTTGATAACTGGGACAATTATTAAAACCTTGGTTCCAATATCAAATGCATTTCACAAGTCGTTTCGGTTGTGAAAATTTTCCTTTTTACTGACTGGTTTATGTTACATAGTGTAAATGAGTGCAACATAGATGTATACTTATCTATTCTTGTTTAATAAAAGGACAATCCTGACGGACTATGATCCCAGATTGATTCTACATTAGTGCATCTTTTTGACGATCCCACTATTGCCGGCTGCCGGCGGTGCTAAAATATTGACACTTCGTGCAAGGTCTACTTGCAAGACATGCTTGCTGATGTGTTTACATGTACATGTATTTACAAGGACATGACATCAACTCCTTTTGCAATTCTTTCGACCGCGAGTCAACTATTTTTCAAGTTTTATCTCTCGGAATCGTGGACACGACACGACGAATAAGTCTATTTGAGTATACTGGCGTCATAGACTGACCAATTCTGGGTTAGAACTTCCTAAGTGGGCGGCACTGCCACAATGACTATAACAATAAGTACATCCTTACGATTCCCTGAATCAAGATGCGAATCATTAGGTCCATACATCGTTATTGATTCTACAAAACATGCGGATGTCTGCTGCCCTATAAATCTCATCCGGATCATACACAAATACATGTAGACATCCTGATAACCTACCTACCTACATACACACATATGTACACACATATGTGGATGGATGGATAGATAGATAGATAGATAGGTAGATAGATAGATAGATAGGTAGGTAGGTAGGTAGGTAGGTAGGTAGATAGACAGACAGACAGACAGACAGATAGACAGATAGATAGATAAATAGATAGAGAGATACATAGATAGATAAATAGATTGATAGATACAAGCATGCATATATACATAATCGCGATACAGCGGCGTAGCTAGAGTTTGGGCCACCCGGGGTGGTCCTTGAGTTTGGCCCCCCCCTACACACATCAAACATGTTTAAACAAAAAGTGAAAACGACGTGTAGGCAACAACCTGTGACAAAAATTAGGACACCATGTTTACTTCTGAAGTGAAAAAATTAATTACAACATTCTACAAAGTTATTTACTGCCCCCCCTCCCCCCCAGTAGTTTCACCCTTGCGAGGATCAGCTCGAAGTGAGCCAGCGACCGCTTGCTCCGAGGAGTGGAGTCTCAGAATTCGCTTTGCGATTAGCTTCTTCTTGATCTGTCCATCGGGAAGCATTTTATCTCGACTTTCTGAAGTATTTCTTCTCGAATTTCTTCTCGGCCGAATCCTGGGATTATTATTATCATTTTACAACTAATACCAGCAAATTAGTTTCGATATTGATTATTTATCAATATTAAACGTATATTTATAGATATATAATGTATTTACAGAACTTTATAGGTTATTTCCTTTTTTAATGAAATAAATGCATTTATACCAATGCTATTATTAATTAAGCACAACTAAGCGCTTAAATAGATATGATGGTCAATAAGGCCATCTTCAAGGGAACACAATCAGTACCATTGTCAGAAATTTCCGACAGTAAGCGGTGTTTTCGTGGAAAAATAAAATTGTGTCTGGCGTCTTGAATCCTTCTAGTGTCCCGACAGAAAAAACCCAATATTTTTTCATTGCAGTAGAACAAAAGTGCCGCCCGATGCGGACCGCCCCCCCTCACCCCCCTATCTACGCTAGTGTCGCAGTATAAAGATAAGAACCCAGCACATAATTCTTAAATGTATCGCCATAGTAAAGGATGCAAGTCGAAAAGTTTTAAAACATGTTTACTGACGTTTCGTTGCGGCTTGCAACATCTTCAGAGTATAGATTTACAAAGGTGAGAAAAAACTATATATGGATCTATAATTACGTACTAGATTTTTCTCACCTTTGTCAATCTATACTCTGAAGAAGTTGCACTCTGCAACGAAACGTTAGTAAACAAGTTTTAACACTTTACGACTTGCGTCCTTTACTGTGGCGATACATTTAAGAATTCTGAGCTGGGCTCTTATCTTTATATTGCGATTGCGTTTACCGCACGGAAGTTCAATGGCCAACATCCATCCATCCATCCATCCACTCATCCATCCATCCATACATGCATACATACACATTTACATGCACATGCTGCATAGCCTTGCCTGACACCTGTGGTATGGCTGACAGGTAAAAGCTGAATACAAACTCTCGATAGCTACCGATAAGTCCACAAATATTACACAAGAAACGAAATAGTAAAGCATGGAAGCATTGTGTATCAAGAATTACCTAGAAAAGATAATTGTGGAAATAAATGTCGCACAACCATAATTTGAATATGAATTATACAAGATTAAGAGCAATTTACAATATTCGTGTCTATGTTTTATGGAACAGTGGTATTTTCTTACCCAAAGAATTCTGATGCTCCCCCCCAAAAAAAAAGAAAGAAAGAAATTAATTGCGATTGCCTTACTACACTATGCCATAAGGAATATGGATTGATAACGATAGTGAGGTAGAATGAGAGAAAACTGCCAATCAAGAAGCCAGCTTTACACATCGGACAACCTGCAATATTACCCAAATTATTTCATCGTTGGCTCAGTTTCGTTTGTTCTCCGGAGGTTGATAACTAACTTGTATACCTCATAAAGAATTTCATATACTTTCGACCAAAATTTCGCCATTTCAATATTTTTGTTCGACAAGTTAAATACTTCTTTTGGAACTTCATCAACAAGAAACCCGAAGTTTGATATATCGCTTAAACACTGAGGTCAAGGTATGTAACCGACTTCATTCTCATGCTCATATATCGCTTAAACACCTCGGTCATGGTATATGACCTTTACATAACATGCTTTGAATAAACCAGTGCAAACACACAAGAAAAATGTAAAGTTATTACCAATTTCGAAGCCAGGAAACTGCTGATATCGATGAGTCAGGATCATACGTGTGCTGATAATTTCCCTCCTTGATTCATCTTCATCAAGTTTGATGCAGGGCTACGGTAAACTAAAATTAAGCAGAAAAGCTTTCTGAACCAAACGGACATGCTTAACATTTTCCAGACGAAGCCATTTTCTAATGCCTTGAAAATGAGTCCTTAACCGAATCTGAGCTGCTCACTTTGAATCCACAACAGCACAATATGGTGACATGTAAATCTTCGTCAGGTATGGTTTTTACTTGAGCATATCTAAAGATATTAGACCAGAACAAAAGGCAAGACAAAAGAATGGAACTCCTGCGGGAGCCAAGCTCTGACATACGGTTTCGGCATTAACAGAAGATTACTTGTAAGCCAATATTTAGCGAAATGAAGGACAACAGGCAAAGATGAGAAGAAATCTGTTTGAATAAACGGATATACTTGTGTATCAATTGAGATGTTATGCTTAATTTTTGACGTTTAATATTTTGCATATGCTGATGTTAGCACTGAAAGCATTGTTTGGAGAAGGATTGCTTCAATGTTCAAAATTAAATGGACGAGCTCGCCCTAGAAAGGGAGAGATTGCTCCCCCCTTAATGCTCACTGTCTGATATGTCGAACAACTAGAACAAAAGTGCAGGGGCGTAACCAGCTTCTTAATCTTTAGTGGGCAAAATCAAAAAAATTTCCTCAAAATGAGTTTCAAACGTGAAGAGCGAGCAAAACTGCGAAGGGTCCTGAGGCTGATTTTTAATTTAGTTAATCACATCTTATTGACTGCATAATCATGTTATGGACACAAAACACAACAAAAATGACGGAAAACGTGATAAGATACATTACAGAAACAATAATCGTTCACCATTCTATGGGTAAACGTCAAATTTTCATTGTGCTAAATGTGTCGATTACAGAATCATAATCAATGGAATCAGCCCTCCCTTCGTTTCCCTTTCCTATTTACATTATTCCCTTTTCTTGTCTTTCTGTTTTGCTTTATTTCTTCTTCCTTTCCTCATTTTTCTCCTTTCTTTCTTTCTTCCTTTTTTCCAAATTTTTCTCCTTTCTCTTCATCTTTCTTCTTTTATTTCTCCTTTCTCAATTTTCCCTCACTTATTTGCTCCGGGTGGGCAAGCCGCCTACCCGGGAAAGTCCTGGCTACGCCACTGCAAAAGGGCATCAAATCCAAATCCAAAACAAGGAGAGAATAAAGAAACAAAAGAAAAAGCCAGTGACGGTTCCAGGATGGGGCCCAGGGGGCATGCCCCCTTTCAGTGAGAGAATAACAATTGTAATTTACGATAAAATTTGCTTACTAACTGAAGAAGTAGGAAAAGATAACAGCTGCAAGTATTCATCTTCCAAGTAGTTTATAAAGTACAAGTTAAAAATTTTACTATACATACACACACACACACCATATATATATATATATATATACGAATATAGACAAATATAGACAAATATATCTTGAGTGAAACCATATGCAGGCAGAGTGCTCGATACCGAAGTAGAGCAAAATATGAGAGAAGTGAGAGACAAAACTCGGATTACTTCATAGAACTTTTTAATCAGGACAAATTTGTTTCGTATGGCAAGCTAAGTTTGCCACACTCGTCAGGTGATAAACGCAATTATCACCTGACCAGTGTGGCAAACTTAGCTTGCCATACGAAACAAATTTGTCCTGATTAAAAAGTTCTATGAAGTAATCCGAGTTCTGTCTCTCACTTTACTCTTATATAAATATATATATGTATATATACGTGAACTTTTGGGTTTACGAAATGCAAAGAGGGCTCAATAACGCAAAGAAAGAGCAAATGGAATTATATCGCTTACCTCAAAAAGTCACTACAGCCTGTTTCATCTTGGGAAAGAATCTTCAGTCACCTGAAGATTCTTTCCCAAGATGAAACAGGCTGTAGTGACTTTTTGAGGTATATATATATATATATATATATATGTATATGTATATATATACACACTGGCGGTCAAAAAGAACTGCTCACTTGTGGTGCAGATAGTAACTTGGTTTGAGGCTGTTAGGACTAGCCTCTCTCAGTCTTTGTCACGTAGTGGAAGTAGAGACACTCTCACCATGTTCAATCTGCATCTCTGCTTAATTTTCCTGTGCAGTCTTACAGCCATTTGACTTGTTTTTCTCACCATGATTCTGTCCTCTCTCTACGTAGTCTTCCTTTTTCGTCCAGGGATCTTCTAATCTTTAACACTTCCAGTAAGTCTCGGCTTCTTCAAAATATTGCTGACAGTTCTCTGAAATTGACTGTTTTGGCATAGGAGTGACCAAACACTCACTGGTGGTTGGCAAAAACAATCTCAACTAAACAAGTGATTCTTCTGTAGAACCTCAGAGCCGAAGAAGTTTTACTGCTTAATTACGACTCGAAGGCTGTCCCCCCCTTCAAGCCAAGTCTGGATCCGCTAGTGAAGGACAGGCATTTAAAACGCAAATCGGGACAAAATTCAGGAGAAATACGTGACCCGTGGCGGTTAATGGATTATGCACATTTTCGATCTTTGAAATGATTGTAAGTTCTCTGCAGAATGTATCTTACTTTAGATAAAAAATATAAAAATCAGGTACTTGTCAAATTGCTGGATTTTCTTTTGTTTCTATGATAGCATTGCTTTAGGAACTTCGCTATTATTGCGATTAAGTCACGTTATCTTCAGCTTTCCTCAAATTCGAATGAGGTTGGATCTTTCGAAGAAGAATAACACAGCTAAATATCAGAGAAGATTCCAATAACATACTTTTTGCAGTAAACTTAATGCATAGATAAAATTTCTGTTTTATGAAAAATTTCCATAATTAAATATGTTGTTACACTTATTTTGTTCACTTCGCTTAACAAGTCTCAAAGAAATTCACCAAAAGTTTAAGGTTGTATTACTGCGGATAGTGCTGTCCTGAGAGAGAAACAATTCGACTGTATCACCGCCTGTGCATGCGTGTCAATCCATATTTAGTTACCAGTCCCCTATTAAAACAAGCTTAGGGGACCAACAAAACGACTACAAAGACGGAATTTGGAAAAAAAACTAACTCTATAATTTATTGTTATTAATTTTAGTAGAAATATCAGTTGGACCGCGGTAGCGCAACTCACAGAGATTAGAAAGTCTCACAGTTGATTCCTCGCTCTTCGACACCTAGGTCCAATACTGGAACTCGTTTTTAGTATATCACAAGACAGGTATTCTACATCCAGAATTACACGAGAATCGTAAACAATCAACTCCGTTCATTATCATTCAACCTAGAAACATATTGGTGTATCATTTAATTTTATCGTTTTTGGTTTTTGGAAATTTTCGAAGGTATTTGGATCTCCAGTTGATGCATAAATCTTGTTCGTCAATCAAACTTCATCACCTTCCAAAAAGAAAATCAAATAAAACATGTCAAAACGAATTTGAAAAGTAGCTAGCATGAAGTAGCAACAGTTTACCGTGACTTTTGTTCCTCTATTGACTATGCTGTAGTATAAAGACATTTATACCTTTCCAGTCCGACACGTCTTCCCTTGACGAGTAAAATCTGCGTGCCTTAGCCAGAGTAAAATTGTCTGACGTTAATTAAAGTGAAATTCAAACGTCGATTACGGACCGAAAGGAAATAATCGTGGTTTCCTTAATCCTTTCCGGTTCGAGACGCCAATCCTGATCCCTTTGACTATTAAAATCTACTGGTGTTAGCCAGAGTTAAACGAACTCTTTTTGGTTCGTATCCGACCTTTTGATTTTGCTTCGGAAAATGCCAGACGATTTTATTCGTCAAGGATAGACATCTCGGACCGGATTGGAATGGGTTACGAAGTCGGACGCGAACTGTGAATAGCTAAGGTGCCAATGAACTCAATCTACATATCTGGAATGCTAACTGGCCAATGAAAAGTGAAGCCAAGGTGGCCGCCCATGGAGGCCAATTTTGGACATCAGTTTCAGTTCCCTACGCGGGCTTGTATGTCAGTTTTAGTCTCCCACGCGACTTTTTACATTTTCTGACAAGTTTTCTTTGGAAATACACACAAAACATGCCTTCAAAACATAGAAATAAGTTTAAGAATTTTAAATATATTTCGACAAAGTCAAACCAAGTTAAAAGTTATATATTTTCACGAAAACGTACGATAAACATACCAAACATACGATAAACCTGATAAAATGGTCTCGAAATGTTACTTGAAGAAACTACTAAATGCACGTCCTTTTTTTACCGTTAGTTTACCGTCTTCAGACAATTTAGTACACTTCTTAGGCCACACGGCAATAACGAATTCTTTTAAATAATCGATTATGTAACCAAACCAAAACTAAAGATTAAAGTTGTGCAAAGGACTGGAACTGACGTACAAGATCGCGAAGAGGACTAAAACTGACGTCCAAAATTTCCCTCCATGGGCGGCCATCTTGGCTTCACTTTTTGCTCTAGTGAATGACTGGGAGTTAGCATTCCAGATATGTAAATTGAGTTCACTGGATTGCTTATGATGGCTAGAATGCAGTTTAGCCCACCCATATTGCCGCTGGTCTTTGTTGCGGGCTCAGTGAGCAAGTGAGACAGCGTTTGGCGGGAAAATTATGCATGCCAACGCATTAATATGTTTATTTGGAATGAAAGAGACAGAGAACATCGTGAAGAAACAAAAGCTATTTACTTTCCTATTACCTACATTTAATCAGGGTAAGGGTTAGGATTAGAGTTGGGGTAGGAGTTAGAGTTAGAGTTTGGGTTTGGTCTGGAAATAATGCTAGACGTTAATGATGAAACAGTGATATTAGCCAGCACGTCAAATCGTAAGTGTTTTTCGAGTAGTAAATCTTCCCAAAGTATTCTTATCTTTTTTAAATTTGCAGATATCTTCATGAACTAGCGGTTATTTTGGTTCGTGAGAACACTGAGCTATGCTGTTTAAATTTCGCACGAAAAGCTCGTTTTCTTGTTTGCTGAGCCGACGGCGAAAGACCAGCAGCCAGGTGAGTCTGCCAAATTGCAGCAGTACTGCTTATTATAAACCAGGATGATTTTACTTGAATATTTGACCTTGTGAAAGCGTCTTATTCTTAAAAACTTGCATTACCCAGACTTACGCTATTCTTAACACGTGCCACTTCATCACAGTCTTGTGTGGATTCATGGTAACTTCTTTCCAGTGTTCGGCTTCTCTTGGAAAACTCGAGCCTTTCTCCAGTCGGACCATGCCTACAACATCATTCGAGCCGGAGAAGGTGTAGCGGAAAATTGTGATCTGGAGGCGGAAGTCATCGAGCGTTACTCTTGAGTCGGTTGAAATTGGGATGTCGAAGGTTTCGTCAAACAAGGGATGTACTTTGTTGCTCTTCTGCTTCGTATTCTTTACGTAAAGCACTTCATCCGCCGAACTCAATTCCACAATGACAAACGGAGCTTAAAGCAAGCAAATAAAACAATGATTACGTAGATGAGAACCAGGATAAAAAAATAACAAAAATTAGAGAAGGTATCGCAATCATACGTAAAAATGATTACGATACTAGGAATCATTGCTTGCGATAACAAAAATTGCTGCCACGTTCACCAGTCTAATTACAATATACAAGCTCAGTCCGATGTAATTTAGATATAATCCCTGAATGACATTCCGATTTTAATTTTAACATGTTTTTATCAATTCATTATGATAAAATAGTGCTTATATTTTTGCCTTATATGTGTAATTAATTTTAAAAACCTAGTTTAATCATTTGTACGCAATCGTATAAATTATAGTCAACATTTAATTTTGTAAATGAACTGCTAATTACGATTTATTAAAACTAAAATTGAACTTAAAGTAAACTGAAACTACATTTATCGTATAATTCAAAGTTTGATGACTAAAAGATCATAGCATAATCATATTTTTTTGTCATAGCTTTGTATTTAGTATGATAGCAAGAATAGGTAATAGACTGCTCCGAGGCTCTCAGATATATTAACTGCAGGTAATTTGGGACCTTTGGCTCCAAAAGGCCAAAAGAAAAGGCACAAATTCAAAAAAACAGACATTTTCAGAATTTTGGGAAGCATTTTCGATTAATATCCAGTTCTGGAAGATTTGGACTATGGGGGCGAAGAAGTGTAATTGAGGACCCTGATTTTTGTTAATTTTCGTTAAATACTTATGGTGCAATGTATTTACATGCAAACTAAAAGAAGTATCCCATGAAACAATTAGATCTTTGAGAATCTTTTATCCGGTTCAACCAACAGCAACAAACGTTTTGGTTGCCACGAGCTCTACAAAGAAAATTTTGATATATCTGCAATTTGAAAAGCAAATCGATGGTATAGCGGAAAGAAATCAGAAACATTCGATAACTTTTACAATAGTTGTTCGAACCCCCTTTCTTTGAAGTACAGTTTCCATCCATTGCTTGTTAACTCAAAATGCTTGCAAGAACCAATTTTAAGTGCAACATTATATACCTTACCTCCCATAGTTTTCCTCATTGTCTTGGCCAATCCCATTGCTCTCACAATACCGACACGAAGAATGCCGGCAGTTGCTTGGTGACACACAGAAACCAACAGCTCTCCATGAAGCTAGAAGAAAACATTGTACGTGACGCCTTTTACTGTGTTTATGGCGAAAATGGTGTTAAATTGTTTTATTATATGGTTAGCGCTACTTCCCGTAAAATAGTGCGTTCTGATTGACCGAGACGCTCTGACTGGCATTCATTACTTTTCCGTATTGGACAGGTCCAAATTACAGCTGCATCAGCAAATTTATCGCCCAGGTTTCTGCCACCTTAATCCTTTGTAAAACGTATTTGAATCTGGTTCGTTTGTCTTCAAAGCAGCTGGGAAATTTTCCCAACCAAAACTTGCTGGTCTGTAGGAAAAACCTTACTGCACGAAAAACCTCAGTTTATTACCATTGTTTTCATTTAAATGTCTAAATTATTGGTTTTTATACAGGAATTTGCAGCAAACTGACATTTCTTTGTGCTCTTTGCATACAAAAGCGCGTGGCAACTAGCCCTGTCACGCCGTACGCATGTAACATATCTTATCAGTATATTTTGCTTGTTTAAAAGGAGCCATATAATAAACTTCTTATTAAACTCGTCCGCTTGGTCATCAATGGAAAATATCAGACCGGGTTCTTTTATTTACGGACCTCACTCTGCAGACTCGGTCCGTACTGTCAGACCTGGTCTGATATTTTCCCGTAATGAGCGCGCTCTCGGTTAATATGAAGTTATTAAACAATGATTTAATACTGCTTTAAATCTGTGTTAAATGTTCATAGGCCATAAGGAGAAAAATTATCCTGTAACATCACAACTTACCTCAGTCACCGAATGTTCTAATTTCAGTGTATAGGCTTTTAACTCAAGCAAATCCTTTCCACACAATCTTAGAATAGCTTTCCCGAGAACTTTGTTCCTTACAAGGCTGTTCTTTCGGCTTAGCGTGAACCGTAACGTAGCTCTCTGCAAATCGGACGCTTCTTTGACCAGGTAAGAAAAGGTACGCTTCACCAGAGATTTCGTAGAATCGGACCAAAGTTGCATTTCGTTCTTGTAGGGTTTCTCGAACAAATAGAAAGCTACCTTGATGTAAGAATCAACCAGGCTTCGTTCTTCGTTGGGGTTATTCACGTTCAACACGCACACCTTGAGTAGTCGCTCCTCTTTACTATACCAAAGGTTGACATCTAAACTTCCCAATCCCGGAGTTAAGCTTTCCATACTTCCCATGAATGACCGTAACCCGGAAGGGTTAAAATTTAACTCGGAGAGGGCTTTCTTGTGTGATTTTTCCAAAACCATTGCATCTGAAAATCGTCGAGGTCGGTCGATTTTTGATACTGAAGGAAAGGGCCGCGTGGGAGTGCTAGGCACAGTCGCACCAACTTTTGGACTCAAAGGGGGTTTCCCTGTAACTTTAAGCGTTCCATCAAAAAGGACTTTTGACTTTGGGTCGGGGCTAGCAGGAGTCTTTCGAGGAAACGGAGGCAGGAGTCTTTCCTTTGCACCACTAAGTGAAGGAGAACGATGTCCATCTGAAGAATCCCCATCATCATAGCTTTCTTTCCGAACCCCTGAAGTAGAATTATCGTTCATGTTGAGTTAAGAAATAAATGGAGCAGTAGAAATAGTAGTTTTCAGATAATCGCTGGAGAAACAACAATAACAGTAATGACACCAGTCACAACAAATGTAACCGTAACTGTTACGTTAGCAGTAACAGGAAATGGCAACTACAACAGCAACAGCAACAGCAACAACAGCAGCAACAACAACAGCAACAGCAACAGAAATTGCATCAGTAAAAGTGACAGTGACAGTAGCACTGCCAGTGTCAGCGACAGTGTCAGGGACAACGTCAGTAACTGTGTCAGTGTCAGTTGTCAATGTCAGTGTCAGTTGTCAATGTCAGTGTCAGTTGTCAGAGTCATTGTCATTGTTAGTGTCACTGTCGGTGTCAGTGACGGTGACGGTGACGTTGATGTTGTCAGTGTCAGTGTCAGTGTCAATGTGTCAGTGTCAATGTGTCAGTGTCAATGTGTCAGTGTCAATGAGTCAGTGTCATTGTCAATGTCAGTGACAGTAACAGTAACAGTAACAGTAACATTAGCCATAGCAATCGCATTAGAAGTGGCTACATGTATCAATAATAACATCAGCAGTAGCGACAGCAAGTTGCAGAAGCACTGGATGATTAAATAACGATTAACTCAGACCATCATACTGGAAGGACCCATCCCCGTTAACAGATTGCGCAAAAAAATTGCTCGAAAGTAATCAAATTATTTGATCTGTTGTCGAAATATTGTCTCCTGAAGCTGCACTTAAATTTTTTCGTGAGCATCATGTCCATGGTCTTATTTTTCGGGAAATTAAGCTCTCGTATCCCCTGCACAAAAGGAACTTTCTAACTAGTAAACGACCAAGGTATACTTACGCCCAAACTTATAGAAGAGTGATTCTCGAGCTCGATATATTCCACTTTTACCGTTAGGAGACGGGGTATCTGTAAAGGATCTGTTTCTGTATTGATTGGGATCAATCTTTAACATAAAGACGAAAAAGATGAGAGAATTGAAATTGAAAGTCAGATGAGGAAGCAGAGAGAATTTTATTTTTCGGCTTACGCAAAATAGAAAAAAAAACCGAAAAGATCGGAAATCTTGGTCAACCAAGACTGATAAGGAGCCTTGTGATTGACCTGCGTACACGACTGGCTGATTGGGGGATCTGTTGTCATAGCGAAATTTACCAAGATCGAAGTTTCTACCAGTTTCAACAAAGACGATAAAAAGCATTTCGCTGCCGACAATTGCGAAAAGTTCCAAACAGTGAAAAATCAGCAAATTCTCAAAACCAGCATCCCTCATGAATGGGACATGAATTGCGGAATGATTCACCCTACGGAAAAACAACTGCATAAATTTTTGGGATGAGTTTGACGACGACTTTGAAATAAAGTCGAAAAATTATAACTCGTTTTATGTCTTGTTTCTCAGTTTTTCTTACTGTGCTGTTTTTCGACATCTGTTATTTTTTTGCTTAAAGAGGACAATGGGTAAAAATTTTCCAAGACTTATTTGTGCATCACTAAATAGAACATTTCAAATATTTTTCGCCTTTTATATTGAGCTATAGAAACATGAGTGCAAGTTTGGATTGAAGAGAAGTGGCAGTGGCTACTTGAGCCCAACGGGCAAGCATTTTCAACGCCAGTCTGAATTTTCACAAACGTCCAAGAGTATTTCTAAAATTCGACGAGAACTCGGTAAAAATGTTTTCCTTTTTTTTCTTTTTAATAGAATGATCTATAGAAATAGCATAAATAGATCTCATTTTCAGGAACACAAAAGCGTAGTCTCTTCTTATTGTTCAAGATGGCATACCTCATTATATCAATACGTTTTAGTATAACTACACTTGTGATCATAGAAAATTTGCCCAAGAGATTGGTCAAAAATTAAAGTCATGTTTCACTGTAATAATCAACATGTAAATGTAACTGCGAAGGCAATAACACAAAGTTACGCGGTTACCTTTGTATATGTTATCGAAGAATTTTTAAAACAACTCGTTCATTATTTTCTTTCAAATAATCGCCTATGTAACTTTTCTAGAACAATTGCCTTAGGCCCAGTGAATATTATTGAACGATCCCTCGAATTCGTCTTGGAAATTATCCAAATATTTGCGAATAATTGTCATTGCTAATAATCATTATGTCATTAATGACAAGTCAGTTGTTGTTGTTTTAAGTCTGATTATCTTACCGATGGTTGTCTTAAGACATTTTCAACGCTATGTCTCCGGGGTTGGGCTGCTTCTGGTGGTGGAGTGCCGGGTGGGCATTCAGTGTCACTGTCACTGAACGGCTGGACATGGACGAGCTTCGTGAGACCACCGCTGCTTGCTCTTTCTTCGTCAGTACTTGTGTCACTGCTCTCGCTATAACCGAGCAGGTATTGGACAAATCTTTCAATGTATGGCTTCTTGGGACCTTGCAGGACTGGTTGCAGATGAACACTTTGCGAATCCTGAAGCAAGTACGAGTTTTGTAGCTTCTTTCGGTACCTGAATATCATGAAGATGACTGCAACGAGCAGGACGACGAAGCAGGAGACAGTCGCTGATAGGACAAATATGCCCCACTTCATTGCTGTTAAAAGATGACCACATCAGAAAGTTGACAAAGAAGGAAAAAGAAATCAGCACTTTCGTAACCAGACGTCTCCATTGACAAGCAAAATGGTCTGGCCTTACCCAGAATAAAATGGTATCGAGTAAGGGACGCAAGGAGCTCATTGAAGTTAAGGGGACCTGGGAGGAACATTTAAGTCCAGGATTGGCGTTTTTCGGTAAATATTTACATCGACTTTATTGTTGACAATACTGGGACAATACTTACAGTTTTCACTGATGATAAGGAATACTACAGTGGATTGCTAATCTATTTATTAATAGACTAAATACAATTATAAAATGTTGTAGCCTATTTAAAATTTAATTTCAACGATACTAAAAGCGACTGTACAATTATCCGAGTTTTAACTGCATTTGCATACAACCCTGAAGTATAATGAAGTATCAACCATCGTTAACATTACACACAGTTGCTTAGAATTTTAAACACTTTGTTTCTATTTTAATTTTGAAATGCAAGTGTGTGCCACGGAAAAAAATTAATAAATACCTTTAATGCTCTTGCCATATCTGTTTTTAAAGAGGATCGAACGATATTGTGGCCCCTCCAAATAAATTTGTCGTCAGTTAGGAAAGGGTTAAGGAGAGTGTTTTCAACACTTTGGCGGCTGGAGTCCTCCCTTGACGAGCAAATTCATCTGACGTTGCCCAGAGTAAAATGGTTGAAGTGGCGTCCTGGCCTACTGGGAAGTCAGGAGATTTCCCGGTAGGCACTTCTTGTGGCGCTTATTAGTAGCATTGTTATATTTGGCTGAAAAGATTGAAATCCTGGAAAACTAGTTTACCACAGAAATGTTACCTCTTCTGGGTTTTTGTAATGTGAAGAAAACTATATTTGGGCGGAATTTGATTGCCTCTTAAACCTGGCATAATGGCATTGGTGGCAATATGTTGACTTGAACTTGCCTTATCGTCCAGTGAAATGAAAAGGCTTCTTGATAACTATGCGTATTGATTTCAACTGACAACAATCATAAGACTAGAATGTTGTCTGCAAACACCGTTTTGTGACAGCAGGATATCTTCGACTTTTCGGATAACCATCAACGCTTTTAATTAGTCTTTTTAAAAAAGACTAGATTGATGACAATCGTAGATAAATGATAAGTTTACCCAAGATTTTTTAAAATTGTTTGTAAAACTGTAAAATTAAAGAGAAATCATCTCTAGAACCGGGTAATGTTACGCACGAATGTCTCAAGAGTTTTAATTTTCACAATTTGCTTTCGTTTTGAGTTCATGTACCATCTATAATTTGGTGATGTTCTCCTAGGGTGTACACAGCAATGGGCACCTTTTCGAGTGAGAGTTTCCAGGACCTCTCTTGAAAGCCAACACGCCACTGAATCGTCGCCAGTCGAGAAACGTTTAAAGGTTACAACACATGAATGTAAAGTGTGTATGATCTGGCGTTGGCCAGAGTAAAATAATAGAAGTCTTATAACACCAGAAAAGATTTGACACTTTGACTGCGTGAGCTCTACCCTTCACGAGTAGAATCGTCTGGCATTAGCCAGACTGAAATAATAGAAGTCTTATCTCGCCGGAAAAGTTAAAGACAGTTGGAGGTTGATTGTTAATCCTATGGAGAAGGGGAACTTCTTGGTTACTCCAAGACCCTCATAGCTGTAGCTGCGAGATTTCCGGACTTTTGCTAAAATACTATTGGATTTTCACCGACAAAAACTTGGCTAAAAATGTTAATTTAAAAAAAAACTTTATAGCGCTCACTTTTGCAAAAATTCAGATATTCAATTTACAATCGTTTGTTTAAACTACTTTTTTTAAACCAAAGAAGGAATTTTTTTGTCGGAGGATGTTCATTTTATTTTAATAGTTAAAACTTCCAAGAGAAAGAATAAAATCGGTCAATCGATATATTTAAAAAATCCATAAAACTACAGATTTGTTTATTTCAAAGTCATAGCAACGTAATGTTTTGTTTCCACGTTAACAACAACAGTTTGTATAACCATAAATCGTTGAAGTTAGCCATCTTCAGAGTTCAAAACAAAGGACATATGTAGTGCATAAAGAAACACGAAATAGAAAACAGACAGGTGAAGTGACAATGTTTATTTTGCGGAATGAAGGGTAGTTGATGAATAATGGGCGGATACGAAGATTTTAAAAGTCGTACAAAACCCTATGAAGATGCACTAAAGAGGCTGCCAGTAATTAACGCGAACTGCCGACCGTAATTATGGTTTTACAACCGGAATCTCACTTATTATCTTCATTCAAAATGTAGCATGTGCACTCTGGGAGACATTGTCTTCTTTGCATTACTTAAAGAATGCCCTTTCAGACAATAAAATGAGTGTTTTGTACTCGGTTAACAATATATTGCTCGACCAAGGACGACAGCACAAACTCCACGTGTTCACGATAAGGAGATGTCTGGTTGAGCAAGGCAGTCATTAACTCCTTCCTAACAGGATCACTTTTTCCATTATATTTTACACCTTCTAACGCAAGGCAATTTTTTCGTGAACAAGAGACATCCTGCCGGTGAATTGAAGGGTTGCGAAAGAGAAAGAGAGTTAATGATTCACCTTGTGGGGCCATTGAGGCTATCGTCAATGATACCAACGTAATAAGACGCGGCCCCCGTAGTCATCCCTGCAACAAGTAAAATCGAGGGGAATTTAGCGAAGTTTGCGCATCTCTTAGCCTGGGTCACAAGTAAGAAATCCGAACCACAGTCAAATGTGCTGGCCATCTCGACTATCACGACCGTTCCACGTTGTGGTGGATTAACAATTTATGATGGATTTATCACACTAGTTGCTATTTATATATATATATATATATATATATATATATATAATATATATAATAATAATATATATAATAATAATATATATAATAATATATAATAATATATAATAATATATAATATATATATATAATATATAATATATATATAATATATATAATATATATATATATATATATAATATATATATATATATATATATATATATAATATATATATATAATATATATAATAATATATATATAATAATATATATATATATATAATAATATATATATATATATAATAATATATATATATATATAATAATATATATATATAATAATATATATATATATAATAATATAGTAAGATTTTGCTTAAGAGTATATGGTTGCAACTTAATATATATATATATAATATATATATATATGCTTATATAAATATATATACATATGTGATAGTTCAAGAATTAGTAGTTCGCCACTTTAAGTCCTATCCCTCAAATAAAGTAGCGGCAGGTTTTTTGAAAATCCATCCTCTTCCGTGGAATTAACATTTAGTTGATCAAGAGCTAAATTCTCGGTCTTGCACCTGTAATCTTATCGACCGTATCGGATTCAAATATACACTTCAAACGTTATTTGAATCTTAAATAATACAAACTTAAGAGATATCTTTACTTTCCGAACATCACCTCCAATTTTAGCAGAATGATTCGACTGTATAGTTTTAGTCAAAGTTATAAATGAAAGCCTTTTTCTTAATTTCTTGGCGTACAAAATAAATAATGCAGTAATGAAAATAATTTCTTGACAAATATGTTTAGAAATGTCTACCCAAATCAGCAAGAGCCTATTTCAGCCCACATACTATCCAAACCAAAACGTGCATGGGTTTGACATTTCCCACCTACCTCGTTAGCATATGTGTAGTTAGTGTTTGTATAATGGTTGTTGTTGAATTCGTTTAAACCTTACACAGAGTAATCTATAGCACCTCTTTTAATATGCGTGAAGAACGACTAACGGGCAGATATACTCAAATGATATATTATTCAACCTAATTTATCTTATTAAGAACTTGAAAAAGCCAAGAACTCACTTTACAAGATAGCCTCGAAAAGATCCAACCTTTTTATAAACAATTACGAGAACCGTTTCCATTTACTATGACTGTTTCAGCAATTAGAATACCAAATTTAGTCATCCTGTCTGTCTGTTACACGGCAAACTCTGGGTACGCGTTGATTTTGGCACTGAGTATACCAAACAAGGCTTGGCTTAATGTGAAAAAACGTCTTCCGAATTGAGTTACTATGGCAATTAAATGTTAAGGGAGTCGTTTCGGTACTCAAAAGTGCTTGAAATTAACACTTAGAATTGCCAAGAAACGGATTTTATATGTGAAATATGTCACACACTACCTGCCCGAAATAAGGTCAAAAAGAACGAACGGTTCATGATCTCTCGGAGTTTATAGAACTTGACTGGAGGTCTACGTTTTGCACTACCTTCGTTTCAAAATTTCTCGGCTGAAATCAAAGGATTGCGAACCATTACACCGGATAACTTAATTATAAATTGTCATGTCCCTAAACTCTTTCGCAGCAGAGTCAGTCTTCTTTTATTGTGCTCTACGTCTAACTCCAGAGAATTTTACTAGTTAAGGAGATGACATCCACCCGAGAAAGTGGGAAGTGTGCTTGAGGACTTTGGGATATGTGACGTAAGACTTGTAATATTGCAAATCCGGTCATAACCACAAAATTGAATTTAATTGCATAAATAGAATAATACAATCTATAAATAGAAGGAAGCTTATTTTGCAAGCAAACACCCAGTGGATGAACGGTTTATAGTTTAGTTCAACTATTTTTACAATTAAGCATATAAAATTTAACATACAACACATTATATAGAACATGAAAAGCTTCTTCATATATCAATTAATAGCCATTACTAGACAACGATTTTAGGAAATTAAGTGAGAAACAAACTCCGACCATTATCATGTAAATATAAGATTTAAGTAAAAATAAGACGTTTATTTTTTGGACTTTGCTTCTTACTTTGTATCAATGAAGTTTTGCTATGTTTTAAGAGGGTCTAGACCTCCAACAGATTTTTAGCAATCTTGATTAGCGGTGTAGTGCATGGACGAAGCACAGCACTTGTTTTGTCTATTACGACTCTATCAAGCAATGTAGGTTTTCTTCGAGCTCTCCGGTTTTCTTCTGTTGTATTACTGAACCTACGAGGGCTGCCCCTCGCTGGACTCGGAGAAGAACAGCTTAGCTTGACGACAGGGTGATCCAGTATTTACAAAGACGCTTTACTTTATGATTAAACTTAACGCGATTGAATTTATGTGCTTAGGAGAAGTTGTAAATTCAAAATGTGAGTGCTGTAAAAAAATTTTGTTTGAAATATTGTTATAGACACTTCAATAAATTTGTCGGAACTAGTAACCTATTGTTTTATTCGATGACATAAATATCAGATGTACTTCTGGCGTTATTCTCGTGGTTTTATTCGGGGGGTAGAGGGCAAGGGGAGAACTGACCAATGATTAACTCTCTAATTACTATCTTAACCTTGGAAGTCACTTTAGAGTTTAGACTATAAGTAACAACTAACTAGAAGTTGACAATATTCGGTAAGTAGCAACTATATTACTGAAAGGATTTTCGTAAAACCTTGTTATTCCACCCGAGCATCAAAGGCATTTTCCTCCAGTAGGGAGATCCGTTAAAATGATATTTTTTGCTTAAAGTAAATGGTTTGTACCCTCGGAAGAAGGGTACACATTGATGATGGTAGATCGTCCAGGTTGTCCCTACAGACTGTTGGTGACTGACGTTTCGAAGGGCTCAGCGTCAGTCATTTTCAACAAAGATTCTGAAGATGACCGCCACTGGGGCCGTGGAAACGTCAGTCACCAACAGTCTTTCACAAGACTACACTAACTGAATAATCTACCATCACCCACATGTTCAGTTTATTTCCACTCGTCGACATGTTCATCGTGGTGCAGACAAATTGCTGTGAAAACCTTAATGGTTTATTCCTTGTCCTAGCCCTAAATACCTCGACATGCATAAAAATAAACTTAACGCTCCACCGCCCCTACATATTTGGACGAATTATTTAGGACAATTTCTTGAAATTTTAACTAATGGTGAATTGGTTTACTACTAACTATCCCCCAAGCTTAGTTTGCTATTGAAGATCTTATTTTTTCCTCTCTCTGCATAATACCATGTGTATATGCATATGTGCATACATGTATGTATGTATGTATGTATGTATGCATGTATGTATGTATGTATGTTCACGTGTAATAATGTATATGGAAAGACCTGACACGGTTATGATTTTCTTTTGTATTTTCCCCATGAATTCTTAATAAATTTTAGAAATATATATATATATATATATATATATATACACAGATACATACAGTATGTTTACATATATATAATTACATATGTACATATTTTCATTTATATATTTACATACACATGTTTACATATATGTAAACATATGTGTTTACATACGTCTGTAATATTCAAAAACCTTGTATGTACATATGTGCTTATATATTGTATGTACATATGTACATATGTGTTTACATACATATGAAATATTCAAAAACCTTGCAGGAGTACTTTATCGAGATTTCAAAAACTCATTAAGAATTCATGAGGAAAACACAAAAGAAAATCATAACCGTGTCGTGTCTTTAAATGTGATAAAGACACGCGTGGCTTTATCCTAAATTTCTCTTCAAGTTTTCTTCAATATTTTTCGCCTTAGAAAACAGAAATTGCCAAACTAACGTAAGGAATTAGCGTATAAAACGTTTCGTTTTTGAAGCCGTTCAAAAAACTCGCAGTTTGTGCTTTATCGGGCCTAAAACACTCTGCTGTCGCCTCGCGTTTTAAATCCGATAAAGCACTCCTGCTCGTTTATTAAACAGTACTTAAAACACCAGGCGATAGCTGAGTGTTTTAGATCCGATAAAGCATGTACTACGAGTCTTTTGAATGTCTCATAAAACCAATAACCTAATACGTTGACCCGCGATGAATGTTTGGAAATTTATGTTGTCTAAGCCGAAAAATTGAACTTCTTCACATATAAAGTCACACGTGTCTTCATCACATATGAAGACGCGACGTGCGCGGTTATGATTTTTCTTTGTATTTATCCGATATGAAATCCATCCTATGATGAAAACGTTATTTCGACGTTCCGGAGCACTGCCTCTTTGTGAAGAAGCAAAAAAAAAAAAAAAGAAAAAAAAAAGAAAAAAAAACAAAAGAAAAAAAAAACAAGATCTAGGAGGTTATTTACAATGGTAACGACTATGAGACTCGATAAAAATTTCAAGTAAGGAAAAACGTGTTCAGAAAAAGTCCCTAAGGTTTTAACCCTTTGGTAGAAAACAATCCAGTTTATAAGTCTAAACACCTTTCTTTGTTGAATTCTTTACATCAGCCTCATCCGTTACCTTCTGCGATTAATCCCAATAATTTCCTCATAGCCCAATTCGTAAATGTCTGCGTACAAATGCGCTTTCGCAATACCCTTTTCAGCCCGTACCATATTTCTGATAACTACTCCTATGATTATTAAATCTTTCTTAAAATTAAATCTTTCTTTATCATTACAAGAAAAAATTTGAATAAAATATACTTAGGCACCAATATGCAGTAAGCAGGTATGAAAGTGTTCGTCGAGGTTAATATGGCATCAATTATACGTCGAACAAACTGATGAAACATCGCATTGTGATTTATTATTGAAACGGATGTCCTGATTGGTATTAAATCATAGTAAGAGGTAAAAGACAAGTAAAATCCATCAGGAACGCTCAACGAACTTCTCTCGTCCCAGAGCTGTCAACTACTTTGACAAAACAGGGGCCCCTGTAGGGCTCAGTCCCTACAGGAACCGTAATACCTTCATTATCCGAACCACGAACGGGCGGTTTGACGTAGGAATGTTTGTTTTAGTTAATTCCTTTTAATTTTTAAGCCTTCTTAGTCCAAATTCATTGAAAGCAAACAAAGGCCAACGGAGATCAAAAAATCTTTCACTCATAAAGTATCATTGTCTTGTACACACTTATTGTTCGGATAAATGGATTTTCATCGACAAACATAGTGAACCATTCAGGACCAGAGTATGAATTTATATATCCATAGTAAGTTGCCGGAAGTTAGTAAAATCAATGACAGACAATGGTTGCCGATTCTTGTGGTTTTTGCGGGTATATTTTTCTAACTTTCAGACCCTTTGTAGGAATAAAAACCATGCCTCCTATACAAATCTTTAGTAGGTAACATTAAAACCGAAACAATTCACAAAATGCTTTAGAAGAACACTATAGAAAGGCTTTTGTCTACAGCAAGGATATTGGTCATTCCACCAATCAGAAGAAGCATTTTGAGAGTTTTGAAGTGTATTAATTTCTTACTTTGTCTTAAGCGGTCAAACTTACAGACAAAAGCAATCATTAAAATAAGATTAAAATGAAAAAATACTTTTATTGAACAAGACATCCTACGTTCACCTCACGCGCAGTACCGTCTCGATTGTATTAATCTCGTGGTTTCACTGTGTCCCGTGAAATACGTGTGTTCGTAAAATATTAACTTATCTTGCCACTTAAAAGGGAAAATCTTTTCATTTTCTGAAACTTTTGTTTTATTCGAACATTGCAAAGAAAAATAAATTTACGGAGCTGGGTGTAGTTTAAGTCTCTATCCTCGTCGTCGGTTTTTAAATATTCGAGAGAGCTTATGTATACATTTCGCTTCACGCTCTACATAAGAAAAGATCAATGTTTCCTTGTATGCATATAAAGTTAGTTGAATACACAAGCTTTTTGTATCATGAAATGTCAACCATTTTATTAACCGTGGTCAAGCTTACAACCTTTGAAGGCTTTTTCCACCCAAAGACACAATGTTACCTAAGTTCAAAATAAAATCTATGTTATTTCATCTGCACTAACCTGTCATGACTGACTCCCTGATCGCAGCCTTTATTACTGTTTTTCACTTAGAATTCGAAGCACAAAGGGTTCTGTTCCTCAACATTTGCAATATCTAAAGTATCCATATTTTTCATGACCTTTTGAATGTGGCAGTCAATCACTCTGTATTACTCTAGCTTGGATTTCCAACGCCTGTTTACGATAAAAACATAGAATCGGCTGGTATCAAATTGGTGTCATCTCCCAAACCCCGCAGCTTGCTTTCATGATGGATAGTGACGTTTACTTCAAGGACGTTCTGCGCCTCGTTGCTACATAACCCCTGAGCTGAAAGACCAACATAAAGAAATAAAGATACTTTGTCGTTCTGCCTGAGAAACTAAATATGCCAACACGTTCGGAACAAACTTGCTTGAATTATGTGAGAAAAAAAAGCATGTAGCAAGAGACTTAAAAACGTCAGGGTTTATTTTACAGCTGAAAATGCTCTAGAAATTGGTAAAAAGGTGGTCAAGTTAATCGCAGGTTTGGAGTTTCATATGCATGGCCGGAAGTTCTTTAAGTCAACCCAGAAGTGACAAAACAGACTGCGTTTTTTGTTACGTTCATCTGAAAGATGCATTCAAGGACGTGCCGCACTATAGATAATAGTGTCATTTCTAAAAGGCAAAATAACCAAATTTATAATAGCTACGTGAAACTTGTCGTAAACGAAAAACTCCCCTGTGACGAGACAGGGGAGTTTTTATATATAAATCTGCTGAACGACAATATTCCTGTCTTAAATTTAGTCAGTTTTACTCGGTTATCTTTTAGTCGTTGGATGGGAAAGTCAGACGAGACCTTCGTCTTAGACGGCAAAACTCGTCTTAAGTTCAGGTGAGACGCAAAAAACGAGACGAATTTTCATGATGAATAGTTAGGTTTGCATCAAAGTCAACATTAGATATCTGTCGCGATCTCATGACGGTTTTAGTTTTCTTAAATTCATATCGTACGATTACGCGTCTGACAGATTTCTGTCTTCTAAGAGTTTCCTAGCTTTTGAATTTGCTAAATAAAATGCGTGTGACTAAAAAACGCACAATGCATAAGACTAAGAAGGTGCTGAACAGGGAACGTGTTCTCATTTTACCGTTGAACGTGCTTATTAAATACATTGATTCCTAAAAGAAAGAAAATCAACGAACTCAAACTGACGACTTTAAATTGGATGTTTAGTTTACCTGCAACATACGGCACAAATTGCAGCAACACCAGGGTTGAGTTTTTCGGATTCCCCATCCAAGAAATAGCCGACAAACATCGATTGCAATGTTGCTGTTGTGCGAAAGAAAAGTTAAGAATCCTTAAAAATGCTAAAACATTGATTACATTGGTACAAGGTAATAATATATTCACAAACCTATAAATTTTGAATATATTTATTTGTATGTAGTTTTACCAACTTTAATGATCAGTGATTGGTAGATCGATTGCAGAACATTCGACTTGCTTAAGCAGATTCAAGAAAAGTTCAATAATATAAATGCTTATCTGACGTTGTTAGATAAGTTTTTTTTGTTTTGTTTTTTCCCCTTTATTTATAAAATAAAAGCGAATTGAGAATTCAATTTAATTTTTAGGACACAAGTGTACATCACACAATCCAACTTGAACTATCTTTCCCAAAGTTCACTGTAACTATGACGACTACTAAAGGACTTCACTATTACATAGTCCACTTCTACTTGACACTTTAGCCACATTTACTCGATTTGTAACACGTAACAACGCAGAAGTGTAGAGCAATAATTAGTTTACCTAATGTGGGCTAAAGTTCCCGTGGCGATGTTTTTCGTCGGATTGTACCTTTGAAAGAAGGCCGAATTTGAAAGAACCAGTGAAATAATCTTAATAAAAAGGCTTTGGTTATTGAATACTCAAAGAGCTATTGTCTTGTTAAGTGCCTTTTTAGGCGCCCACGCACAAGAGTTGGGATTTTGGAACCACGAATATCAGATACTATCTCCAGGGTATCTATAAGGCTGTGTTAAGTGATTGTGTAATCGTGTAAGTTCTGTTAAGATCCACAGCGTTTAAAAAGTCCGCTATAATACCTTGTATCGTCTTCATAGCGCAAACGTGTAAAAGAAACCAAGAGAAATAAGGTCAATAGCCGACGATAATTAAAAGGGTTTTTATACGGTTTATTTAGACGGAGCATCTTTACCTTAAGTGGTAAAATTGCACTGATATGCAAAAATGTAATGTTATTAAGACTTATCGTAGGGGTCGAAGAATTGCATGTTCGAACCAGAGGCTCAGTTGTGCGAAAACATATGGCAGATTTTCCTTTGTTCAAGAGAAGTGGGAGACTAAGGAGTTTCAAATAATCAATCTTTGAACCAGAGCCGACAAAAATGCTATAAGAATGTGATATAATATGAAATAATAACGATTCTTATGATGAACTCTTGGGCATCAAATTTTGTCCCTTCTAAGGTTTTGGACTCCCATGAAGGATATAAAAAAACGTGCAGACTGAGAGCTCGAGTGAGGTTGTATTCTGGCTTATTTATAGCTGTTGTCGATCAAGAAAATTGACTACGGTCGGTATAGTCTTCAATTCATGTCGCCTGTAATTAAAAGTCGCTTGAAATTTTTTTGAAATACATCAATGTCAAGGGGAATATAGAACGTGGATTCGATATATTTGAGCAATAACGCATGCGACGCGTTATAAATTTTCTGGCAATGTCATAATCACGAATGCACTCTTACAAAAATTACATATGCCATTTCAAATATGAAAATACTGCTTCATATGTGAAAATGTTTCAATTCCACATAAGAAATGAAAATTTCATACTTTGAATTAATTTAATTTTCATATGCGAATCTTTCTTATCAAATTTGAAATATATGATACGTGTACCAAAATTTCTTATATGAAATTTTGGACCTTGTCGTTTCACATGTGAATTAAGTACTTATGTGACAACACTCAGTTTTAATACGTGAGATAAAAATTTAAAATGCGAGAATGTTCCAATTCCACACGTTTTTCACATGTGAAACAACATATAAAATTTTCTTAAGGGTAGTAAGAAAAGAATGTATGATTCTGTTATCGATTTATCTAGTAACATCCCAGGTTTCCTCGCCTATCTAAGCTTCTAAGGAGTATGTTTGTAATTTGTCCATCAATAAATGATGCTAAATAGGTTTATATTAATAGCAACATTATTACTCAATAAAACGTCAAGTTAAAGTAGCGTTAAGATGACCATTCTCGACTGTTTGTAAGTGCAAAAGAAAGTTGGACTATTTGATTTTTCAAATCTTAATTATTAAAGATTTAAAATTTTCGTCGAATGTGCAACTGAGCACAGTAAAATCGGAACTTTATCCTTAACTCGCATTTTATTATTCAGATTGTCCCGTTTGTTGCTTTTCGTGGTTCTTTGTTTTAAACTTTTTAATGTATTCATATAACATCTCACTTAAACCCTAGCAGATTTCAGACTTTACACTTAACAAATGGCGTCATGATGACATCAAAACGTCGTGTTGCATTGCTTATTCTTAATATAATTACCCATAGTTTGAATAATTTTTAAATTTGCCTGAACTCTTTCCCGGCGGCATAAGACCTCTATTATTTTACTCTGGCTAACATCAGACGATTTTACTGTTCGAAGGGAGATCTCCCTCCTCGACAGAGTTAAGCTGTCGGTCAAACGTGTTCGTTAGTTATCGTACCTCCCAAGCTGTTATTGCTATGGGGGATAAAATTACTTTACATTAAAACATGTGAAAGTATTGGTTTGCAACGGAATTGTTTTGTCGAGAATGTAATCACCAATCATTTTTATTTTTAACCACGAGGTAAGAATAAAGATACCTTTGAAGGTGGAGATACTGCGCATGTGGGCAAATCACCCCAAGCGGCTTTTTAATAGACATCGGAGAAGGGAAAAAAGAGAAATTAGTTAAAGTATCCAAAATAGGGAAACATTAACGACTACATATATCCTACGGTTACACGTTGCCATAGCAAGTCTGGATTTTTATTCCTGGCGAAAACCGTCTTTTCTACATGCTGTGTGAGATTACTGCCAATTTATCGAGTTAAACGTCCACTTAGGGGACACTGAGGAATAAAACTCTCACAGGGCGAAGTCTTCATTTACCATTGAAAAGAACAAGTTGCTTGTTCGACAACCTTTATCAGTATGACGGTGATGTTAATGTATGCGTTTGTCAATAATGGGTATGAATAATGAGCAGACTAGGTCCGAATTAAACGACATATATGTAAAAGTATTTTAAACAACACAGTTAACTTTCCAGTTCCAGGCAGGTTAGATCAATCGCTTGAATCTTAAGAGGAAGAAACGGCGAATATGTAGTTGGTCGTATAAAGGAGCACCAACATGGCTGCCATGACGTCACCTGAAGCTCAACAGACCGAAAGGGAACAAGGGAAATATGAATATCAATACAAGAGTGCAGAGTTAGAAGAGTCTCCAATAAAATAGCTTTTATTATTTGGTTTTGCATGCTTTGTTCGACCAGTAGGTTTTGGCGGGAAAACTTCTCAGCTGATTTTAATAATATTAAGAGAGATGTTAAGAAGCTACCTACATTGAAAAAAAAACTGAAGAATAAAATGTACTAGAAAATTAGTATTGCTTTCCTTCAAAGCTGTTTGAATGAAAGTACGAAAAATGCATTTTTAATTTGTGGAAACGTAAAGTGGTATGAGCAAATGACCTGGCATAGTCAGCAAAAACATCTCAAAAAACGAAAAGAAAAATAAATCAAAAATATGTAATAAATTCCTTCTAAAACTTGTTAGGCCGGTTTGTAAGGCAAAATATTTGCCCGGTTTGGGTATTTTTTACACCAACAAAAACCACAGGCAAGTACTTTAATGCCTATACAGAGCTGTCTTTGGATTAATAAGTCTTGGTACTTCTAGTTGCATAACTCCATTATGCAAATCTTTCGTTTTCAGTTTGGGTACAACTCGATTAGATCATCTATACCCATGTTCCGTTTCGGTCTTGTCGCCTGCGTTTGAGTCGACACAAACAAAGCATTTTTGAAACACTTCTAGACTAAGTAGCGTGGTTGGCTGAAGTATCAACATCTGGCAGTCTTGGCAAAAAGCGGCTAGACTATGCAGAATACATGTTAAGTTGTAAAATGTAAGCTAAAAACGACGATATACAAGATTGCAAGCATGTTTGGGGCAGGTGTCCGCGGTCATATGTCTGCGGATTTGACTGGGCTTTGGACATTAAATTATTCATAGGTAAAGCAGTTTTCAATAAGTTTAACATAATTGCGTATCTGATTTAACCTTTAAACGTATTTTTCCGCTTAAGCTCTCCCAGTACGGTCAATCTCAAAGCAAAAACAATTCAGTTCAGATCCCTGACAATTAAACCAAGTCATCTCGTTTCTGAAGTTACACTGTCTTGATCAATGATGGTCAATCGAGGCACAAGTGTGCATGTCTCCAGGAAGGCAACATGACTAAGACTCTGAAGATGTCCGCTGTTAACGTTGTAAGACAAATCAACAACGATGTCTTCTGGAGCATTGACAACTTCATAAATTCGAAGCCGTTTCGCTGCACGAGAACTAAATTTCCTCTGCAATACTACAACCAAATCGTCATTCTATTTACGTACGTCAATGAGCAATGTCTGGACGTCATTTACACTGATGCAGACGTCTTAATAGCGACGTGGGATTCTTGTTCATTCGTTCCACCAATGTGCAAGTTTTGTGAAACGTGTTGCCACCAAAATTGTGTACATGCCGTGGTTCTTTTGGCAGGATTAGTCCGAGAACCTTTAATATCAGGCACTGAACTGCAACTCATTTCGGTTACGATTGAAAACTGGATTACAGTTCAGTTCTTATTGCTGCCGAGCAGGAAGGAGGAACGAATTCAAGAAGTAAGTCAACTCATTAAGGAATACGATCGACTTTCCGCATTGGTGAAGTCCAACGATCACGGGAATTTTCCGGGAAATGTCATCGGAGCGGTGCAAGTGGTTACGGGGACTGCAGCAGAAAATACTGCAACGATTGGCATCGAGACAACAGCCACAACACTTGGTCATGCAGCTGCTGGAGTTGTATTAGCCGTATTTGTTGACGTGGCCGTGACAGCTAGCATGCTGGCACGCGCCAAGGTTAGGAAAGACAGAGGAAAGATAACGGAGAGACAATACAAGCGGGAAATACGGGAACGCCTTTTCCAGACGGGATGTCAATTCGTGGGAGGGACAACGGGGACAATTGTTGGTCAAATCGTTGTACCGGTGCCGGTGGTTGGAGCCGCGATTGGGGGATTCATGGGGAGCTTAGTTGGCTTGGGGGTGAGTTGGGGTATCGCGAAGATTCAGAAAGTCGCCCAGAGAGCAAAGAGACGAAAAGAGATGTCAACACTGGAATACGCATGTGATAGTTGATCTGAAGGGATTCATATTTTTAGCACGGACAATGATTTTCATCACAACGGTTGGCACATCCAATCAACTGCATCCCTCATAGCTTGCAAAGTGGCCGGTAGAGTCTCTTTGAACATTTAATGCGATTATATTTTATAATGACAGGTTTTAAATTAATATAAATTCTAGCAAGAACAAGGCATAGCTTAATGCTATATATGTGCCAATAACTTTTAGTCTAACATAAAAGTAGCCGAAATAATTTTGACGCAACTGTTTTATAGCCCTCTGTTAAGATGAATTTGATTACATTACTCCAGAATAGTTCACAAAAAAATGATGGCATACGTGCACCATCATACAAATTAAGCCGTTTTCATAAGTCATGTTAAAAAAAAACAAACCAACAAAACAAAACAAACAAAAGAAAATCACGTTTCACACACTAAAAGCTTAACTGGGAGATTTCTTACTGTTGACAAGAGCACTTTCATAAGCCGCAACATGACAGGAGCAAGTTTTTGAAGTAAGGTCAATAAATGAGCACAAAGAGGTTATAAAGCTGAAAAAATACATGGCCTAGCCCTTGGTGGTTGTAGTTTAATGAAGATTCACTCGTATTCATTAAAGGTTTTGTGAATTATTGATCTTACTATAAAGAAACAGCATGTCAAGTGAAAGTTTGTGAAGAAGAGCCAAAAAAGGCTACTACAAAATTTATTCAATGTCTATATGGAATTAAGTATACAGACATGCAGTCAAATATTCACTTGGACGAGAAACAGATTTCTTTTTAATGACCTGATGGAAGTCATTACCAAGTCTTTATGTCTCATTGTATTCAGAAGACGCTTTTGAAATTATGTAGTTGGAAACGGTAGAAAAAAAATATGAGCTTGACTATCAGAATTTCAAAATTTTGGAGGTGAGCGTAGGTCATTTAACAAGATGAATTGAAGTTTGTTCGCGCAATCATATATGGGAGAAAATGAAGATATTGAAATTTAAAAACAAAGGGTAGTACGTTCTTGAACGTCATTTGAGAATACCTCGTGTCGTTATTCTTTTGGGCTATGTAAGACCATGCCTAAAGGTATAACAGAAGTGACAGAACAAGTTCTCAAGTTGGCAGAGTCGAGCACGCGCGCTTTTTCGCGTCTCAATCCGCTTTCACTAAATGGAAACCCACTTCATAAATATGCGAACACAATAAGGCAAACCGGCCATTTCGTACAGGAAACTTTGTGCATAAAGAAAACACGAAAAATTTAAATCAGCCTATCAAACTACTTTTGAAATAGAATTCCAGAGCACACTTCACTCTCGACTTTAAGCAATCCAGTTAGTTTAATCAAGTTAATATAATCAATGTTGAGAACAACTGTAATCAGGTTTTTGTTTGCAACTGCATGTTAATGATCACTGTGGCTTCTATTTAACATATTTCATGGGTCCATTGAGTTTTAGTAGAGATTGATTCGTCATCACGAGCGCAACATAACAGGGAGGTAATGTGCGGCAATTCTCCTCCCTATCCCCCACTGATGGAAGAAATTCTTTGTCCAGCTGGCCAAATCTTGCACATAGTTTTCAAGGAAAGTCGCGTTATTTTGCAATATTTTGAATAGAAAGTTCATATTTGGAGTGTTTTGGTGTCTCTTTAACGGAAAAATGTTCACTGTGAGTCGTTTTGCGACCTCACACTGAAGGAATTTATATACATATACATATATATATATATATATATATATATATATATAACTACAGACGGAACCGTTTCGGCCTACTGGGCCTCATCAGTGTAGTGCTGACGAGCAGGATAGAGAAGCCTATATTATATAGGCAACTCAAATGTCCCACACTTGTGGTACATCTATGTACCACATATATATATATATATGTATATATATATATATATATATATATATATATATATATATATATACATATACATATAAAACTTCATGAGCACCTCCCTCCAAAAGTTCAATAACATACAAATCTTCTTACAATGAAGTTTTATTTTAAAAACAACGTTTCGAATGCTGATCCCCTTCTTCAGGTACAATATGCTAGCTGACCCGAGATTTTATACTTCCTGAATATCACTTAAAAATCCATCTACAAATAGCACGAATCCCAATCATAATTCTACAGTATTCAATTCCCGAGGAGCATAACAATTTAGTTTATCTATCCAAAATCCCTCCTCCTTTACAGTTGGTTGACTAACATCACTAACATCTATTATCTGAATTTGAATATCTTCCACCCAGGTGTGACCTTCACTATAGAAGTAAGAATACAAATACTGGCCACAAATCCTCCTTTTTCCTGGACCATATCTGCTCAGAGAACTACGATGATTATTAAATCGAGTTCTAAAAGCAGTTATGGTACTCCCAACATATTGTTTACTGCAAATCCTACACGTAAACAAATAAACTACCACTACCGAATCACAATTAAAGGAATGATTGATATGGAAAGTGCGATCCTCAACTGAACTTTCAAAAACCGGGCCAACCTTAACTAATTTACATATTTGACAACGTTTCTTTCCACAACAATACATACCATTAACCCTATGCGTATTTTCTCTTAACTCTAACCAAATGATCTTTCCAATTCTTTGGTCTCCTAAATCTTAACAATGGGACCTCAGGTAATACTCTATCAACAGTTTCTGAATAATTGACCAAGTAAGGGATAGAGAATCACTACGTGAGCTCACTAGTATACTCTATATAGACTCATTAGTATGCTCTATATAGAGCATACTAATAGACTCATTACTAATAGACTAATAGACTCATAGACTCATTAGTATGCTCTATATAGATCATACTGATGAGTCTTTAAAACAAAAGAAAACAATAGCCTTATTAGTATGCTCTATATAAAGATTACTAATGAGGCTATTACTATCTTTTGTTTGAAGCATAGACTCACTGTGAAGAGTGGTTCAGTGACATATAGAGCACTGAAATACTCGCTTCTGATTGGCTGAGTGGGGGTGATCATGTTCTAATACTTGTAATTCCCTAAAGATCTTATGGACACCAAGTAAAGCAGGGCGATAATCTAAAACAAGACACATAGATAGTTAAGGTTGGTCTGGTTTTTGAAAGTTCAGTTGAGGATCGCACTTTCCATATCAATCATTCCTTTAATTGTGATTCGGTAGTGGTAGTTTATTTGTTTACGTGTAGGATTTGCAGTAAACAATATGTTGGGAGTACCATAACTGCTTTTAGAACTCGATTTAATAATCATCGTAGTTCTCTGAGCAGATGTGGTCCAGGAAAAAGGAGGATTTGTGGCCAGTATTTGTATTCTTACTTCTATAGTGAAGGTCACACCTGGGTGGAAGATATTCAAATTCAGATAATAGATGTTAGTGATGTTAGTCAACCAACTGTAAAGGAGGAGGGATTTTGGATAGATAAACTAAATTGTTATGCTCCTCGGGAATTGAATACTGTAGAATTATGATTGGGATTCGTGCTATTTGTAGATGGATTTTTAAGTGATATTCAGGAAGTATAAAATCTCGGGTCAGCTAGCATATTGTACCTGAAGAAGGGGATCAGCATTCGAAACGTTGTTTTTAAAATAAAACTTCATTGTAAGAAGACGTATATGTATATATATATATATATTTGAATTTGTCTACTCCCTCAAGAAATTCTTGTGGGACACTTGCAAGCAGTTCATCGCAAAATGCTACAATCTGATTGGCTTGGCTACTCAATATCTGATTGTCAATAGATATCAAAGCTGCTACGAGTTGACGCACCAATACCGTTTGTTTTGGCCCAATTGTCCAAAAACAATGCTTACTTTTGTTGTGACAATGAATTGGAAAAACTAACAGGAATTAGAGCTGTAGTCAAATAAAAGCCCAAGAAATATCTGAAAGAAATATAGTGAAACCGCTTAATTACATAATGAATGAATCTGAACTAGTGAAAATTCTCTGGCAAGAGCTCACGTACTAAACCCGTTTGATGAATCCATTTATATTCGACGTTCCGTTGTACCTATATAAGAAATAAACGGATAAGATTTGCGGAATAAAATTATAATAAACCTTTTTAACCAAATATGAGTTTTTGCCTAACGTTTCCATGTAAACAGCAGGCAAGTGAGGTAACAAAACATTTATCATGTGTGTTTTTGTTCAATTGTTTGCTTACCTTAATACTGAACTAGAATGCTCATAAAAATCTAGTCATATTCCGATAACTATACTACTCAACCAGCATGGCACGAATGAAACTTACCCAAAAAAGTCAGTGTAGTAAGTGTCGACGAGGAACTTTCCGTCATGCCTCTGGAGAAAATTGCCAAGAGTGACGTGTTTTGAATTCCCTACTTCTTCGTATTTCTTATCCTCAAACAACTCTGGCAAACGCAAACAGAGAAAGACGATGACGATAATGACGAGGACGGTGACGAAGATGATGAGGATGTAAGATGAGGGTGACGTAGGTGATATTGATGACAGAGACGATCATCGAGATCATATAAAGGTAGAGAAAGTGTTGTACCCAAATGTCACTCAACCGTGAGGGAAAAATTGATTGTCGCCACACTGGACGGCAAAACGAACATGACCTGAAGAAATGTTCAAGGTGATCGTCATAGGCCACTTTACCTTTGTCTCTTTTTTGTTTGTTTTTCTTTTTGGATTTTGTTTGTTTGTTGTTTTTTTTTAAATAATCTAAAACAATTAAAGTAAAAGAAATGGCCGACTAATAACTAAGGTATCGCAATCATACGTAAAAATGATTACGACACTAGGAATCATTGCTTGCCATAGCAAAAATTGCTGCCACGTGCACCAGTCTAATTACAATATACAAACTCAGTCCGATGTAATTTCGTTATAATCCCTGAATGACATTCCGATTTTAATTTTAACATGTTTTTATCAATTCATTATGATAAAATAGTGCTTATATTTTTGTCTTATATATGTAATTAATCTTAAAAACCTAGTTTAATCATTTGTACGCAATCGTATAAATTTCAGTCAATATTTCATTTTGTAAATGAACTGCTAATTACGATTTATTAAAACTAAAATTGAACTTAAAGTAAACTGAAACTACATTTGTCGTATAATTCAAAGTTTGATGACTAAAAGATCATAGCATAATCATATTTTTTGTCATAGCATTGTATTTAGTATGATAGCAAGAATAGGTAATAGACTGCTCCGAGGCTCTCAGATATATTAACTGCAGGTAATTTGGGACCTTTGGCTCCAAAAGGCCAAAAGAAAAGGCACAAATTCAAAAACAAGACATTTTCAGAATTTTGGAAAGCATTTTCGATTAATATCCAGTTCTGGAAGATTTGGACTATAGGGACGAAGAAGTGTAATTGAGGACCCTGATTTTTGTTAATATATACGTTAAATACTTATGGTGCAATGTATTTACATGCAAACCAAAAGAAGTATCCCATGAAACAATTAGATCTTTGAGAATCTTTTATCCGGTTCAACCAACAGCAACAAACGTTTTGGTTGCAACGAGCACTACAAAAAATATTTTGATTTATCTGCAAGTTGAAAAGCAAATCGATGGTATAGCGGAAAGAAATCAGAAACATTCGATAACTTTTACAATAGTTGTTCGAACCCCCTTTCTTTGAAGTACAGTTTCCATCCATTGCTTGTTAACTCAAAATGCTTGCAAGAACCAATTTTAAGTGCAACATTATACACCTTACCTCCCATAGTTTTCCTCATTGTCTTGGCCAATCCCATGGCTCTCACAATACCGAGAAAAAGAATGCCGGCAGTTGCATGGTGACACACGGAAACCAACAGCTCTCCATGAAGCTAGAGGAAAACATTGCACGTCACGCCTTTTACTGTGTTTATGGCGAAAATGGTGTTAAATTGTTTTATTATATGGTTAGCGCTACTTCCCGTTAAATAGTGCGTTCTGATTGAGCGAGACGCTCTGACTGGCATTCATTACTTTTCCGTATTGGACAGGTCCAAATTACAGCTGCATCAGCAAATTTATCGCCCAGGTTTCTGCCACTTTAATCCTTTGTAAAACGTATCTGAATCTGGTTTGTTTGTCTTCATAGCAGCTGGGAAATTTTCGCAACAAAAAGTTGCTGGTCTGTAGGAAAAACCTTACTGCACGAAAAACCTCAGTTTATTACCATTGTTTTCATTTAAATGTCTAAATCATTGGTTTTTATACAGGAATTTGCAGCAAACTGATATTTCTTTGTGCTCTGTGCATACAAAAGCGCGTGGCAACTAGCCCTGTCACGCCATACGCATGTAACATATCTTATCAGTATATTTTGCTTGTTCAAAAGGAGCCATATAATAAACTTCTTATTAAACTCGTCTGCTTGGTCATCAATGGAAAATATCAGACCGGGTTCTTTTATTTACGGACCTCACTCTGCAGACTCGGTCCGTACTGTCAGACCTGGTCTGATATTTTCCCGTAATGAGCGCGCTCTCGGTTAATATGAAGTTATTAAACAATGATTTAATACTGCTTTAAATCTGTGTTAAATGTTTATAGGCCATAAGGAGAAAAATTATCCTGTAACATCACAACTTACCTCAGTCACCGAATGTTCTAATTTCAGTGTATAGGCTTTTAACTCAAGCAAATCCTTTCCACACAATCTTAGAATAGCTTTCCCGAGAACTTTGTTCCTTACAAGGCTGTTCTTTCGGCTTAGCGTGAACCGTAACGTCGCTCTCTGCAAATCGGACGCGTCTTTGACCAGGTATGAAAAGGTACGCTTCACCAGAGATTTCGTAGAATCGGACCAAAGTTGCATTTCGTTCTTGTAGGGTTTCTCGAACAAATAGAAAGCTACCTTGATGTAAGAATCAACCAGGCTTCGTTCTTCGTTGGGGTTATTCACGTTCAACACGCACACCTTGAGTAGTCGCTCCTCTTTACTATACCAAAGGTTGACATCTAAACTTCCCAATCCCGGAGTTAAGCTTTCCATACTTCCCATGAATGACCGTAACCCGGAAGGGTTAAAATTTAACTCGGAGAGGGCTTTCTTGTGTGATTTTTCCAAAACCATTGCATCTGAAAATCGTCGAGGTCGGTCGATTTTTGATACTAAAGGAAAGGGCCGCGTGGGAGTGCTAGGCACAGTCGCACCAACTTTTGGACTCAAAGGAGGTTTCCCTGTAACTTTAAGCGTTCCATCTAAAAGGACTTTTGACTTTGGGTCGAGGCTAGCAGGAGTCTTTCGAGGAAACGGAGGCATCATTCTTTCCTTTGTACCACTAAGTGTAGGAGAACGATGTCCATCTGAAGAATCCCCATCATCATATGTTTCTTTCCGAACCCCTGAAGTAGAATTATTGTGCATGTTGAGTTAAGAAATAAATGGAGCAGTAGAAGTAGTAGTTTTCAGATAATCGCTGGAGAAACAACAATAACAGTAATGATACCAGTCACAATAAATGTCACCGTAACTGTAACAACAAATGGCAACTGTAACAGCAACAGCAAAAGAAATTGCATCAGTAACAGTACAGTGTCAGTGTCAGTGACAGTGTCAGGGACAGCGTCAGGAACAGTGTCAGTAATATTGTCAGTGCCAGTTGTCCACGTCAGTATCAGTGTCAGTGTAAGTTGTAAGTTATCAGTTGTCAGTTGTCGGTGTCATTGTTAGTGTCAGTGTCGGTGTCAGTGTCAGTGACGTTGACGGTGTCAGTGTTAGTGTCAATGTCAGTGTCAGTGTCAGTGACAGTAACAGTAACAGTAACAGTAACATTAGCCATAGCAATCGCATTAGAAGTGGCTACATGTATCAATAATAACATCAGCAGTAGCGACAGCAAGTTGCAGAAGCACTGGATGATTAAATAACGATTAACTCAGACCATCATACTGGAAGGACCCATCCCCGTTAACAGATTGTGCAAAAAATTGCTCGAAAGTAATCAAATTATTTGATCTGTTGTCGAAATATTGTCTCCTGAAGCTGCACTTAAATTTTTTCGTGAGCATCATGTCCATAGTCTTATTTTTCGGGAAATTAAGCTCTCGTATCCCCTGCACAAAAGGAACTTTCTAACTTGTAAACAACCAAGGTATACTTACGCCCAAACTTATAGAGGAGTGATTCTCGAGCTCGATATATTCCACTTTTACCGTTAGGAGACGGGGTATCTGTAAAGGATCTGTTTCTGTATTGATTGGGATCAATCTTTAACATAAAGACGAAAAAGATGAGAGAATTGAAATTGAAAGTCAGATGAGGAAGCAGAGGGAATTTTGTTTTCCGGCTTACGCAAAAAAGAAAAAACCGAAAAGATCGGGGATCTCAGTCAACCAAGACTGATAAGGAGCCTTGTGATTGAACCTGCGTACACGGCTGGCTGATTGGGGGATCTGTTGTCATAGCGAAATTTACCAAGATCGAAGTTTCTATCAGTTTCAACAAAGACGATAAAGAGTATTTCGCTGCCGACAACTGCAAAAAGTTCTAAACGGTGAAAAATCAGCAAATTCTCAAAACCAGCATCCCTCATGAATGGGACATGAATTGCGGAATGATTCACCCTACAGAAAAACAACTGCATAAATTTTTGAGATGAGTTTGACGACGACTTTGAAATAAATTCGAAAAATTATAACTTGTTTTTTTGTCTTGTTTCTCAGTTTTTCTTACTGTGCTGTTTTTCGACATCTGTTATTTTTTTTTTGCTTAAAGAGGACAAAGGGTAAAAACTTTCGAAGTCTTATTGGTGTATCATTAAATAGAATATTTCAAATATTTTTCTCCTTTTATATTGGGCTATAGAAACACGAGTGCAAGTTTGGATTGAAGAGAAGTGGCAGTGGCTACTAAAGCCCTACAAGCAAGCATTTCCAACGCCATTCTGAATTTTCACAAACTTCCAAGTATATTTCTAAAACTCGATAAGAACTCGGTAAAAATGTTTTCCTTTTTTTTAATAGAATAATCTATAAAAATAGCATAAACAGATCTAATTTTCAGGAACACAAAAGCGTAGTCTCTTCTTATTGTTCAAGATGGCATACCTCATTATATCAATACGTTTTAGTATAACTACACTTGTGATCATAGAAAATTTGGCCTAAAGATTGGTCAAAAATTAAAGTCATGTTTCACTGTAATAATCAACATGTAAATGTAACTGCGAAGGCAATAGCACAAAATTACGCGGTTACCTTTGTATATGTTATCGAGGAATTTTTAAAACAACTCGTTCACTATTTTCTTTCAATAATCGCTTATGTAACTTTTCTAAAACAATTGCCTCAAGCTCAGTGAATATTATTGAACGATCCCTCAAATTTGTCTTGGAAATTATCCAAATATTCGCGAATAATTGTCATTGCTAATAATCGTTATTATGTTATTAATGACAAGTCGGTTGTTTTAAGTCTGATTATCTTACCGAAAGTTGTCTTAAGACATTTTCAACGCTATGTCTCCGAGGTTTGGCTGCCTCTGGTGGTGGAGTGCCGGGTAGGCATTGAGTCTCGCTGTCATTGAACGTCTGGAAATGGATGAACTTCGTCAGACCTCCGCTGATTCTTCTTTCTTCGTCAGTTCTTGTGTCACTGCTCTCGCTATAACCAAGCAGGTATTGGACAAATCTTTCAATGTATGTTTTCTTGGGACCTTGCAGGACTGGTTTTAGATGAACACTTTGGGAATCCTGAGGCATGTACGAGGTTTGTAGCTTCTTTCGGTACCTGAATATCATGGAGATGACTGCAACGACGAAGCAGGAGACTGTCCCTGATAGGACAAATATGCCCCACTTCATTGCTGTTAAAAGATGACCACATCAGAAAGTTGATAAAAAAGAAAAAAAAAATCAACACTTTCGTAACCAGACGTCTCCATTGACGAGCAAAATGGTCTGGCATTACCCAGAGTAAAATGGTATTGAGTCAGGGACGCAAGGAGCTCATTGAAGTTAAGGGGGCCTGGGAGGAACATTTAAATCCAGGATTGGCGTTTTTTGGTAAAGGTTTACATCGACTTTATTGTCGACAAAGCTGGGACAATACTTACAGTTTTCACCGATGATAAGGAATACTACAGTGATTTATTGATTTATTGATCTGTTATGCTTCGGATACAATGTAACAAAAGAGCCAGGGAATTCGCCACACGTTACTCCGCTTACGGCAACCCCATTACTAAATAATTTATGTTAAAAATCAGTTTAAAATTACATTTAAAATTTTTAAATTTAAGCATAAAAATTAGGAAAGACTAACAAAAGGTTAAAAAATTATCAAGAGGCCTCGCTTTTCTACACTTGATGCAAACAGTTTTCCACGTGCGAGGTTCTTCGCAATTATAAGTCATTAACAAAGCTCCTTTATAATACGATTTAAGACCAGATTTAAAAGCATAAAAGCTAATATTACTACGACGAAGCTCATTACTTAGAACATTCCATGCCTTACAAGACCTTATAGAGTAAGAAGTTTGAAATGTCACTGTTTTCGCAAAGGGTATTATGAATTTATTTAAGTTATCATTTGACTGGCTTCTAGTAATTCCGGTAGCAGATATTGTTGGTCGAGCGCTCACGTCAATGAAAGCGTGGTTGCTCAAGATCTTAAATAATAGAATCAGGTCCAGGTACTCGTGCCAAAAAGTCATAGGCAGCAAATCCAAATCTTTAAGCCGAGATTCGTAAGAGACATCAGCGAGATAACCAAGATTTAAAATATATTTGGTCGCTCTCCTTTGCAACTTCTCAACATCCTGAACCAATTTGACAGTCTGTGGGCACCAGACCAGAGAAGCATAGGCAAAGTTGCTGCGAACGAGTTGCAAGTAGAGGAAATTTCTAGCATTGATATCTGTCAATTCCAATGTAGACCGTCTTATCAGCTCAAGTAATTTATTTGCTTTGGAGCGCACTTTATTAACCTGATCATTCCACAACAGCTTAGAGCGAAGAGTAATGCCTATGTCACTTTCAACGTTGGAACGAATCAGTTGATGACCGTTAAGGTAGTAAGGGAAAGTAAATGGTGATACTTTTCTTGAAATCGAGAGTACTTTACACTTAGGTATATTGAAACTTAGATTATTATCATTCGACCACTGGTAAAGACCTAAGATGTCTTCTTGCAGAGCCTGACCGTCTTCAGAAGTCCGTATACAACGATAACATTTAGTATCATCGGCAAACAGACCCATGCCAGTTGAAGTTGATATGTAATTTGGCAAATCACTGATGTAAACGGAAAAAAGAGAGGGACCTATTAAAGAACCCTGAGGAACTCCGGATGTAATTGGCATTGATGTGGACGTAACACCATTGACAGTTGAGAGCGATCTGACTGATAGTTCCTAAACCACATCAAGATAAGGCCCGAGAATCCAAAATCTCGTAATTTCTGCAAAAGTTTGGAATAATCAACGGTATCAAAGGCTTTAGAAATATCCATAAGAACGACGTCCGATTGGAGCCCCTTGTCGAAGTTTTTTCCAGTAGTGTGTAAGACCGAAAGCAGTTGAGATATACATGATTTACCATTTGCTAAACCATACTATGCTGAATGCATATGAGATTGTATATGATTCGATATATGGTTGAGGACACATCGCTCTAGGACCTTGCTTATTATCGATAGCAAGGATATAGGTCGATAATTTTCGACGTGGTCTTTCTTTTCATTTTTTTGTTGTGGAACAATGTTAGCAAGTTTCCACTCAGCAGGAATCTGAGATAAGGCAAGTGATTTGTTGAATAAATAATGTAAGAAGATGATAACTGAGAGGTGCATTCTACAAGTAAGCGAGAAGGAATCCCGTCAGGACCATGAGCCTTAGATGGATCCAAATTTTGTAAAGATTTTTGGACTTCTTCGACGGAGTGGATTGCTCATCTATTTACTAATAGACTAAATACAATAATAAAATGTTGTAGCTTTATTAAACTTTAATTTCAACGATACTAAAAGTGACTGTACAATTATCCGAGTTTTAACTACATTTGCATGCAATTCTAAAGTATAATAAAGTATCAACCATCGTTAATACTACACACAGTTGCTTAGAATTTTAAATACTTTGTTTCTATTTTAATTTTGAAATGCAAGTGTGTGCCATGGAAAAAAATTAATAAATACTTTTAATGCTTTTGCCATATCTGTTTTTAAGGAGGATCGAACGATATTGTGGCCCCTCCAAATAAATTTGTCGTCGTCAGTTAGGAAAGGGTTGAGGAGAGTGTTTTCAACACTTTGGCGGCTGGAGTCCTCCCTTGACGAGCAAATTCATCTGACGTTGCCCAGAGTAAAATGGTTGAAGTGGCGTCCTGGCCTACCGGGAAACCGGAAGATTTCCCGGTAGGCACTCTCTTGTGGCGCTTATTAGTAGCATTGTTAGATTTGGCTGAAAAGATTGAAATCCTGGAAAACTAGTTTACCACAGAAATGTTACCTCTTCTGGGTTTTTAAAACATGGCGAAAGCTATATTTAGGCGGAATTTGATTGCCTCTTAAATCTGGCATAATGGCATTGGTGGCAATATGTTGACTTGAACTTGCCTTATCGTCCAGTGAAATGAAAAGGCTTCTTGATAACTATGCGTATTGATTTCAACTGACAACAATCATAAGACTAGAATGTTGTCTGCAAACACCGTTTTGTGACAGCAGGATATCTTCGATTTTTCGTATAACCATCAACGCTTTTAATTAGTCTTTTTAAAAAAGATTAGATTGATGACAATCGTAGATAAATGATAAGTTAACCCAAGATTTTTTAAAATTGTTTGTAAAACTGTAAAATAAGAGAGAAATCATTTCTAGAACCGGGTAATGTTACGCACAAATGTCTCAAGAGTTTTAATTTTCACAATTTGCTTTCGTTTTGAGTTCATGTACCATCTATAATTTGGGGATGTACTCCTAGGATGTACACAGCAATGGCGCCTTTTCTAGTGAGAGTTTCCCGGACCTCTCTTGAAAGCCAACACGCCACTGAATCGTCGCCAGTCGAGAAACGTTTAAAGGTTACAACACATGAATGTAAAGCGCGTATGATCTGGCTTTGGCCAGAGTAAAATAACAGAAGTCTTATAACACCAGAAAAGATTTGACACTTTGACTGCGTGAGCTCTACCCTTCACGAGTAGAATCGTCTTGCATTTGCCAGACTGAAATAATAGAAGTCTTATCTCGCCGGAAAAGTTAAAGACAATTGGAAGTTGATTGTTAATCCTATGGAGAAGGGGAACTTCTTGGTTACTCCAAGACCCTCATAGCTGTAACTGCGAGATTTCCGGACTTTTGCTAAAATACTATTGGATTTTCACCGACAAAAACTTGGCTAAAAATGTTAATTTAATCAAAAAAGATTTATAGCGCTCACTCAAAAATTCAGATATTCAATTTACAATCGTTTGTTTAAACTACTTTTTTTAAACCAAACAAGGAATTTTTTTGTCGGAGGATGTTCATTTTATTTTAATAGTTGAAACTTCCAAGAGAAAGAATAAAATCGGTCAATCGATATATTTAAAAAATCCATAAAACTGCAGATTTGTTTATTTCAAAGTCATAGCAACGTAATTTTTTGTTTCCACGTTAACAACAACAGTTTGTATAACCATAAATCGTTGAAGTTAGCCATCTTCAGAGTTCAAAACACAGGACATATGCAGTGCATAAAGAAACGCGAAACAGAAAACAGACAGGTGAAGTGACAATGTTTATTTTGCGAAATGAAGGGTAGTTGATAAATAATGGGCGGATACGAAGATTTTAAAAGTCGTACAAAACCCTATGAAGATGCACTAAAGAGACTGTCAGTAATTAACGCGAACTGCCGACCGTAATTATGGTTTTACAACCGGAATTTCACTTATTATCTTTATTCAAAATGTAGCATGTGCACTCTGGGAGACATTGTCTTCTTTACATTGCTTAAAGAATGTCCGTTCAGACAATAAAATGAGCGTTTTGTACTCTTTTAACAATGTATTGCTCGACCAAGGACGACAGCACAAACTCCACGTGTTCACGATAAGGAGATGTCTAGTTGGGCCATGCAGTCATTAACTCCTTCCCAACAGGATCACTTTTTCCATTATATTTTACACTTTCTAACGCAAGGTAATTTTTTCGTGAACAAGAGTCATCCTGCCGGTGAATTGAAGGGTTGCGAAAGAGGAGCGTTAATGATTCACCTTGTCGGGGCCATTGAGGCTATCGTCAATGATACCAATGTAGTAAAGCGCGGCCCTCGTAGTTCCCCCTGCTTCCTACACTACTGTCCACAACTTTATCTCCTAAACAACAACCTATCACATTTAGGAGCCTTCATTTCTATTAAATAAATGATGTTCATCTTTTTTCCACGTTTTGTAAATTGATTATATAAATCTTTTCAAGGTGTGAGACTTGGGTGCACGTGGATACGTAGTTTGGAATCCCCAAAGCCATTAAAAAATACGAAATGACTTTTTACGCTTCGGAGTCGATTAAGAAAGCCTCAGACCACATAAAATGAAGGAATTTCAAATTTTATATGACGTATACACGCTATTTGGTTAGTAATAGAAACTTCACTTGTTCACTGTATTCACTCATTCGATTTCTGACACATCATCAAGTGGGTAAGCATATACGATCACGTGTTCCAAGAACTAATTTATTAATCTACCTACCTACCTACCTACCTACCTAACCATTCACCCATCTACTCATTTACCAATCTACCCATTTATCTACCCACACATTAACTTATCTGCTCATCCAAAACTTTACTTTCCAAGTTTTGAGGCTCCACCTCCTCATCAGGTCCGCCTATATTATATATATATATGTGTGTATATATATATATATATATATATATATATCCCATTTGCTCTTTCTTTGCGTTATTGAGCCCTCTTTGCATTTCGTAAACCTAAACGTTCACGTATATATATATACATATATACGTGAACGTTTTGGTTTACGAAATACAAAGAGGGCTCAATATCGCACAAATAAAGCAAATAGAATTATATCGCTTACCTCAAGATTCTTTGTCAAGATGAAACAGGCTGTAGTGACTTTTTGAGGTAAGCGATAAAATTATATATATACACACATATAACTACAGACGGAACCGTTTCGGCCTACTGGGCCTCATCAGTGTAGTGCTGGCGAGCAGAATGGAGAAGCCTATATTATATAGGCAACTCAAATGTCCCACACATGTGGTACATCTAAGCCATGCCAGAGTGCTTTAACTAGAGACTAGTGAGCGTGCGCAAATTCGCTAGCGACATGACTCATCCTGTAGAGTGTTCAATATGAACCAAAAGGCCATAGAGCGTTATCTTATATATATATATATATATATAATTATCAATATTTTTACTTGTTAAGCGGACTTAGAAGATTTTTACAAATATTTATACCATTAAGGAGAGATCTTAGTTTGGCTTGAAACTGTTGAATTTTTCAAACGTATCACACTGCGGTGTGAGTCATGTTTTTATATGATTACACTAAGACGTACAATAAAATAACAAGACCTACACTAAAAACTTGCTCATATATACCTCATGACCTATTCATTCTAAAAACTTGTTGATTACTTTGTTTAACAATGGTTTAAAAAAGTTTGATAGTTTAAAATAGTTTGATATTGTCTGTGATATCTTTATTCATTAACCCTATTCTGGGCGGGGGTAGGTAAAACTACCTACCCCTGACGAGTTTTTTTAAATATTTTCTCAACGGCATCGAACTTGAGGCTGGTGTTCCGTGACTTTTAATATTTTTTTATGAGAAAGTTTTCCTGAAAGCTTCGGTTGGTATCTACAACTCTATTGTGAGATATAGGCCATTGCTCGAAACTACCCCTACCAAATTTCCGTGTCTAAAAAAAATGAAATCTGGAAAAAATCTAAATTTTCATAAAAAACTAACCCTAATGATATCGACTTTAAACTTTGACCAGTTGTTAACCACTCAACTTAGATTTGTTTGACGTCAAAAAAATTACGTCAATGACGTAATGACGTCATTATGGCGTCATTTGCTGTTTTTTATCCGACTTTTTCAATACCTGTTCGGTTTTTTTCAATTATCTCACGCTCGCATGAAGCACAGTAATTGATTTTTGGCATTGGAATAGCTATATGTCCCAAAATAGTGCCTGGAAAATTTCAAGGTGTTTCCTTAATCAGAACTTGAGATATTGACTTCCGTTTTCGTTGGCCGATATACAAATTTTTCACTTTTTCAATAGCATTCGTTACTGAAACTGTAACTTTATCATCAACGAAGGATAGATGATATTTACTTTGAATTTTCAACAGCTGTTTGACATGGCGTCAGTTTTCAGTTGCATCATTCATATGCTAGTGACGTCATTACCATCCTACGTCAGAAATGACGTCAAAATGACGTCAAAATGACGTAAATTTGACGTCAACTTTATGGTGTGTGGAAAATATTGCTTGAAGTTGCATGAAATTTATTTTTGAATGCTTGATGGGATTTGCCTACATACAAGGGAATGTACGGGTCGAAGGGGAATTCCCTCTAACACCCATAAATTCCCTTTTAGAAATTGCTAAGAAACAGTGTGCATGTGTGCATAGGAGTTGATAATCATTCTTTTATTGTTCCTACTCAGCTGAATGCTTAGCAAGATTTCTCTAAATCTTATACATGTTTATTATTTTCACATGTAAACTGAAAAATTTTTGTCTACAAATAACAAAAATTTCGTAGTTTTTTTTCACATTTTGTTCGTTTTGGCGCCTCATAGACCCATAAAACAGCCCCACATAGCACTGTATACGGTAATATGATGTTGAACATATCATCCACGATAGCCTAAGTTGCCATGATAAGCAAATGAATGGTATTTGACAAGATTTTTTACATAAAGTCTAGTGTATGGAAAAACGAGCCATATTTTTCATTTCGGTAACAATGTCTAAGGTTCTGCTATTTGTTGTTACTGTTTCCATGGCAACAAAATAAGCTTACATCAGCAAATTTGTATAAAAAACAGTCTTTCGTACATCCTAAGCACCTTAGTATCATTGTTGATGAGAATAATTAGGAGTAATAAAGTCAAACGAGAGACAACAAAAATTAGGCGATTTTTGCAGATTTTTGACACTTATGGTGCTTCAATGAATGAAATCTGCTGACGTATGCAATAAATGCCAATTTTTTTTCACAGAATAAAAGCTCTTGCCTTGGACAATCAGCATGCAAAATAGTAATGAAAACCAACGAGCGGTTCAGGAGATAGATGGGGTAGGTAGTTTTACCTACCCCCGCTCAGAATAGGGGGTATTCAGACCCCGCCCAGAATAGGGTTAAAAAACCAAAAGCAGATCCACCAGATCTTGATCGACTTTTTCCGGTGGCTTTTGGCATGATTTTGGCTTCCAGTTGGTTATAGAATATTCTAGTTTGGCTAAGAACCAGTTTTGGTGATTGTGATGGCAATATTTCTCATGAAGAAAACCAAACCGAACTGAATTGGTTTGGTCTTTACTGATAACAGCATGGTCGTGTTAGATTTTAAGAAATGAATATTAAAAATAACGATTGGAAATAAACAAAATTGGCAAGTGAGGTAAGTGTGATAAAAATGCCAGTCGCAAAACTAAGAACAGCCATGGCAACAAGAAAGGACAGTCGACAAAAAAATGCTGCACAACTTAAATCTATATCTTTTATCTCTTAATCGGTGACAAAATCACAGTTTACTCACATGTTCTACCCTGAAAAGGTGCATGATTAATATGTGATAAATGTTGTGGTGAATACAAAATAAATCTGGTGGTTCCAGAAAATGACACTTTAAGTGATGTAATTTAGTAAAAAATACCTATTGTTTGCTGATTTTTTAAAATAACAAAGTGAAAACTACATCTCTATCCCGAATTCTAACCATAACAAGTAAAATCGAGGGGGATTTAGCGAAGTTTGTGCATCTCTGAGCCTGGGTCACAAGTACGAAATCCGAACCACAGTCAAATGTGCTGACCATCTCGACTATCACGACCGTACCACTCTGTGGTCGATGACCAATTTATCATGGATTTATCACACCAATTTATGATGGATTTATCACACCCCGAACAGCTTCGACGTAACCATGGGAAGCTTCGATGGCGCAGAGATATGTGAACTCGTCGGACTGTTCATTCTCAACTCACTGGAAAAGCGATTTGGCAAGAACATCGGCTTATAAAGAGATGATGGCCTTGCTGCCCTAAATACGTGCTCTGGTCGCCTGGCGGACAAAATGAGAAAGGACCTTATACGTATCTTTAAGGACTTCGGGCTACAAATCACGACTCACACGAACCAAAAAATAGTTGACTTCCTGGACGTTACTCTGAACTTAAAAGACGGCAAACACAAACCATACAGAAAACCGAACGACGACCCACTTTAGATTCACCGCCATTCTAACTATCCTCCATCTATCATAAAACAACTACCGACCTCAATTAACCACAGAATATCTAAGCTATCATGCGACCAAGAAACATTTGACTCCACTGCTCCACTATACAAGAATGCTCTCAAGCAAAGCAACATTAACGTACAGCTTACATACACCTCAACTAACGCTCCCCATGACCAAGACACATACCCGGACAGAAGTAACACGGCAAACCAAACCAACAACAGACGAAGTAGAAACAGACACGTGATCTCGTACAATCCCCCATACACCAAAAACGTTAAATCGAACATCGGCAGACAATTCCTTAGTCTGATAGACAAACACTTCCCAGCTACTAACAGACTTCACAAACTTTTTAACAGAAACACGGTGAAAATAAGCTATAGCTGTATGGAAAACCTTAAACACGTTATACCTGGACACAACAACCGCATTCTTCGAAATAGACACGGTACAAGCACCAACACGAATAACACAAACACTGACACAGACAGACCAAATTCTGACACAAACGTAAACGACGAAGTTAGTAACGCAAGCTCCAACACCAACACAAACACGCGTGAGGACGGTATCAACAGCAACAGTGACAATTCATGCAACTGCAGACACAAAAACGAATGCCCAACCTTGGAAGCTGCCTGGCAAAAAGCGTCGTCTACAAAGCCAAAGTAAAGACCCCCCATAATGGATCAACGAAAAGGTACATCGGCATGACAGCAAAAGACTTCAAGCATCGTTACCGCAACCACCTGAAGTCTCTCCGAAACACACAGTACGCCAACGAAACAGAACTGTCCAAATACATTTGGCGACTGAAGATGGAAAACCGATAATACCAAATAAAATGGTGAATGGTTAAGCACGAAAGCTCATACAAATACGGCTCAAGAAGATGCAATCTTTGCCTTGAAGAAAAAATGTTGATCCTGAAATCAAACAAGAAAAACTTGCTGAACAAAAGATCTGTAATGATTCGACTGTATAGTTTTAGTCAAAGTTATAAATGAAAGCCTTTTTCTTAATTTCTTGGCGTACAAAATAAATAATGCAGTAATGCAAATAATTTCTTGACAAATATGTTTAGAAATGTCTACCCAAATCAGCAAGAGCCTATTTCAGCCCACATACTATCCAAACCAAAACGTGCATGGTTTGACATTTCCCACCTACCTCGTTAGTATATGTGTAGTTAGTGTTTGTATAATGATTGTTGCTGAATTCGTTTAAACCTTACAAAGAGTAATCTATAGCACCTCTTTTAATATGCGTGAAGAACGACTAACGGGCAGAAATACTCAAATGATATATATTATTCAACCTCATTTATCTTATTAAGAACTTGAAAAAGCCAAGAACTCACTTTACAAGATAGCCTCGAAAAGATCCAACCTTTTTATAAACAATTACGTGAACCATTTCCATTTGTTATGACTGTTTCAGCAATTAGAATACCAAATTTAGTCATCCTGTCCGTCTGTTACACGGCAAACTCTGGGTACGCGTTGATTTTGGCACTGAGTATACCAAACAAGGCTTGGCTTAATGTGAAGAAACGTCTTCCGAATTGAGTTACTATGGCAATTAAATGTTAAGGGAGTCGTTTCGGTACTCAAAAGTGCTTGAAATTAACACTTAGAATTGCCAAGAAACGGATTTTATATGTGAAATATGTCACACACTACCTGCCCGAAATAAGGTCAAAAAGAACGAACGGTTCATGATCTCTCGGAGTTTATAGAACTCGACTGAAAGTCTACGTTTTGCACTACCGTTTCAAAATTTCTCGGCTGAAATCAAAGGATTGCGAACCATTACACCGGATAACTTAATTATGAATTGTCATGTCATTAAACTCTTTCGCAGCAGAGTCAGTCTTCTTTTATTGTGCTCTACGTCTAACTCCAGAGAATTTTACTAGTTAAGGAGATGACATCCACCCGAGAAAGTGGGAAGTGTGCTTGAGGACTTTGGGATATGTGACGTAAGACTTGTAATATTGCAAATCCGGTCATAACCACAAAATTGAATTTAATTGCATAAATAGAAACGTAATACAATCTATATATAGAAGGAAGCTTATTTTGCAAGCAAACACCCAGTGGATGAACGGTTTATAGTTTAGTTCAACTATTTTTACAATTAAGCATATAAAATTTAACATACAACACATTATATAGAACATGAAAAGCTTCTTCATATATCAATTAATAGCCATTACTAGACAACGATTTTAGAAAATTAAGTGAGAAACAAACTCCGACCAAAAAATTATCATGTAAATATAAGATTTAAGTAAAAATAAGACGTTGATTTTCGGAGTTTGCTTCTTACTTTGTATCAATGAAGTTTTGCTATGTTTTAAGAGGGTCTAGACCTCCAACAGATTTTTAGCAATCTTGATTAGCGGTGTAGTGCATGGACGAAGCACAGCAAGTGTGTTGTCTATTATGACTCTATCACACAACGTAGGTTTTCTTTAAGCTTTCCGGTTTTCTCCTGTTGTATTACTGAACCTACGAGGGCTGCCCCTCGCTGGACTCGCAGAAGAACAGCTTAGCTTGACGACAGGGTGATCCAGTATTTACAAAGACGCTTTACTTTATGATTAAACTTAACGCGATTGAAGCTATGTGTTTAGAAGTTGTAAATTCAAAATGTGAGTGCTGTTAAAGAATTTTGTTTGAAATATTGTTATAGACACTTCAATAAATTTGTCGGAACTAGTAACCTATTGTTTTATTCGATGACATAAATATCAGATGTACTTCTGGCGTTATTATCGTGGTTTTATTCGGGGGGTAGAGGGCAAGGGGAGAACTGACCAATGATTAACTCTCTAATTACTATCTTAACCTTGGAAGTCACTTTAGGGTTTAGACTATAAGTAACAACAAATTAGAAGTCGACAATATTCGATAAGTAGCAACTATATTACTGAAAGGATTTTCGTAAAACCTTGTTATGCCACCCAAGCATTAAAGACATTTTCCTCCAGTAGTTTATTTCCTTAAAGTAAATGGTTTGTACCCTCGGGAGAATGGGTACATGTTGATGATGGTAGATCGTCCAGGTTGTCCCTACAGACTGTTGGTGACTGACGTTTCGATGGGCTCAGCGTCAGTCATTTTCAACAAAGATTCTGAAGATGACCGCCACTGGGGCCGTCGAAACGTCAGTCACCAACAGTCTTTCACAAGCCTACACTAACCTGAATAATCTACCATCACCCACATGTTCAGTTTATTTCCACTCGTCGACATGTTCATCATGGTGCAGACAAATTGCTGTGAAAACCTTAATGGTTTATTCCTCGTTCTTGTCCTAAATACTCCGACATGCATGAAAATAGACTTAATGAAAGAAAAGTTAGAAGACGCACCCTCTATCTACGCTCAACCGCTTCTTCATGTTTGGACGACTTATTTAGGACAATTTCTTGAAATTTTAACTAATGGTGAATTGGTTTACTACTAACTATCCCCCAAGCTTAGTTTGCTATTGAAGATCTTATTTTTTCCTCTCTCTGCATAATACCATGTGGATATGCATATGTGCATACATGTATGTATGTATGTATGTATGTATGTATGTATGTTCACGTGTAATAATGTATATGGAAAGACCTGACACGGTTATGATTTTCTTTTGTATTTTCCCCATGAATTCTTAATAAATTTTAGAAATATATATACATATATATATATATATACACAGATACAGTATGTTTACATATATATAATTACATATGTACATATTTACATTTATATATTTACATACACATGTTTACATAAATGTAAACATATGTGTTTACATACGTCTGTAATATTCAAAAACCTTGTATGTACATATGTACATATGTGTTTACATACATATGAAATATTCAAAAACTTTGCAGGAGTACTTTATCGAGATTTAAAACACGAGGCGATAGCTGAGTGTTTTAGATCCGATAAAGCATGTATGGCGAGTCTTTTAAATGTCTTATAAAACCAATAACCTAATACGATGACCCGCGATGAATGTTTGGAAATTTATGTTGTCTAAGCCGAAAAATTGAACTTCTTCACATATAAAGTCACACGTGTCTTCATCACATATAAAGACGCGACGTGCGCGGTTATGATTTTTCTTTGTATTTATCCGATATGAAATCCATCCTATGATGAAAACGTTATTTCGACGTTTTGGACCACTGTGTCTTTGTGAAGAAGCAAAAAAAAAACCAAACAAAAAAAGGAAAAAAAAACAAAAGAAAAAGAAAACAAAAGAAAAAAAACAAGATCTTGGAGGTTATTTACAATGGTAACGACTATGAGACTCGATAAAAATTTCAAGTAAGAAAAAACGCGTTCAAAAAAAGTCCCTAAGGTTTTAACCCTTTGGTAGAAAACAATCCAGTTTATAAGTCCAAACACCTTTCTTTGTTGAATTCTTTACATCAGCCTCATCCGTTACCTTCTGCGATTAATCCTACTAATCTCCTCATAACCCAGTTCGTAAATGTCTGCGTACAAATGCGCTTTCGCTATACCCCTTTCAGCCCGTACCATATTTCTGATAACTACTCCTATGATTATTAAATCTTTCTTAAAATTAAATCTTTCTTTATCATTACAAGAAAAAATTTGAATAAAATATACTTAGGCACCAATATGCAGTAAGCAGGTATGAAAGTGTTCGTCGAGGTTAATATGGCATCAATTATATGTCGAACAAACTGAGGAAACATCACATTGTGATTTATTATTGAAACGGATGTCCTGATTGGTATTAAATCATAGTAAGAGGTAAAAGACAACTAAAATCCATCAGGAACGTTCAGCGAACTTCTCTCGTCCCAGATCAACTACGTTGATAAAACAGGGGCCCCTGTAGGGCTCGGTCCCTACAGGAACCGTAATACCTTCATTATCCGAACCACGAACGGGCGGTTTGACGTAGGAATGTTTGTTTTAGTTAATTCCTTTTAATTTTTAAGCCTTCTTAGTCCAAATTCATTGAAAGCAAACAAAGGCCAACGGAGATCAAAAAATCTTTCACTCATAAAGTATCATTGTCTTGTACACACTTATTGTTCGGATAAATGGATTTTCATCGACAAACATAGTGAACCATTCAGGACCAGAGTATGAATTTATATATCCATAGCAAGATGCCTAAAGTTAGTAAAATCAATGAGACAATGTTTGCCGATTCTCGTGGTTTTTGCGGGTATATTTTTTTAACTTTCAGACCCTTTGTAGGAATAAAAACCATGCCTCCTACACAAATCTTTAGTAGGTAACATTAAAACCGAAACAATTCACAAAATGCTTTAGAAGAACACTATAGAAAGGCTTTTGTTTACAGCAAGGATATTGGTCATTCCACCAATCAGAAGGGGCATTTTGAGAATTTTGATGTGTATTAATTTCTTACTTTGTCTTAAGCGGTCAAACTTACAGACAAAAGTAATCATTAAAATAAGATTAAAATGAAAAAATACTTTTATTGAACAAAACACCCTACGTTCAACTCACGCGCAGTATAGTCTCGATTGTATTGATCTCGTGGTTTCACTGTGTCCCGTGAAATACGCGTGTTCGTAAAATATTAACTTATCTTGCCACTTAAAAGGGAAAATCTTTTCATTTTCTGAAACTTTTGTTTTATTCGAACATTACAAAGAAAAATAAATTTAGGGAACTGGGTGTAGTTTAAGTCTCTATCCTCGTCGTCGGTTTTTAAATATTCGAGAGAGCTTATGTATACATTTCGCTTCACGCTCTACATAAGAAAAGATCAATGTTTCTTTGTATGCATATAAAGTTAGTTGAATACAAAACCTTTTTGTATCATCAATTGTCAACCATTTTATTAACCGTGGTCAAGTTTACAACCTTTGAAGGATTTTTCGACCCAAAGACACAATGTTACCTAAGTTCAAAATAAAATCTATGTTATTTTATCTGTACTAACCTGTCATGACTGACTCCCTGATCGCAGCCTTTATTACTGTTTTTCACTTAGAATTCGAAGCACAAAGGGTTCTGTTCCTCAACATTTGCAATATCTAAAGTATCCATATTTTTCATGACCTTTTGAATGTGTCAGTCAACAACTCTGTATTGCACAACACCAAGGGAGGGATTCTGGCTTGCCACAATCTGAAACAGATAAAAGTATTCTATCCTCGACGTTTCGAGCAAAGGCCCTTCGCCTGGAGAGTTAGTAGAAAGAGAAATAGAATAAACAAACTTGTTGCCTATATAGCAAGGTATACAAGCAGTCACGTGAAACAAAATTAACCAATCACAGAAACGTAACCATAACAAAATGAAAACTTATTCAATATTGAGCCCGCACACAGCAACAAACCCGAGAGTAAAGGGGTATGCCTGCATGCAGGCTGAAGATAAAACAAGTGAGAGCACAGTAGAAAATTAAACACAACAAATGGCATAGAAAAGTAATACAAAATACTGTTAATGTCTGCAGAGGCAGGAATTGACAGATGAGGACCTAAATAAAGGAAAAACGTCCATTAAGGCCGTGGGGATAGAGAGTACCAAGTTTGTAAATGAGACGCTGTTCTTGTTTCTTGAGGGAATCATTCGCACCAGTGATGGAGAGGATGGCACAAACTTTTATGTGAGAAATGGAGTGGTTGGCACTGTTGAAATGCCTGGCGACAGGTTTGTTGCACTCATTGTATTTTATATCACGCAGATGTTCAGCAAATATGTCACCTAAACGTCTTCCAGTTTCTCCAATGTAGAGTTTACCACATTTACAGCAGGAGATGCAGTAAATGAGGTTGGAGGAAACGCATGTAAAACTGTGCTTGATTTCAAACTTACATTTTGGGGCCGAAATAGAGGTAGTGGGATTAAGGTGCTTGCAAGTCTTGCCCACAGGACGAAGACAACAAGAAGTGCCAGTGGGTGACACCTGGTCTTTTCGAAGTGTACTGTGTACTAGGGCTTCTCCGATGTTTTTGCTATGTCGAAAAGATACTAAGAGGTTATCGAAGAAAATGGAAGATGTTTCAGGGTCATTTTTAATTATTTCAAAATTTCGGAAAATGATATCTCTTACTTTAAAATTAAATGGATGGAAAGTTAAAACCAGTGATATTTTTGTTGTTGGAAATGTTAGTGGGGGGTTCTCCTAGGGTATTTGAACGGAGAATGTTGGAGGCCTTTTGAAAGGCAGTGTCTAATAGATGAGAAGGATACCCACGCTCAACGAAAAAGCCTCTCATTTCCATAGCTTTGGCAAGGAAGTCATCATTTTCACTGCAAAGGCGGCGTAGACGAAGAAACTGAGAGTAAGGAATGGAAGTTTTGGTGTGTTTTCGGTGACAGGAAGAGAAGAGGAGGTAGCTGTGTGAGTCAGTGGGCTTGTAAAAGACAGATGTGCTCAGCCCATTGCCATTTATGGATACAAGAATATCCAAGAATGATACACTGGTCTCACTGATCTCCCATGTGAACTTGAGCGCTGGATTGAAATTATTAACAAAGTTAATGAAGCAATCCAGTTCAGTGCGCGAACATGATACAGTGCCAAGGCAGGCATCAATGAACCGACCATAGAAATCAGGTAATGGACCAGTGTAACATTCAAAGATTTGTTTTTCCACATAACCAACTAACAAGTTGGCATAGTTAAAAACCCATTTTGGTTCCCATGGCAACACCACTTATTTGCTGGTAATATTCACCATCAAAAGAAAAATTATTGAAAGTGAGCACCAACTCAGCCAAGCGCACCAATGTGGTGGTAGATGGTTCCTGGTTAGTCCACTCAGTTTCTTCGTCTACGCCGCCTTTGCAGTAAAGATGATGACTTCCTTGCCAAAGCTATGGAAATGAGAGGCTTTTTTGTTGAGCGTGGGTGTCCTCATCTATTAGACACTGCCTTTCAAAAGGCCTCCAACATTCTCCGTTCAAACACTCTAGGAGAACCCCCCACTAACATTTCCAACAACAAAAATATCACTGGTTTTAACTTTCCATCCATTTAATTTTAAAGTAAGAGATATCATTTTCCGAAATTTTGAAATAATTAAAAATGACCCTGAAACATCTTCCATTTTCTCCGATAACCCCTTAGTATCTTTTCGACATAGCAAAAACATCGGAGAAGCCCTAGTACACAGTACACTTCGAAAAGACCAGGTGTCACCCACTGGCACTTCTTGTTGTCTTCGTCCTGTGGGCAAGACTTGCAAGCACCTTAATCCCACTACCTCTATTTCGGCCCCAAAATGTAAGTTTGAAATCAAGCACAGTTTTACATGCGTTTCCTCCAACCTCATTTACTGCATCTCCTGCTGTAAATGTGGTAAACTCTACATTGGAGAAACTGGAAGACGTTTAGGTGACATATTTGCTGAACATCTGCGTGATATAAAATACAATGAGTGCAACAAACCTGTCGCCAGGCATTTCAACAGTGCCAACCACTCCATTTCTCACATAAAAGTTTGTGCCATCCTCTCCATCACTGGTGCGAATGATTCCCTCAAGAAACAAGAACAGCGTCTCATTTACAAACTTGGTACTCTCTATCCCCACGGCCTTAATGGACGTTTTTCCTTTATTTAGGTCCTCATCTGTCAATTCCTGCCTCTGCAGACATTAACAGTATTTTGTATTACTTTTCTATGCCATTTGTTGTGTTTAATTTTCTACTGTGCTCTCACTTGTTTTATCTTCAGCCTGCATGCAGGCATACCCCTTTACTCTCGGGTTTGTTGCTGTGTGCGGGCTCAATATTGAATAAGTTTTCATTTTGTTATGGTTACGTTTCTGTGATTGGTTAATTTTGTTTCACGTGACTGCTTGTATACCTTGCTATATAGGCAACAAGTTTGTTTATTCTATTTCTCTTTCTACTAACTCTCCAGGCGAAGGGCCTTTGCTCGAAACGTCGAGGATAGAATACTTTTATCTGTTTCAGATTGTGACAAGCCAGAATCCCTCCCTTGGTGTTGTGTGGTTGCGCCGCTGCCTACGCTGTACCAGCCTTGTTGATGATTTCACTCTGTATGACTCTAGCTTGGATTTCCAACGTCTGTTTACGATAAAAACATAGAATCGGCTGGTATCAAATTGGTGTCATCTCCCAAACCCCGCAGCTTGCTTTCATGATGGATAGTGACGTTTACTTCAAGGACGTTCTGCGCCTCGTTGCTGCATAACCCCTGAGCTGAAAGACCAACATAAAGAAATAAAGATACTTTGTCGTTCTGCCTGAGAAACTAAATATGCGAACACGTTCGAACAAACTTGCTTGATTTATGTGAGAAAAAAAAAGCATGTAGCAAGAGACTTAAAAACGTCAGGGTTTATTTTACAGCTGAAAATGCTCTAGAAATCGGTAAAAAGGTGGTCAGGTTAATCGCAGGTTTGGAGTTTCATATGCATGGCCGGAAGTTCTTTAAGTCAACCCAGAAGTGACAAAACAAAGACGAGACAGGGGAGTTTTTATATATAAATCTGCTGAACGACAATGTTCCTGTCTTAAATTTAATCAGTTTTACTCGGTTATCTTTTAGTCGTTGGATGGGAAAGTTGGACGAGAACCTCGTTTTAGACGGTAAACTCGTCTTAAATTCAGGTGAGACGCGAATAACGAGACGAATTTTCATGATGAATAGTTAGGTTTCCATCAAAGTCAACATCAGATATCTGTCGTGATCTCATGACGGTTTTAGTTTTCTTAAATTCATATCGTTCACTTACGCGTCTGACAGATTTCTGTCTTCTAAGAGTTTCCTAGCTTTTGAATTTGCTAAATAAAATGCGTGTGACTAAAAAACGCACAATGCATAAGACTAAGAAGGTGCTGAACAGGGAACGTGTTCTCATTTTACCGTTGAACGTGCTTATTAAATACATTGATTCCTAAAAGAAAGAAAATCAACGAACTCAAACTGACGACTTTAAATTGGATGTTTAGTTTACCTGCAACATACGGCACAAATTGCAGCAACACCAGGGTTGAGTTTTTCGGATTCCCCATCCAAGAAATAGCCGACAAACATCGATTGCAATGTTGCTGTTGTGCGAAAGAAAAGTTAAGAACCCTTAAAAATGCTAAAACATTGATTACATTGGTACAAGGTAATAATATATTCACAAACCTATAAATTTTGAATATATTTATTTGTATGTAGTTTTACCACCTTTAATGATCAGTAATTGGTAGATCGATTATAGAACATTCGACTTGCTTAAGCAGATTCAAGAAAAGTTCAATAATATAAATGCTTATCTGAAGTTGTTAGACAAGTTTTTTTTAGTTTTTTTTTTCCCTTTTTTTATAAAATAAAAGCGAATTGAGAATTTAATTTAATTTTTAGGACACAAGTGTACATCACACAATCCAACTTGAATTATCTTTCCCAAAGTTTACTGTAACTATGACGACTACTAAAGGACTTCACTATCACATAGTCCACTTTTACTTGTCACTTTAGCCACATTTACTCAATTTGTAACACGTAACAACGCAGAAGTGTAGAGCAATAATTAGTTTACCTAATGTGGGCTAAAGTTCCCGTGGCGATGTTTTTCGTCGGATTGTACCTTTGAAAGAAGGCCGAATTTGAAAGAACCAGTGAAATAATCTTAATAAAAAGGCTTTGGTTATTGAATACTCAAAGAGCTATTGTCTTGTTAAGTGCCTTGTTAGGCGCCCACGCACAAGAGTTGGGATTTTGGAACCACGAATATCGGATACTATCTCCAGGGTATCTATAAGGCTGTGTTAAGTGATTGTGTAACCGTGTAAGTTCTGTTAAGGTCCACAGCATTTAAAAAGTCCGCTTTAATACCTTGTATCGTCTTCATAGCGCAAACGTGTAAAAGAAACCAAGAGAAATAAGGTCAATAGCCGACGATAATTAAAAGGGTTTTTATACGGTTTATTTAGACGGAACATCTTTACCTTAAGTGGTAAAATTGCACTGATATGCAAAAATGTAATGTTATTAAGACTTATCGTAGGGGTCGAAGAATTGCATGTTCGAACCAGAGGCTCAGTTGTGCGAAAACATATGGCAGATTTTCCTTTGTTCAAGAGAAGTGGGAGACTAAGGAGTTTCAAATAATCAATCTTTGAACCAGAGCCGACAAAAATGCGATAAGAATGTGATATAATATGAAATAATAACGATTCTTATGATGAACTCTTGGGCATCAAATTTTGTCCCTTCTAAGGTTTTGGACTCCCATGAAGGATATAAAAAAACGTGCAGACTGAGAGCTCGAGTGAGGTTGTATTCTGGCTTATTTATAGCTGTTGTCGATCAAGAAAATTGACTACGGTCGGTATAGTCTTCAATTCATGTCGCCTGTAATTAAAAGTCGCTTGAAATTTTTTTGAAATACATCAATGTCAAGGGGAATATAGAACGTGGATTCGATATATTTGAGCAATAACGCATGCGACGCGTTATAAATTTTCAAACCTTAATTATTAAAGATTTAAAATTTTCGTCGAGTGTGCAACTGAACACGGTAAAATCTGAACTTTATCCTTAACTCGCATTTTACTATGCAGATTGTCCAGTTTGTTGCTTTTCGTGGTTCTTTGTTTTAAACTTTTTAATGTATTCATATAACATCTCACTTAAACCCTAGCAGATTTCAGACTTTACACTTAACAAATGGCGTCATGATGACATCAAAACGTCGTGTTGCATTGCTTATTCTTAATATAAATACTCATAGTTTGAATAATTTTTAAATTTGCCTGAACTCTTTCCCGGCGGCATAAGACCTCTATTATTTTACTCTGGCTAACATCAGACGATTTTACTGTTCGAAGGGAGATCTCCCCCCTCGACAGAGTTAAGCTGTCGGTCAAACGTGTTCGTTAGTTATCGTACCTCCCAAGGCTGTTATTGCTATGGGGGATAAAATTACTTTACATTAAAACATGTAAAAGTATTGCTTTGTAACGGAATTGTTTTGTCGAGAATGTAATCACCAATCAGTTTTATTTTTAACCACGAGGTAAGAATAAAGATACCTTTGAAGGTGGAGATGCTGCGCATGTGGGCAAATCACCCCAAGCAGTTTTTTAATAGACATCGGAGAAGGGAAAAAAGAGAAATTAGTTAAAGTATCCAAAATAGGGAAACATTAACGACTAGATATATCCTACGGTTACACGTTGCCGTAGCAAGTCTGGATTTTTATTCCTGGCGAAAACCGTCTTTTCTACATGCTGTGTGAGATTACTGCCAATTTATCGAGTTAAACGTCCACTTAGGGGACACTGAGGAATAAAGCTCTCACAGGGCGAAGTCTTCATTTACCATTGAAAAGAACAAGTTGCTTGTTCGGCAACCTTTATCAGTTTGACGGTGATGTTAATGTATGCGTTTATCAATAATGGGTATGAATAATGAGCAGACTAGGTCCGAATTAAACGACATATATGTAAAAGTATTTTAAACAACACAGTTAACTTTCCAGTTCCAGGCAGGTTAGATCAATCGCTTGAATCTTAAGAGGAAGAAACGGCGAATATATAGTTGGTCGTATAAAGGAGCACCAACATGGCTGCCATGACGTCACCTGAAGCTCAACAGACCGAAAGGGAACAAGGGAAATATGAATATCAATGCAAGAGTGCAGAGTTAGAAGAGTCTCCAATAAAATAGCTTTTATTATTTGGTTTTGCATGCTTTGTTCGACCAGTAGGTTTTGGCGGGAAAACTTCTCAGCTGATTTTAATAACATTAAGAGAGATGTTAAGAAGCTACCTACATTGAAAAAAAAACTGAAGAATAAAATGTACTAGAAAATTAGTATTGCTTTCCTTCAAAGCTGTTTGAATGAAAGTACGAAAAATGTATTTTTAATTTGTGGAAACGTAAAGTGGTATGAGCAAATGACCTGGCATAGTAAGCAAAAACATCTCAAAAAACGAAAAAAAAAAAAATCAAAAATATGTAATAAATTCCTTCTAAAACTTGTTAGGCCGGTTTGTAAGGCAAAATATTTGCCCGGTTTGGGTATTTTTTACACCAACAAAAACCACAGGCAAGTACTTTATTGCCTATACAGAGCTGTCTTTGGATTAATAAGTCTTGGTACTTCTAGTTGCATAACTCCATTATGCAAATCTTTCGTTTTCAGTTTGGGTACAACTCGATTAGATCATCTATACCCATGTTCCGTTTCGGTCTTGTCGCCTGCGTTTGAGTCGACACAAACAAAGCATTTTTGAAACACTTCTAGACTAAGTAGCGTGGTTGGCTGAAGTATCAACATCTGGCAGTCTTGGCAAAAAGCGGCTAGACTATGCAGAATACATGTTAAGTTGTAAAATGTAAGCTAAAAACGACGATATACAAGATTGCAAGCATGTTTGGGGCAGGTGTCCGCGGTCATATGTCTGCGGATTTGACTGGGCTTTGGACATTAAATTATTCATAGGTAAAGCAGTTTTCAATAAGTTTAACATAATTGCGTATCTGATTTAACCTTTAAACGTATTTTTCCTGCTTATTCGGACACATGTGGTCAGCAAAGCCGCTTGAGCTCTCCCAGTACGGTCAATCTCAAAGCAAAAACAATTCAGTTCAGATCCCTGACAATTAAACCAAGTCATCTCGTTTCTGAAGTTACACTGTCTTGATCAATGATGGTCAATCGAGGCACAAGTGTGCATGTCTCCAGGAAGGCAACATGACTAAGACTCTGAAGATGTCCGCTGTTAACGTTGTAAGACAAATCAACAACGATGTCTTCTGGAGCATTGACAACTTCATAAATTCGAAGCCGTTTCGCTGCACGAGAACTAAATTTCCTCTGCAATACTACAACCAAATCGTCATTCTATTTACGTACGTCAATGAGCAATGTCTGGACGTCATTTACACTGATGCAGACATCTTAATAGCGACGTGGGATTGTTGTTCATTCGTTCCACCAATGTGCAAGTTTTGTGAAACGTGTTGCCACCAAAATTGTGTACATGCCGTGGTTCTTTTGGCAGGATTAGTCCGAGAACCTTTAATATCAGGCACTGAACTGCAACTCATTTCGGTTACGATTGAAAACTGGATTACAGTTCAGTTCTTATTGCTGCCGAGCAGGAAGGAGGAACGAATTCAAGAAGTAAGTCAACTCATTAAGGAATACGATCGACTTTCCGCATTGGTGAAGTCCAACGATCACGGGAATTTTCCGGGAAATGTCATTGGAGCGGTGCAAGTGGTTACGGGGACTGCAGCAGAAAATACTGCAACGATTGGCATCGAGACAACAGCCACAACACTTGGTCATGCAGCTGCTGGAGTTGTATTAGCCGTATTTGTTGACGTGGCCGTGACAGCTAGCATGCTGGCACGCGCCAAGGTTAGGAAAGACAGAGGAAAGATAACGGAGAGACAATACAAGCGGGAAATACGGGAACGCCTTTTCCAGACGGGATGTCAATTCGTGGGAGGGACAACGGGGACAATTGTTGGTCAAATCGTTGTACCGGTGCCGGTGGTTGGAGCCGCGATTGGGGGATTCATGGGGAGCTTAGTTGGCTTGGGGGTGAGTTGGGGTATCGCGAAGATTCAGAAAGTCGCCCAGAGAGCAAAGAGACGAAAAGAGATGTCAACACTGGAATACGCATGTGATAGTTGATCTGAAGGGATTCATATTTTTAGCACGGACAATGATTTTCATCACAACGGTTGGCACATCCAATCAACTGCATCCCTCATAGCTTGCAAAGTGGCCGGTAGAGTCTCTTTGAACATTTAATGCGATTATATTTTATAATGACAGGTTTTAAATTAATATAAATTCTAGCAAGAACAAGGCATAGCTTAATGCTATATATGTGCCAATAACTTTTAGTCTAACATAAAAGTAGCCGAAATAATTTTGACGCAACTGTTTTATAGCCCTCTATTAAGATGAATTTGATTACATTACTCCAGAATAGTTCACAAAAAAATGATGGCATACGTGCACCATCATACAAATTAAGCCTTTTTCATAAGTCATGTTAAAAAAAAACAAACCAACAAAACAAAACAAACAAAAAAAAATCACGTTTCACACACTAAAAGCTTAACTGGCAGATTTCTTACTGTTGACAAGAGCACTTTCATAAGCCGCAACATGACAGGAGCAAGTTTTTGAAGTAAGGTCAATAAATGAGCACAAAGAGGTTATAAAGCTGAAAAAATACATGGCCTAGCCCTTGGTGGTTGTAGTTTAATGAAGATTCACTCGTATTCATTAAAGGTTTTGTGAATTATTGATCTTACTATAAAGAAACAGCATGTCAAGTGAAAGTTTGTGAAGAAGAGCCAAAAAAGGCTACTACAAAATTTATTCAATGTCTATATGGAATTAAGTATACAGACATGCAGTCAAATATTCACTTGGACGAGAAACAGATTTCTTTTTAATGACCTGATGGAAGTCATTACCAAGTCTTTATGTCTCATTGTATTCAGAAGACGCTTTTGAAATTATGTAGTTGGAAACGGTAGAAAAAAAATATGAGCTTGACTATCAGAATTTCAAAATTTTGGAGGTGAGCGTAGGTCATTTAACAAGATGAATTGAAGTTTGTTCGCGCAATCATATATGGAAGAAAATGAAGATATTGAAATTTAAAAACAAAGGGTAGTACGTTTTTGAACGTCATTTGAGAATACCTCGTGTCGTTATTTTTTTGGGCTATGTAAGACCATGCCTAAAGGTATAACAGAAGTGACAGAACTAGTTCTCAAGTTGGCAGAGTCGAGCACGCGCGCTTTTTCGCGTCTCAATCCGCTTTCACTCAATGGAAACCCACTTCATAAATATGCGAACACAATAAGGCAAACCGGCCATTTCGTACAGGAAACTTTGTGCATAAAGAAAACACGAAAAATTTAAATCAGCCTATCAAACTACTTTTGAAATAGAATTCCAGAGCACACTTCACTCTCGACTTTAAGCAATCCAGTTAGTTTAATCAAGTTAATATAATCAATGTTGAGAACAACTGTAATCAGGTTTTTGTTTGCAACTGCATGTTAATGATCACTGTGGCTTCTATTTAACATATTTCATGGGTCCATTGAGTTTTAGTAGAGATTGATTCCTCATCACGAGCGCAACATAACAGGGAGGTAATGTGCGGCAATTCTCCTCCATTGCCCCCACTGATGGAAGAAATTCTTTGTCCAGCTGGCCAAATCTTGCACATAGTTTTCAAGGAAAGTCGCGTTATTTTGCAATATTTTGAATAGAAAGTTCATATTTGGAGTGTTTTGGTGTCTCTTTAACGGAAAATGTTCACTGTGAATCGTTTTGCGACCTCACACTAAAGGAATATATAGACATATACATATATATATATATATATATATATATATATTTATATCATCATTGGTTCAGTTTCTATTGTTCTCTGGAAGTTGATATCAAGCGAATACACCTGCAAGCACCAGATAACTGTCTGAAAAGCAGGGGGCGGCTTTTGAATATTTCCAGGGGAGAGCGGGGCTGAAAGAATCGACCAAACTTTGGGGTTGATATGCATTAATCAACCTCATAAATATATTAATGAGGTTGATTAATACATATCAACCTCTAAACGGGGTTGATTAACACATATCAACCTCCAAATTGTTACGCAACAACACAGACTGAAAAACGCTCTAACTTCCTTGAATTTTACTTAACATCAAAACAATTTACTCAATGGTACTACTCAAAAAACGAACTCAATTTACATCCACAATTGTTTGAGATCTGATTAGGAGTTGTTAATGACAACTTTGCAATTCGCAAACTCAAACGACAACCTTCTCTTGCGAGACGTTGCTATATCACGAACTTTATTTTCACCCTCGTCAATCTCCTCAATTGTTGAACTCTTTCTTTTAAATCTTAAACTACCGCTCACATCATCTTCTGCGCCCTTGCTATTTCCTGCGATTACGTCTGATACAATTTCTTTCTATCTCTCGCTCGGATGTTGGTAGGAGTGCAGAGATGCCAGACTTCTATGACCAGTTCTTGCCATCACCAACTTGTCAGGTACACTCATTTCTGTTCCACGAGTTGCCGTTGTGGGTCGCAACGAGTGGTTCGTCTTGTACCATTTCTTGCTGTTGCCCAGGAAGACCAAATACGAGCAGCCCACTCAGTTTCACGAACAGTATTTTTCGGAATACGAGATGGCATGTGCTTCTGTAGTCCATAATCATCAATGGCCCCGCCAAACCGTTTAGTCAAATTATCTTTAGGGAGCTCCTGAAAACCAAGTTTTCTCACCACGCTCTCATTTCTGCATTCACTGCCAACCAGCTCTTACACTCCATCTAAATCTAGCTCAAAATCACTCTCCAACACCTTATTATTACTAAAAGCACTCTGTGTAATAAATAAATCTTCGTCACTTTCAGCCTCCATGCTAACATGAACAAACAACATGAAAAAGTTTTGCAGCAAGTCAAATGCAAATGCTAGTTAAAGCTATTGATGCATAACAGTTCTTTTGTCCTCAATCCAATACCATTTCAAGTAATTTGCATGAATAGTTAGTCATGCTATAGCAACATATGCCCATCAAGTCAATAAAACGAGATCTCAACACTTTTTTTTTGCATGGCTCTTACTAGAGTCAAAGCGGTTATTGAGTCAACTTCACCAAATGATGATATAAGCCGGTTATATACCTTAGACCTCGGCGTTTAAGCGATGTATCAACCCGAGCGCGCAAACCTATACATACATATATATATATGTATATATATATACATATACATATACATATAAAACTTCATGAGCACCTCCCTCCAAAAGTTCAATAACATACAAATCTTCTTACAATGAAGTTTTATTTTAAAAACAACGTTTCGAGGCTGAGCCCCTTCTTCAGGTACAATATGCTGACCGAGATTTTATGATCCAAGATTTATACTTCTTGAATATCACTTAAAAATCCATCTACAAATAGCACAAATCCCAATCATAATTCTACAGTATTCAATTCCCGAGGAACATAACAATATAGTTTATCTATCCAAAATCCCTCCTCCTTTACAGTTGGTTGACTAACATCACTAACATCTATTATCTGAATTTGAATATCTTCCACCCAGGTGTGACCTTCACTATAGAAGTGAGAATACAAATACTGGCCACAAATCCCCCTTTTTCCTCGACCATATCTGCTCAGAGAACTACGATGATTATTTAATCGAGTTCTAAAAGCAGTTATGGTACTTCCAACATATTGTTTACTGCAAATCCTACACGTAAGCAAATAAACTACCACTACCGAATCACAATTAAAGGAATGATTGATACGGAAAGTGCGATCCTCAACTGAACTTTCAAAAACCGGGCCAACCTTAACTAATTTACATATTTGACAACGTTTCTTTCCACAACAATACATACCATTAATCCTATGCGTATTTTCTCTTAACTCTAACCAAATGATCTTTCCAATTCTTTGGTCTCCTAAAACTTAACAATGGGACCTCAGGTAATACTCTATCAACAGTTTCTGAATAATTGACCAAGTAAGGGATAGAGAATCACTACGTGTGCTCATTAGTATGCTCTATATAGACTCATTAGTATGCTCTATATAGAGCATACTAATAGACTCATTACTAATAGACTAATAGACTCATAGACTCATTAGTATGCTCTATATAGATCATACTAATGAGTCTTTAAAACAAAAGAAAACAATAGCCTTATTAGTATGCTCTATATAAAGATTACTAATGAGGCTATTACTATCTTTTGTTTGAAGCATAGACTCACTGTGAAGAGTGGTTCAGTGACATATAGAGCACGGAAATACTCGCTTCTGATTGGCTGAGTGGGGGTGATCATGTTCTAATACTTGTAATTCCCTAAAGATCTTATGGACACCAAGTAAAGCAGGGCGATAATCTAAAACGAGACACATAGATAGTTAAGGTTGGCCCGGTTTTTGAAAGTTCAGTTGAGGATCGCACTTTCCATATCAATCATTCCTTTAATTGTGATTCGGTAGTGGTAGTTTATTTGCTTACGTGTAGGATTTGCAGTAAACAATATGTTGGGAGTACCATAACTGCTTTTAGAACTCGATTAAATAATCATCGTAGTTCTCTGAGCAGATATGGTCGAGGAAAAAGGGGGATTTGTGGCCAGTATTTGTATTCTCACTTCTATAGTGAAGGTCACACCTGGGTGGAAGATATTCAAATTCAGATAATAGATGTTAGTGATGTTAGTCAACCAACTGTAAAGGAGGAGGGATTTTGGATAGATAAACTATATTGTTATGTTCCTTGGGAATTGAATACTGCAGAATTATGATTGGGATTTGTGCTATTTGTAAATGGATTTTTAAGTGATATTCAAGAAGTATAAATCTTGGATCATAAAATCTCGGTCAGCATATTGTACCTGAAGAAGGGGCTCAGCCTCGAAACGTTGTTTTTAAAATAAAACTTCATTGTAAGAAGACGTATATGTATATATATATATTTGAATTTGTCTACTCCCTCAAGAAATTCTTGTGGGACACTTGCAAGCAGTTCATCGCAAAATGCTACAACCTGATTGGCTTGGCTACTCAATATCTGATTGTCAATAGATATCAAAGCTGCTACGAGTTGACGCACCAATACCTTTTGTTTTGGCCCAATTGGCCAAAAACAATGCTTACTTTTGTTGGGACAATGAATTGGAAAAACTAACAGGAATTACAGCAGTAGTCAAATAAAAGCCCAAGAAATGTCTGAAAGAAATATAGTGAAACCGCTTAATTACATGATGAATGAATCTGAACTAGTGAAAATTCTCTGGCAAGAGCTCACGTACTAAACCCGTTTGATGAATCCATTTATATTCGACGTTCCGTTGTACCTATATAAGAAATAAACGGAAGAGATTTACGGAATAAAATTATAATAAACCTTTTTAACCAAATATGAGTTTTTGCCTAACGTTTCCATGTAAACAGCAGGCAAGTGAGGTAACAAAACATTTATCATGTGTGTTTTTGTTCAATTGCTTGCATACCTTAATACTGAACTAGGATGCTCATAAAAATCTAGTCATATTCCGATAACTATACTACTCAACCAGCATGGCACGAATGAAACTTACCCAAAAAAGTCAGTGTAGTAAGTGTCGACGAGGAACTTTCCGTCATGCCTCTGGAGAAAATTGCCAAGAGTGACGTGTTTTGAATTCCCTGCTTCTTTGTATTTCATATCCTCGAACAACCCTGGCAAACGCAAACAGAGAAAGACGATGACGATAATGACGAGGACGGTGACGAAGATGATGAGGATGTAAGATGAGGGTGACGTAGATGATATTGATGACAGAGACGATCATCGAGATCATATAAAGGTAGAGAAGGTGTTGTACTTAAATGTCACTCAACCGTGGGAGAAAAATTGATTGTAGCCACACTGGACAGCAAAGCGAACATGACCTGAAGAAATGTTCAAGGTGATAGTCATAGGCCACTTTACCTTTGTTTCTTTTTAATGTTTGTTTGTTTTTCTTTTTGTTTTTTTTTTTTGTTAGTTTGTCTTTTTTTTAAATAATGTAAAAAAATTAAAGTAAAAGCAATGGCCGACTAATAACCAGAAAAGTAGTTTTTGTGCTATACAGTTAATGAAAACAAACACGAAACAATTTCTTAAAGATCAGTTGTTTGACCTCGACGTCCTCCAAACAGACGGAAAAGGGCCTGGAGAAGAACAACTTGCCTCCCAATTTACTCAAAATGGCTGCGTTCAATTTCTCCCCAATATTCGACCCTCATGTCCCTCTATATTTATTTGATCTCTGTGGGGACGATTATGAAAATCACGATCATGATGACCATGATGGAAATTACGATGGTAATGGAATGAGAATGAAGAAGAAGAAGGATGATGATGATAATAATAATAATAGCAGCAGTTTGATAATAACGATAATGACAATAATGGTGATAATGACGATAATGGTAACAGCATTCAAAAAACCGTTGCTAACTAACAATTATTCACCGTAGTGAACTTGAATAGTTAACTATTCACCAACGTTGAGGTGAATAATTGTTTTAGCATATACCTTGCAGAATTGTTTCCACACACATACGTGTTTTAAACTATTAAAGTAACTTAACGGAACTTCGCCTTGTCGCCAGCCCGCTCGTCCTTTGTAAACAGAACATTTTGAACACATTCTGGGTGTATTTATCGCTAAAAATTAAAATCATCTCTGAATACTTTATTGCCAAATTTCGTTGCTTTTTTGGTATTGTCTGACACGGCAGCTTCATATATTGAAAACAATTTTCTTCAATAAAAGAAGCAAAACGGGACGCCATCTTGTTTTGCTCGGAGGTGAATAGTGCAGGATACACCGAGATAGAGGAACCAATCGATTGGGCGAATAAACACAATTCACTTAGGAGGTATATGCTAACAACAGTTATAACAATATCGATAATAACAATTATAACAATTATTGCAATAATAACGATAATAATAATGATGATGATGATGATGGTAATAAAAATGGTAATGGTAGATAGGTTGGTAAGAGTGATGATAATGATTACAATATTGTTAAAGTTCACCAGTGCAACATCAAACAACGTCTATAGAAATAAGTCGGTAAATGTTCTTCAGTACTTCTTGGGCTTTTTTTTACACTGATTGTTCTATATACCAGACTTCATGACAGTTCACATCATAGCAAAGTCACTTAAGCATTTGGCCTAATTTCAATGAAGATTTTACACTTTTTTTGTTACACTTGAATGATCTCTCTAACATAATAGGTTCTTTAATGTATTTTAGGAGTTTAATGCCTTAAAGATAAGGACTCATTCATGACTCCCTTTTCTGACAGACGTTAGTGGAGTTTTTGGCATAATGACTTAGTTTGATTAATTTGAGCCAGCTTTACTCGGTATTTTGTTATCGACATTACCTTGGCCTGCGAACGAGGGACAGGATGGATGCGTGTCCTCAACCAATAAGTAGTCCCCAGGCTTCATAAAGCTTGCTAAATAATCCAAATTCATCTCCATGTAAGAATGAGCGTCTTCGCTGATGAACCAAGGATGAGGCAACTCCTAAACATAAGGCAATGTTATAAAAATTACCCTTTGAAATATACAGATTACTTCATAGTTTACGCTTGCGAACGATTTCTTTCAAAATTTGAAGTGTCAACCATTAAATGTAGTTAAAACTAAAGTATGACTGGGAATAAAAAGTTAAACCAGTGACGTATCCTTTTTGGTTGTTCGTTTCAGTCCCCTTCACGGGCCATTTTGATGTTGATCAATGTCAAACTGACGTCGAAATGACCGCGTAGGGGCCTGAAAGTCATGGCATAAACATACCAATGACCACCATTTTTGGTTTCCTTAGTAGGTCGATAATTGAAGTCATCTGAAACTTTTAAACAGAAGTATATATGTGATGCTTCTCAAACCACCATATGAAGTGAAATGCCTACCTAAACTGATCTTCATCGACACATTCACATCGACGAAGAAATTTTCTCGATATTTCTTTCTTGCATTTTCATTGTGGAAGCTCTTCAGTCTTTAACTTTGCCGCATTTGTATCACATCGACAACAAATCTTGATATGGTTTTCTTCAATATGGAAATATGTATTCTCATTCCTTAAACACGGATGGCTGACAATTAAGAGGCAACGCTAACTGAAATGCACCCGAAAACTACTTTGGCCCCGAAAGACGAGACTACTTGCCCTTCTCTGACAACACGGTGGCCTTTTCGTGCCTACGGCAAATGTGGCCTCGACAAAAGGTCTGTCTACCCTTGACCTGACCCTCTAGCATTCTTCTGGATGTAACTATAAATCTACAACCCAAGTCTAGTAACTTCAAAATAGGCATAGCGAAAGATGTCCTTTTTTGGCTGAGCTGATGGCGGACCGAAAGTGAAATTTCCTTTCAAACAAGGTTTGTGGGCGCGTGTGCCCATCCGCGCATGACTCATGATACTGCTTTAAAGATCATGCAATCCCATGACACAGCGAAGGACGAGAATCCAAGAGTTCTAAGTAAATAATAGAGCTACATGAAGTACACAAACTGACCTTCAACATCGTTTCCGGGAACAAGTCCTCAATATTTTTAAGATCACCTTGAATAAATGTGATGTCATCTCTTTCCAGGGCGTGCTTATTTATGTTCTCTAAAGCAATATCCACCGAGTATACTCGGGACTTGATACCAAAGCACTTTAGCACATCGGCAAACCACACTGCACACCCGCCAGTATAGCTTCCCAGCTCGATTACCGTTTTTGGCCTTTCCTGGTAAAATAACTCTTGCAAAATGATAAACTCCAATGGGTTCTTTAACACTTCAATGCCGTTCCAAGTTGTTTGGTATTTTCCTAAACAGCGAAAGAGTGTTTTCTTTTTGGGCTACGTCAAACCTCATTCCAGTAGCTTCTAGATAAACGACCTGGGAATGAAAGGTATATTTTAAAGGATATTGTAGCATTTACTCTCGACTAACAGTGATTTCCCAGCCGAAATGCCCAAAGTTGCATATATTTTTCGAGACAGGTCCCGATTGGTCATAAAAACGTCCTAACACTCGAGTGTAAAAATCACAATATCCTTTAAGATATGCTCTTCTACTCTTCGGCATTACCACCATGAAAAACTGAATTCGTGACCATGCTGTCAGCAACGGCTCTCTGTAGCACAGTTGGCAGACCGTCGCACTATATTCACGAGGTCGCAGGCTCAATTCCCAGCCGGAAGGCTCACAGTTGCATTTTTCGCAGCAACTGGTCCCAGTCGGGTCTTAAAAATGTCCTAACACTCAAAATTTTCAACTATTATAAAAAACGTAACTGGGAACGAAAAGTTGGTTAACATCTTTACCAAAGGGCCGATCGTATCACTTCCATTTTATAAAGTCCAATGATTTTTCAAATGAAGAGTCTGGCTGATTTAAACTCAAAACTACCTCTTTTGCTTGTTTGAAACAGCCAAAAACAAGGGCAAAAGAGCGACCTTCTGCAGCAGATTGTCGGATTTAGCTTTCCACATTGGTGACACTAAACCGCATTAGATTTGGCTAACAGGTCACAAAGCAGTTACGGCTTGAATCACTGCCAATTTGGACATTCCAGTACATGCAGAGGTTTCTCGTCAAGGGTAACAAGTGGAAGCATCTATAAACAATTCCTGAGATTTTGCATCCCCCTGTATCCTCTGAGATCATCCATTACATGAAGTCTTTGTGGAGGATGAATTTAATACGAATGCTCAAAAGCGTGCTCATTTGGTAATGATAATCTGGTTATTTGAACCACTGAGGAATTAAAGATTGAAAGTTAGAACGTGCGCGGTATCCACAGCCACAATTGCCCGAGTAATATGACCACCAGACGCGGTCGCGAAGTTAGTCGTTTAAAGGTCAAATGTTGCACAATTTCTTTATTTTTGCTTTCTATTTTATTTTATTTCATTCTGTATTTTATATTTTATATTTTGTATTTTGTATTCTTTTTTTTGGACTTCTTGCAACTGTATAATAGTGCTGTTAAAAAGTCATTTGTTTAGTCTTAGGTCACAGAAGGGAGCAACTGAATCCGAAATTTTTGACGTTGTAGTTGGTAAGCCTTGTTATTGCACTACAGACACTCAAAATATTACCCCGTTTTTTTAAGACAACAAACTGGAATTTGCGCACAACTCACCACTAATGACGTCTCGGGTTTAACGTTTATGTTATGTAACACCGCAATGCAAAGATGAGCACCTTTAAGTGGTTCCAACGTCGCAGAAACATTAAGAAAAATTCTATGCAATAACTGTGTTCCCTTCTCCCACGCCGTGACTTCGATGTGCATGTGCTTGGGTTTAAAGGAGGGAAGTGTTTGAACAATTCCAACATTATCTAATATTTTAAGAAGTCCATGCAATAACCGTGCTCCCTTCTGCCACGTTTTTACTTACACCCGCATATACTTGTTTTGAAAGGAGGGAAGTGGTACGGTTTCGTCTATCTCGAGTTTCACCTTAACTCCTTTCAGATTTCCAGTTCTCTGGAAGAGCTTCTCATTGTAATGTTCTTCTCCCGCTCTCAAGACACAACCGCCTCGTTTATTACTCTCTAGTCACGTGTACACTTGTATCACGTGGTTGTTTATGTAATAACGTAGGATTCTACACTCATGTATGCGAAGTATTTTTGCGACGATTGGATCTTCATGTTCCGCAAGCGAGTTAATGTTTAATATAATTAGTCCTTGGGCGGTTGATGATTCGCAGCCAAAAATGTATTTGGTTTTTCCGTTTACGACATAAAGCGTCGCTTCAGTGGTCTGACCGTTGCCAGCTTTGATAGTGGTGCAAAATTGTCCAGCGAGTTCTATTGGGACTTCAGATCCATATGGTCGTATTTTAACGTTAGTGTTTGATAACTTTATGCGGTTGTCTTCATCATATTGTCGAATGTGGCTCAAAGGTCTATTTATGGACAATGCTAACAGATGCTCCGAAATTAAGTAAAACGTTTAAACGTGTGTTGCAAATAATGATCTTGGTTTCCGGTGCTTTTGTTGGTGTCGACATCAAGGTGAAACAGTTGTCATCGTCCGAGTCTTGTAAATATCTGTCATTGGGTAGCGTGACGTTTGTTATGTTTTTGACTGACTTGCTCTATGATCGGCATAATTTTGCAAAATGGCCAGCCTTTCCGCAATTGTGACATGACTTTTGCTGGGCAGGTCTGCGTTCTGTCTTTATGTGGAAATGTCCACCACATTTTCTGCATGTTTTCTTTGGGTTTTGTTGTTGACTTTTAAGATAAGGTAAAGGTCGTCTTCGATAGGGCTTACATCTTGTTTGTTCTGTCGGGTTCACGTTACCGGCGGCGCCATGCGATTCTGCTCGATTTTGTACGGAATTTATAGTGTCAGTGGGCAGTCTGTAGTCACTGCCAGTGGCGGATTTAGGGGTATTCACATGAAGCACGCGAATAACGTAGATTTCACCAAATTTACACCGACTATTTTATCGTGCCTTGCGTGATTCGGTCATTGCTTCATGCAATTTCCATCGAGATTTCACGGGAATGGATCCCGTTTTATTCCAGATTCCAGAACCCTTTTCCAGTTTTTATGACGACTAAATGAGCCTTCTGTTTTGATTTGCACAACAGCGGGTACCACCAGTAAGGCCATGAGCTGTGCACCACTTGAAGCACAATCTGGGCATTTGATTGGCGCAGAGAATCTGTGATCTTTACGATCGCTTATTGGCTGAAAAAATCGAATTTAAACATTCCCATTGGTTTAAATTTGTGCATGAAGTGCACGGCAGCTTGTGCTACATGTGAAATATGATTGGTCCATTGGTTGAAGCAGCGAAGCACTTGCGATCAGCCACGAAATTCTGCTCTCGTGTGATACAGCAAGCTCCTATTTTGCAAATCTTCTGTATTGAAATCTGGAGTTAATAGGAGTCAGAATGTATTCCTATGAATCTGTTCAATCTTTGCTGAAGTCTAACGACTTATCAATGATTAAACGCGCGTATAGCGATTTATTTGAACGAATAGACGTTTCAAAGTCTAAGTCAACCGACGAACTCCTCGCAGCTATGTTCAGTGAGGATCATGGTCTGGCTAGAAATGTTGGGGCTGAATTCTTTGTTCCAGTGGCATCTCGTCAACAAAAGAAATGTTTTGCGATTAGGTAAGTTGTGCTTCAATTTTCAATGACTGTCTTAGGTCACTTGGTAAAATATCTTGCTTTCTAAATTTCATCAGCACGTTGCGAAGCATGACAATATGCCGCTGGTGGAGTTAGCATAAATGTGCATTACACAATCGCATTGGAATTTCCCATTAAAAATCAAAAGGGTGGCATAATGATGGGCATTAAAAACCAAAATTAAACTCTGTTAATATTATATCAGTATCATGACTAGATTTATGTTGACACTGTTTTTCCTTTTGTCGAATTGTATATTTGTTGTGCTTTTAATAGATCTGAAGCATCGGGCAACTGTTTGTACAGTTCTGCATCTTTGGTAATGGCAGGTGACGACAGCATGATCGAACTTTTAAGGATTTTAACCTCTCTCGAGCTTTTCTTGAATGCTGGTTATTATTGTGAACATCCTTGTTTTGTCTCTGCAGCTTCTGAGCACTGTGAGTACTCTCTTGCTAATATTTTGCCTTTGTCAGTGTCATTTAAAGCTTTTAATTCTGGCTTTACTAAGGAATCTCCAGTAAAATATGAAGCTATCTTGAATTGTGCTGATAAACAGTGGTCATCATGTTTGTGTATTCTTGGTCTGTCTTCTATTTTATGCAGATGCATAATTACTTGTTATCCTGACTTTGGAGAAGAGAGGTATAAATCTTTATTCAATAGATGTGTTCAGCCACGCCAATTAAACAAGTTTAATGATCCACTTCATATTTTATTTTGTCATGAAGGTCTTGTAAAAGCTGGAGAGATTTTTCAGCCGAATCACTTTGTTCCTATTCTATTTTGTTCTCATCAGCCAATTAAGAGAAAGTCAGCTGCAACTAATGAACCATCCTCTACTTCAAAGAAACCTAAGCAACTGGCTATTATGCCAAAAAGTAACAATCAACCTAAACCAAATATATTGAATTTTTTCCATCCAACTGGAAAACCCCTTGTAACTTTAGATACTGCTGTTAAAGCCCCTAATAAAATTTTTCATCTTCTCAGCAACTAACCACTCTTTCTTTATCTTCTAATAATGCTGAGCCTAAATTGCAACAAGCAACTGATGCAGTCAAGCTACCCATGACCTCAAGTACAACATTGCCATTGTTAAAGACTGCAACTAACATGCAACGTGTTAGTCCTTCTCGAAAACCACTGCAGCAATGTACTTTACTGGAAAAATTGCTCGGAAAGTTTGTGAATAATGTTTGAAAAATCCTAGATCCGCCACTGGTCACTGCGCTTGATGATCTGTTATTTCCAATGTCTTTCCGAACTTTAACAGGGCTTTTAGGTCCATAGGTTCTTTGAGAGCTTTCTTTCGCAATCGGGAGTCTTGTGTTTTGTGTTTAATTTGCGTTTAAATTATCTCACCTTCATTGGCGAACTGACGATCGACTGCTTTGATCTTGAGTCGTCGATAATATTCGGTGAGTGTCTCGTTAGTTCCCTTGTGAGCCCGTGGAAATCAAAGAGGGCTACGTCTCTGTTTCCCCGCGGAGCAAAGTATTGAGTCAAATTTGCGACGGCTGTTTCGTAAGTTGTGCCAGTGTCGGCCAGTACATTGAATATTCGTAGCTTCCCTCACGTATGTCAAGGGCAGACCTCGCCGAATGGTCGAGTCGAACTCTCGAAGGCTGAGCAAGAGGTTCTCGAAGCGTCGTAACCACTCTTTCCATCGTTGAGAGACTCCCTGGGTCGGTGAGAGGATCGAAAGGAGGGAATGGAGGTAGGCCGCTTCTCGGCGCGTTGAATGCGGTCGACGTTGTGCCAGTCGGAGGTTGTGCTGGAACACGGGTAGTTGCGTCGGAGTTCTCGTAGTGCTCGTGGCTGCCCATGTCAGACAGGTATCCTCGTCGCCACTTTTTTGTCTTTTCTCAACTAGTATTTAATATGCCGTTACGGAACGAACCAGACGACACTACTTTTATAGTACTTTTTCAACGTACCTTTTTATTTATTATTTGGTCTACTATATCGCAGAGTAAATGATCGACCAGAGGTCCAACTCACCGTCGCCAGCTCTGATGTTTGTGTCTTCGCGCATGTTGCCTCGCGCATTTTTCCTAGCCCACTGTCCTCTAAGTCAGTGGTCCAGCGCTCGCCGCGTGTAGGTATGTGTTTTTTATCTTTCGTGCTCGTCTGAACTGAATTTTCGCATAATTGAAGTGGTTTTACGGTCTTCGTCAACCTTAAATGTGATTGCAAGGCCGGAAGAGGCAAGCAAAAAAATTACTGATAAGCACATGTATACCAGTTGATCTTTTAACAGTTTTTGACTTGTTTAAAATCGTGGTACGATTAACAAGAATTCAGCGCATGTTTGAATCCATCGAGCGTTGTCAACACGTTTGTACGATATTTGTAAATTGTGGAGTAAATTTTATTTTGTAAGCTCACTGGACAAATACCCCTCGATAGGTTTGAAAAGCTAATTTCAATGTACCAGTTTAGCACTACAATCAAACTTTACTTTGTTTTAATATAAATGGCAAAAATTCATATGAGGTCAAAACTGCCTGGGGAACTTGCCAGGAACATGGCAGCCAGCGCATGCGCATAAAAAATTTGGGACAAATTTTCACGCGAGTTGGACCTCTGGTTGATTATTTACTCAGTGACTATATCATGCCATCAGCACATGATAGACAAGTAAGCTGTGACGTGCAAAATTTGGTGTAACAACTATTGGATAACCAAACACAACACATACGTCGGCTCTAATGAATGAATGAATGAATGAATGACGTTTATTTCAGTGGGGTAGCCCATTCAGCCAAAGCTGGTATTCAGTGGGGCCCTAAATCATTAACTAATTACATTTAAAATACACAATTAAACTCTAAAATACACAATTGAATTAAATAGAAGGTAAGAATGCTCAATTCACCAAATGCTGGATTCGTCGTGCAACAGATGTAATATGAGCTGTATAAACCGTACTGCGTGGGATAAACAAAGCGAACAATTGTAAAGCCCACTTCTTTTCGGGTGAGAATACTGCATCTTTCCTAAAGCACAAATGCTTCTAAATGTCAACATATTTACTGGCTATTTTGAGGTTTCGGGAATTTTAACCAAGAAAATTGCAGGGAATGTTCAAGTAAATCAGGAAGACCTTGTGTCCGACGTACAGCATACTAATTTGGAGCCAATTTCTACTGTATATTATCATAACCAACATAGTAACTGAGAACTGGTTGCGATTACGGCTTGCCATGCAGTTGAAGCAGTTAAGAGGCAACATCAAAAACCTGATGTTCAACAGGTCGTGTAATTAATCGGAATTTTGAAACGATAACTTCACAATTAACCTACACTGCCGAAGTCAACTGAAAAATGTTGACTAGAGCGGGATTTGAACTCGCACCTTCGGGATACCGGTCCGCCACTCTACCTGTTGAGCTATCGAGTCCACAGGGATTGGAAGCGAGTTTTATCCAATTTAAGTGCACGAGATATTCTCGCAACAACTTAACGCTACCCATGAGGATGGATGTGCAGTATTAATCGGAATTTTTTGTGCATAAAATTTTTTCCATCGACAGGAGAATCATTTATAGCACAGAATTAGCTTCACAGGCACTCTGGGATTAGTTGCTCTTTGAATAAAGAATCTTATTTCATGACACACCTACAATTCATTGTTTCACAGAAGCGTTAAATCCTTTAGTCCACTCATTAGTATTCAGGAGTGTGATCACGACTTATCATATTGCTCTCCTTTCAAATCACTGTGATAAACGCTTATCGTAAAACTATTTCATTGCGGGTGAGTTATGAGATAAGCTTCACTAGCGATGTTACACCTTTTATCACACTTGTGACCATCGATTAACCCGTATATATAAGCAACGAATTATTTATGTAACTTTCAACCTGACAACCGTTTCTGTTTCTATTTAATTTTAAGGTTTTTTTCCCCATCCATTCATACTTGCTCTCCAGCTGATAAATTCGCGATCAGGTGCAAAAGTGCGTAATCATGTAGGTTAATATGGTGGACGAAAGTTGAGCAGGCATTGTCCGAACGAACATTGCACTGGGTAAGACTGTCGAAACTATGACCAAACGAAACTTGACGTTTACCTGCAATGAATCTATATCTGAATCAACTTAAATTAAGCATAATTTACAAGTGGACTACAAGTAGCATTCGTACCGTGAGACAGAATTTTGAGCATGTCGACATCAAGGACGCTCCTCTCCTCTCGGTCTTCAAACTTTACCAAGCGATTGTCGCTAGTTTTTCGATCCAAGTACAGTTTATGTATTTGGCCATAAGCTTTGGATATGGAACAACTCTCTTCTGGGTTAGTTTTGCTGGACATAGCAGTGCTTGGTCTCCAGGGGGTAAAAAAATTCTACCTCAGCTGTCTACTTGTCCTCTTGCAGGTATTCCAGCCGCACCGCATTTGATGCTCTGATAAAGTAATACCCTCGCCCGAGGCGTATCACGCAGTGCAAGGCCTGCTAATGTCGACCACAGTTAACCTGTAAAACAGGTTAGACGTGCTTGGAGTCCGTTTCCAGTTGGTTTGGTTAGTCTTGTTGATCTTGTTGGAATTGCTGTCAATTCAAATTTGTCGTTTTCATTTGAATCTTTGACATTGTTCGGACCCTTTAATCTGATTTTCTAGTGGTAGACAAAACTTTGGAACTAATCACGCCCATCACGGCAGTTTCGGTTATGCAATCTTCTCGACCACTTAGCTTCACACCGTGTGAAGGTGATTAAGTATTAAGGGGCTAATAGGGACCTTTAGCAAATACGGTGGGAACGTCAAAGACGACTTCCTTCCTTCAATAGAACATTTCATCCAAAACAGGGAGAACAGATAATTTTTTATCCCAAGAGTAATCCCAAGTCAACGCCGTCCTTGTCCTGAATACAACGTTATACACTCAGGGCGTCTAACATATTCAGAATGACGGTAGCACTTGAAGTGGTGAAAGTTGTTAGTTGAGTTTGACTCAACTGAGTCCTTTTAGCGACTGTGAAGTATTCTGGAGGTCGAAAAACAAATATCAAGTATCAAATACGACGTCAGCAATCCGTGGTTCCTTTTAAATGATCGAATTCAGATTGCCTTATCACCGACGTTACCGTCCTAGCTTGTTTCAGGTCCCTAATGTTCATTGTAGTTAGCCAGGTCAGTGGCCTTAGCTTACAAAACCACTAACCTGCTATAAAACAGGCTAGACGGGTATGCCGCGTGCAGATCAGGGGACCGGTATCCAGGTTGCTTGGAGGGGGCAGGGGTTCAAATGATATACACTGGCGGAACCCAATAAAATCAAACTATTACAATAAGGGAAAAGAATGATATGTAATTTACTTCTTCCTTAAAAATGTATTTTTAGAAATAATGACTAGATATCCTGCAGCCAGCGTTCTTGAAACCTAATCTTTACTGACTGCACATGTTTATCAAGGCCACCGTAAATTAAGTTTTAGCTTCTTTCTTGAGGAATCAATCTATTATTATTTTACATTGGTTAACGCCAGACGATTTTATTTGTCAAGGGAAGAGTTAACTTGAAAAGAGTTAAGCAAACAAAAACCTTAATCAAAAAACCCCCTTGAACTTTGTCGAATATTGTAAGTAATTATTTGGTTTGTCGTAAGTTCACGTGAGTTTGTAACTGTAGTCATTGAGCCCACTGTTTTTTGTTGAACTTTGAGCCTTAAGCTTAATTAATCATTCACACCATGTCAAAAAACAAGTACTATATAGGCGTACAATATAGTTTCCAGACGACCCTAAATGTGAGACTGCGACGTTTTGATCTCTGTGTGTTGGTCTGTCATCTCTTAAGTTAAGTTGGTTATCGTGCTGAAAGGTTGATAGTAATTAAAGTATTTAATCAGAAAGATACAGTCCCGGATCGTGTGTTTTTGAACCATCTGAAGCGCAACTACTAAGTAAAGTAGAAAAGACGCAAAAAACTTTAAAGCTGTTTATGCAGCAGAAGTGGGTAATGATTGTGGCATTTAGTTTTCGGGATCAAAAACAAAAAGTTTTATTTCTACATGGAAAATGTTTAGCCGGTACCAGATATCAGGGTAATCGCGACTGAGCAAGAAATGAAATAATTTGCCTCTTTCAAAGTTTCATTCTTTGGAAAGTACATATCAACAAGAATTTGACTTTACAAGAATTTGCTAGACATTTAATCAACAAAAATCAAGGATGCATCTTTTTCTCGGGTAAACATATCCTTTTCATCGTCACAAGTATTTCATGTGACAGGATTCACAGAAAATGAAAAGCTTTTTGGTATTATTCCCTGGCACAGCAAGAATTTCATCAAAAGTATTTCCAAACACCATTAACATCACAAGTCTTTGAAATCGCAAAAGATATCTCAAGCTTCATGTATCACGTGATCTCATTTGTCCCGACGCATGCGCAGTTGAGGCTCCAAACTGGCCAATCAGATTCGGTTCATGGAAAGAAGAGTGTCTTAAGAGAGGGAAAAAATAGTCCATACAATTTTGATCTTATCTAAAATTACTGTTTAAATGATGAAAAATGGCATCCTTAATTTGTGAATATCTTACCTTGTTTCAGAGATCTTCAATGGAAAGAACTGTGTCTTAAAAAAGTCATTGATACGAAAAAATGGTCTGTTTGATTTTGATTTTATCAGAAAAATACCTATGACTGAATGATGAAAAACGGCGTTCTTAATTTTTCAGTATCATGCCTAGTTCCAGAAACTGTTCATGTTTTTGAAACACCGAGTCACATAAGCAGTGTGTCTTTCAAACCGCCAAAATCTGGCTCCCTAACCTTAAAACTCCAAAATCGTCAAACAATGATCAGCACTACCTTTTCGTTAGATCACTTGCTTTTGACTAAATTTTTATTAACTTCATTTAGCTTTTAGGAAAGATAAAGCAAGTGCAACTGAACTCGCGAAAATCCCTTTGGAAGAGCTCGTACTAAACCCGTTTAAGCCGGAATCCATTCATATTGCACATTCCGTTGTACCTTTACAAAAGATTAACAAACAATAAAGATTCACGGCAGAAAGTAATAACTAAGACATTTTTACAATCTGAGATTTTTACTAGGAGGTTTTGGCCTGAGTCTCCCATGTACACACCAAACACGTGAGGTAGCAGGTCACTTAGGCTCTAAAATGCTCATAAAAACATTGGCAAAAACCAAGACTTACCCAAAAAAGTCCGTGTAGTAAGTGTCCACGAGAAACTTCCAGTAATGCGTCTGGATAAACTTGCTGAGAAAGATGTACTTTGAATTCTCAACTTCATCGTATTTTAAATCCTCGAACAACCCTGGCAAACGCAAACAGACACAGACGATGACGGTGTCCATTATAATAATACTGGTGACGACGAGAATTATCAGTGTAATCAGTATGAATGAGAACGAAGAACAAGTAAAAAAAGGAAGAACAAGAAAAAAAGGAAGAACAAGAAAAAAGGAAGAACAAGAAAAAAAAAGGAAGAAGAAGAACTCTTGCTTGTAGATAGAACGAGGTCCACGAGATCAACTGGCAAGGTTGTACATAGTCATTCCATCGTAGCATATTAACATGTTTTTGAATTAGATATTGATCGAACGCAAAATTTCTTTAATATGCTTTTGTTTTATCTGACCCTGAAATGTTTTTAGCAGGAATATGGAACCCGAAAGTTAAGTACTTTTTTTCGATTAGCTTCATGTCACTTGATAAAGTTCGCACAATTTTCTACAGAATTTTTTTTTTGACTAGTTCTTAGTGACCCGAGGGAGGTCACATAGACTGAAAAATTTTGAAATGCAAAAATAAAAGTGGTGTGAAGATTTCATATTTTGGTTATACTTAAGTAACATCTGTACCGTCACCAATCGGTTAATGTGTTTCAGAGGTTTTATACCGTAAAGCCTGATTTCCATATAACCGCTACCATCGTTACGATCTCTGTGGTCGCTGTGATCGCTCAAAAAATTGACGCGGGTATCGCAGCATTCATATGGAAATCATGAGCCCAGCGATCGTGACGACCACAGCAATCATAACGCTGGCGATTGCTGAGATAGAAAATTTTCTATCTTGGGGATCGCTGAGTTAATTTTTTGAGAGATCACAACAATCGTAGCGATAATATGGAATCCAGGCAGGATAAAAGCTCGTTCATAACACCTTTTCTAAATCATTATAAGAATTCTTCTCAGAAACGACAGATAGGAGCATGAAGACAGAGCTAAATCGACAAGTTTGGTCGACTATTTCACCGTTTTTAATTGATTTTCTCAATTCCATATAGTCGATATTTGGAGATCTCTTTATGGCGCCCAAACCATTCTGCTAATTTTTCCGCAGTCTAATAACGACTGATCTTCATTACCTTGGCCTGCAAACTTCAGAACGGAAGGATGCGTGTCCGCCATCAATAAGTAGTCCCCAGGCTCCATGTAGCGCAAGAAATATTCCATGGTTATGTGCAAGTAGGCATGCGCATCTTCACAAATCAACCAAGGATGAGGCAATTCCTAAAACATAAAGTGATGTTGTAAAATTTACACTTTCAAAAACAGAGATTGTTTCGTGGTAAATGTTTGCGCATACGATTTTTGTTCAAGAGTTGAGAGGTATCAACCAGTGAACACATACTGTTGAGGTGAAAGTCCTTCGTTCGGGTGAAATGTTGAATGATATAAAAAGTAAGTGATATTTCTACAGGTAAAAAAGCAATGTGACGAAATGTGACGCGATGTGACCAATTTCAAAACCAACCTATCGGCATATCCTTTCGTGCATTTTCACTGGAGGGTTCGAATTGCGCCGGACCCAATACAAATAGACGAAAAGTCTCCCTACCCTTGGCAGGACCCGAGAGCACTCTTTATTGTACAACCAAAAAATAACAAAAAAAGTATATAACGACCACTTAGTCCAATAACGTTAATACAGGTGCAACGCACGATGTATTCTTTAGGTAGGGGTACCGGGGATAGCGTTAGTGATATTACTACAATGACGACGTAATCCCAGTATAAAAAGCGAAGGACATCGAGCGCATTTTTGTACGTGAATAAAATAACATCGTGAATTTACCAACTTGATTATCTTACAAGAAAGATATTACCGCAACTTTTTGAAATCACGTCGCAGATTAACATACGTCCACCGACTGACCTTTAACATTGTTTCCGGGAACAAGTCTTTGATATTTTTGAGATCCCCGCAAATGCATGAGATGTCGTCTCTCTCCAGAGCGCGCCTGTCTGTTTTCTGAAGTAATTTCCACCGTGTATACTCCGGATTTGATGCCGAAGCATTTAAGCACATCGGCATACCACACCGCGCACCCACCGGCATAGCTTCCATCCTCGATTAAAGTTGCTGGCTTCTCCCAATATAATACCTCTTGCAAAATAACGAAGTCTAATGGTCTCTTCATCACCTGGATACCATTCCAAGTTGTCTGATACTTTCCTAAACACCATGAAAGAGTGTTTAATGGCTTGTTGGACGCATCCGATCTTATTCTCAAGATTTTTAAATAAAAAGCCCAGGGAAGTGGGAAGAAGACTGGATATCATCTTTACCGAAGCTTGCTCGTTTTCCTTCAGTTCCGTAAAAGCGTAAGTTTGATCGCTTAAAGAACCAAGTTAATTTCTTACTTAACAGCACACATTGGCTTTTGCCGGTTAAAAACAGGCAAAAATAAGGGCAAAGAGTACGGCCTGTCCAGAGAAAAGCTAATTCGCTTTAACTGTAATTAATAAATACAAACACCTGATTTTCGAATTGAAATCAATAATTCCCCTTGTCACTTCTCTGAATCTTCACAATGGCTGTGTTTTCACTAGGACGTTTAACTAGCTGAACATTCTTTTGAGGTGTATGCTTTCCGACCGAGCTAAAAGTGCTTTGCTGTTTTCACTGTAAAATTTAAGCCACTTAATTAATCGATGGTTGAAATTACAAAAGCGCACAAATTTAAAAATAGTGGGGGACGAAGCGCTATTCACGGCATTTCATTTCTTAATAACCACTGTTTCTAGTAAAGAAGAAGGCAATATTTACAGAGGCGGTGCATAATGTCTTTGTTTATGAGAAGGATGTGAAGAAACATGACATTACTGGCATTTCAACAGCGGAATGCGGCTGCTAATTGCAAACGTAAGGCGATGTGGGTTTATCCAAGACCTCAGGTCTGGTTTGAACAGCTTTTACTTGTTCGTTATAAAGGCTATCGGTGGAGTGAGAATGTTAGAGTAAGCTAGGACACTTTTCACCACATTTGTAGACTAGTTAGCCACGAGTATATCAAGTAAAATACAATTTTCCGTTAAGCAATAAAAATGAGAAGCGGCTGGCTGTTACGCTCTAGCGATTAGCCACAAGGAATTCATACCGAACCGTAGGACCAACGTTTGGAATAAGTCAATGGTCTTGAATAGGTTCTCAAGGTCTTTACCTTGGCGCTGGGTCATCCAAAGAAACTGAGGGAATTGTAATTACTTGTTCGTCATTTCAGAAGCACGAGCCACGGTCCGTGAATGTCCAGCTATCATAGTTACATCGAAAATAAATCTTTTGACTTGCATCTGTCACCACGCAAGATGTGACTGGTTCCTGAACACAGCAGGACAAGTTATACTCACTCGAGATATAGTATAACTTGTCCGCCGTTTCCATCGATCAAGGCGCGATAATCCCTTATTTTCTATAGTGAAAACAGTTTGCATTTTTAACTCGTTCAACTTCGAACGGGCTGTTTTCACTGCGCTTCTGGAGTTTTGTCGCCTTAACTGGTCGAACTTGTCTTAGTGAAAACACAGCCAATGCAATGTCCTCCGCACCACGTGACATTTTTATCATGGTTATATTGTTCCGAATATGATTAATTTTGCCGCCCCCTCTTGAGTTCACCGGCCAGTCTTACCAGTCTCAGGTAAACCGTGATTTCACAAACCAACTATCGCTCACAGACACTTTCATGATGAATACGGTCGTTGTCGTAATTCTCCATGCATTGCGTCTCCAACTTGTAGTGTTTTATTCCTTTTGAAATCAAATCGTCTCTCTATATAGACAGAGGTTATGCAAATTAGTAAGACAGTTATGCTATATACAAGAGAATAATACACATATATTAAATTGATGTACATTGGTAGTCGTGAAATTAAACATTAATTTGCTGCATTGTATGTCAATCAGCCTACAACTTTTCATAAATTGTTTGGCAAAGTACATCCATATGGCGTTCAATCTCCACCAAAAATCAATTGATTCAGTTGATTAAGTTTAGTTGATTAATTGATTAAGTTGAGTCCACAACTTTGGACATCACGCCATCAAACATCTGCCTTGACACATCAACAATTGATTTCACACATCGCAACATTGCAGTTCACAAATGCCAACCTTTAACTTGAAAGAACCGAACATCGAATATTCAAAATTCCTTTATTGATCGCACAGTTCGCAAGTTGCAACATCGCAGTTTATAAACATCAATCTTCGACCTCCAACATCGCCCACATTAACACTGAATAGTGTTAACAAAGAGACTGCTACATCGGAATTGGTTCTTCAACGATATTCTTGGTCTCCGAAACAAACAACTTTGCGAGTTCCCATGTTCAAAGTTGAGTTCCGAAGTGCGTACCAACTCTGCCAAAAAGTACAGAATGTCATCATTACCTTAATTACAAACTCCCGCCCCCCTCAAGTGATTCATAAAATGCGATACGGAATAAAGTTGAAACAAGATATGCCTTATCTGCGATTTCGGTATTCGGTTTTTAACTGCAACCCAAAAAGGTGAGTTATTTGCATTACCAAAATAATATTTACGACGAATTCGGTTTTTAACAGTAACCCAAAATATCAGTTACATGCGATTACTTCGGGACGAATAGACGAAAAAGTCGGGGACGAAATGACCAGATTCCCTCTCCACAGTTCACTTCGCTACGCCCAAAACGCCACTGATTTCTGCGACAGTAAATCCTTGACCTACCAAGAACTCCAAGAAAGCCAACTGATCCCTAAAAATATCGACCTTCGGTATTCCACTGGCGCTAACTTGACTCAATGGAGCCTGATAATGCAAGTGGGTGCAGTAATTATTGTCCACTATGTGATCCAGTTGATGGTGTACTGAAAACATTCTATTAACCAATATCATCGGGCACATCCAGTGTGACGAGCATCCGATTAATGTAGGGCAAACTTAGTCTCAGAAAAAGCAGCCTTATTTTCAAAAAATCAACATCGTTTGGATTCCTGACCAGGTCGACGGAGTCCGCGATGTTATTTAAAGCATTGATCACAGTGTTGAACGTCAACTCAGCCACTTAGTATCTTAGACTAACATGCAGACACGTGTAGTGAAGTGAATTTGCCGTCACGCAACTTTGTTCCTTATCGCATTTTATGTATCACATAAGGAGGGTGTGTGTGTTGGCATAAACGTAATGATGACACTCGGTACTTTTCGGCGGAGTTGGTACGCACTTCGGAACTCAACTTTGAAGATGACAACTCGCAAAGTTGTTTGCTTGGGATATCAACAATATCGTTGAAGAACCAATTCCGATGTAGCAGTCTCTTTGTTAACACTATTCAGTGTTAATGTGGGTGATGTTGGAGGTCGAAGGTTGATGTTTGTAAACTGCAATGTTACAACTTGCGAACTGTGCGATCAATAAAGGAATTTTGAATATTCGATGTTCGGTTCTTTCAAGTTAAAGATTGGCATTTGTGAACTGCAGTGTTGCGATGTGTGAAATCAATTGTTGACGTGTAAAGGCAGATGTTTGATGGCGTGATGTCGAAATTTGTGGACTCAACTTAAATGTTGATGTATGAAGTTGAATGTTGAATGATAACTTTGATTTTTGGCGGAGATTGAACGCCATACATCCAATATACACCAGCTCATTAGTAATATCCGGTAATGAATAGCAATAAGGCTTACTAGAATTCTGTTTCTAATAAATACTAATTCAACGACATAAAATTCGACATTAGCGAGATTCGTTGAAAACTAAGCCACAAAACGTCAAATAGAAAGGTTTCTTTTCGTCTCAAAATCACCACAATATCAGTGTTGTGGCATTCCAAAGAACAATAGGATTTCAGTGACCCAGGACGGATCACATGGCTGCTTTTAACAGTTGAGCAAACCGGGTTTGCCATAGTAAACGCCATTATGTAATGTTATAAGCATTACTTAATGCACTTGCCACCAGAACCAACATTGTAACTGACAGTTGGTTGGTATCATTGCTAGCCAGTGAGTTGAAAGTTCCAATGTTCAATGGGTCGTATAACGTATAGCAATATTTTCGTATTGATGGGTCTTTACACCGAAAGGAAAATGATTGAAAACGAGGAGTTAGCTCGTAAGCTCTCTGGATAGGTCTCTCTAAGCTTGCACAACTTATCTATTGTATCGATTGATTGCATGGCAGCCATGTTAGTGGATTTTTAACCAGACAATCACATCAGCTACTTACAATTTTAACACTTTCCCAATTGACAACGAACTCTATCATTTTATTCTGTCTAACCCCACTATATTTGCCCGCCTGCTGATAAACACACCAGCAAGTGCATAATTATTCTGGTAGACAGAGTGGACAATGTCGGTGTTGTGCAACGGTTTCTTCGGGTAGATTAAGTTCACTTCTAACCCACAGGGTTGATGATTAGAATGGTCGCGTAAGAAGTTCCGAACTTTGCCTGATTAGCACAAAGATACTTCAACAATTTAAGGAGGTTTATTTCAAATTCGACGGAGAAGAAATCAAAAGGTTCAATATGTTCATCAATTCGTGCCATTTCGAATTTGGTCTCTTCTCGCTTTTCAAAGAAGGTAGAAGTAGGTTGGTTATGTGAATTCAAATTTGCGTCCTTACGATCCGTATCTAATCCTCGCTCCTCTGACACAATCGCGTTATGACCTCTTTCATCTCGAAATGTACTGATCAATCAATCAATCAATCAATCAAAGTAATTTATTTCTCCATTATGGCTTTTCAGAAATAATTACAATTCATAATTATGCGCGTTACAAATCTATATTTACATTAACATCATTAATTACCCAACCAATACATTTACAAATAATAACAAGGTAAAAATTTAGCTATTCATGCAGACTATAATAACAGCCATTTCAACTTTAAGGAACAAAATATTGATTTATTAACAATTAGTAATTATTCCAACACTCTATATAATTTGTTCTTTATTAAATTCTTAAAAGTTCCTATGTTAGAGATGTTTTTAATATCATCCTCAAGTTCGTTCCATAACTTAGTCGCCCTATACAAGAATGAACGCTGCCCCGATGCAGTTCGATAAAGGGGAATCTGCAACTCGTCTTTACATCTTGTGTCTCGGTCATGTGTTTGCGACCTAGATACAAATCTTCTGGCAAGATATGATAGAGCTAAGTCATTCAAACACTTAAATGTCATAACAGCATCTTTGTATCGCAACATATAACCAACAGGCAACCAATCTAATTGTTTCAGTGCAGGCGTGATATGATCATACTTCCTTATACCTGTAACGATTCTTGCAGCAAAATTTTGCACGCTCTGTAGTTTAGCTATGTTCTTCGTAGAAGTATTTGCCCACACTGAGGAACAATAATATAGTTTACTAAAAACTAAGACATTTATAATCACTATTAAGGTCCGATTGGTATCAATTAAATTAATCATTAACAGAACAATGCAAAGGCCGTTTCAAACCAACAGACAAACGTTATCCATGCAATGCAGAAACCACCTTGCCTATTGAATGCCATTTACCGATCGCGTGGATCATTATCCACCCGATAAGATTTCATCAAAGCTTTGAGCTGCCAAAAACTGACGTTTATATGAAATGAATCTATTGCTAAATCAACTAGAATGACGCTTAATTTACCAGTGAATCTAGACTACAAGTAACATTCGTACCGTGACTTAGAATCTTAAGCATGTCAGCATCAAGAACGCTCCTTCCCTCTCGATCTTCAAACTTTACGAAGCGATTTTCGTTGGTTTTTCTGTCCAAGTACATTTTATGTGATTTGCTATAAGCTTCAAGCATGAAACAACTCTCGTTCTGGCCAGTTTCGCTAGACATAGCAGTGCTGGGTTTCCACGCAAAAGAAAATTCAACTTTAGCTGTCCACTTCGAATCTTGAAGCTTTGCATACTCCGGAAAAGTAACCTCTCTCCCACTGCAATGTGGTATGGGTACCAAGATCTCGGGTTACTACATCGACGGGGCTACCCTGAAAGAGGCTAAGCGTGGGGGGAGTCCGTTTCCAAGGAGTTGACAGAGGGGCATGTAAATGTTTAGTGATAACAAGACATATGAATTGCAAAGTAACGAAAGAAACTGTTATCTTCCTAAGCCTAAACCTAATTTTCTGAAAATAGATTTTTTATAGGGAAGCTGCTGTCTTCATGAACGATAAATTTAACGGGTTGATTGAGATGACGCCCGTTAAATTTATCGTTATTTATGACACGAAAAAAGTCTCCTATTTTATTTCTAACAAAGATAAGATTCCGGAAATGTCTCGCAATAATGTCGTCTATCAAATTACTTGTCCTGGCTGCAACAAAACATATATAGGTAAAACCGACCGTTGTCTTCACAAACGCCTTTCCGAACATTCTACTCAACATAACACCAGTGCAGTTGCCCAACACTTTCTCGAATGTGAACACGCTCACTTCATTAATGACTTATACGATCAGTACGACCGACTAAATGACCTTCCCTTTTCTTCTAACACATCTACCTCCATTAAAAATTTAATCTTTAATAACTATAAAATTCTTTATACCAGTAAGTCTACTAACACCAATAAACTTCTAATAATTGAAGCACTCCACATTAAGTTTAATAAACCTGAGCTTAATTCTGGGCTCAGTTGTTATCAGTTAGCCCAATTGTTCTATTCACGCTCAACCGCTTTATTAATGGTGGCGAGAACTTCTAATTAGCACTTAGCATCTCAACATCTCAGCATGTAAATTAGGGATTACCGGTAGTGTTTCCTAATTCTGTGTCGATGATGTCATCACACCTCCTGTATATAGACTCTGGCATGTTTTTTGTAATTATCATTCTGTCTGAAGATGACTTTGGAATAAAGTCGAAATATCACAGTTTCAACAATAGTTTTATCTTGCATTGACTCATATCTTGAGTTCTCAAGATGACTTTATTCTTCGGAATATGTTTTATTTTATACTTTTTGAAGTTGTCGGCTGGTCATGGTTTTTGGTCAAAAGGGACTATATGGACGGATTTCTGGATTCGCAGATTGCCAGGGCTGGGACTCGTAGTATAATTAACGATCTTTATCCTATATTATCTAGTAAATAAAGAAGTGTTTCCAACCGCGCCATTTGATTCCTTTCGTAGGCCGAAAAATCTTAAAGATTTTTTAATTCGGGCTAAACTCCCTAAGCCAGATAACTTTTTGGGTCCGAAGGGCACGCAAGCGTGCCGCAAATCTAGATGCCAAATATGTCAATTTGCATCGGGTTCTCATGTCTTTCAACACTCTGGTAGTAAACATACTTATTTTATAAATTATCATTTTGGCTGTGATTCTGTGGGAGTTATTTACCTCTTAAGCTGCAAAAAGTGTAATAAATTATATATAGGTAGTACCACCAACTCTTTCCGCAAACGATTCAATAACTATAAAAGTTGTTTGAATCAGTAGGAAGGGGTCAGCGCGATATGTCTGGAGAACATTTGTATGCCCACTTTTTTAGTGAAAGCTACGATGGTCTTGCTGATTTGTCTGTAAACATTATTGATAGAACTGATATGCATAATCCAACTGACAGGGAGGCATTTTGGATTTACAAACTTAATAGCTTTGTTCCCAAAGGACTGAATCGTGATGTTATATAATTTTATACCATTTTTTTTTAATACTTATTAGTTTTATTGTATATGAGTAAGCTGGTTAGCACTACTGTTTTGAATATTCTGAAGAAGAGGCTGTGCTCCGAAACGTCAAATAAAGATTTTTTTACAGTTTCGCACCCGATGATTTTATACACATACATATGTATCTAGATAAAGGGGCTTGCCCCTACACGATTTTGAGTTAAGATTTCTAAAGCTTAATCTTGTCTACCTGATGCAGAGAATTCTGACGTTTGACTTCTGTCACCCTATTTCTGACCGTCGACTTCTAACAAGAAAAAAGCTAACCCTATTTGGTTCGAATCCGACTTATATCACTTTACTCTGGCCATCGCTAGAAGATTTAACTCGTCCAGAGGAGACTTCTTGAAAGTTGTCGGACTCTTCCGGATTAAATTCGAAAAGCGCCTCATTCAGTTCGAAGTGGGTGATAGTTCAACTCGACGCAGTCCATTCAGTTCAAAATGAGCCTTTCAATCTGATGTGACCGACTTAATTCGAAGCAACTCCATTCAATACTAAGAAATGCATTCGATACGAAGTGACCATTCAATTTGAAATAGGCCATCTAACTGATGAAAGTTTGTTCAGTTTGATTATCCGTTCAATATCGTCTTCACTTCGTTACGGTATTTTACTATTCAAATTGATAAAGAGATTCACCCTCTTTACCACTTCACTGAAACGTTTATAGGGATGATACGACATTATGAGAAGTCACTGAGGTCTTCAAGCATACATCCGGCGCCCAATTGGATACTCAAAAAATATCGACGAAGTGGTACTGTTCCTCTAAAACGACAGAATGGAAATTAATGCGAAAAAGGCTGGGAGGAAATGACAATAGATTTTCAGAAGGATAAATCATTTAATACATGTTGAAGTGTATTCCCATTTCTAGCGAAAAGTCATATGAAATCCTTGGACTTTGACTTGACGATGATTTTAAAGTGCAATAGAAACTCCAAAGCAGTGAAATGTCTTTACGTATTAAAGACTGTCAAAAACTTTGGTGTGTCTGAGGATGATTTGAGAACCTTTCCTGGGTCATCACAAGATCAACACAAGAATACAGAGTGCAGGTTTGGGTTGGAAACATAACCCAAAAACAAAGCCATGAAATCAAATGAATTAAAAAACGTGCACTAGGGATAATTCACCGACAAAATGAATATTCCAACCAGCCACGAGTGAGAAGTTAAGGGAAAAGATCGAAGAGATTATTTATGTGTTGATCGTATTATAATGTGGCTTCCAACAGTTCCTATTTTTGCGTGGTGAATTAGTACTGTCATCATTTATGAACATTTCTGTCTTTAAAATGATCAAATAAACGGTATGGAGTGCACCTTGAGCAGATGACGTATACATGAAACATATTTTTCAAATTGTACAACTATCTGTTGTTACTATGGATAACTGTAGCGTTGGAGCTTTGGCATATTTTCACTATTATCAAAATTGAGACTCGCTACCTTCATTTTTCTCTGAAAATCGATATCGGAATAAATATTTTTCTTGAGAACATCACGACAAAATATTAGAAGAATTTACCCGACAGATTTTTCGCAATAAAGCTAGTGGAATTTAAAAAAATTCTACCTGGTGAAAATTTTTGGAAATATGTCTTATTTACTTTTGACTGAGAACACCAAGTTTTGATTGAAATTCAACGAAGCAAGCAGTTAAAGATTTAGTATTTGTGTTGACGTGGACAGTGCTTCTCGTGATAGAATGCCAACTCTACAAAATCGTTACCCTCGCTTTTGTATGGCCTATATTCAGTTAAGAATTCCCGATAAAAATCACCCTGGGGAGTCACGTTAACTTTTAGCCAGCCAATAGGGTCGTATACAACCCTTCGTTTGTTCGTGGGGGCTTACAGCCATAACAAATCGGCATTTCACGTGACTAAGCGCAATTTCAAGTTTGTTAGTTACAGCATTGTTAAAGAAAGGACCAAACGGGTGATAGTAGCCCCCATCTCTACTCTTTGCCTCTGCCCCCTTAGAGGGGACAGAGAGTTCATGGGAGCAGGGTCGCTGTAGAGTTCAAGCCACACTGGTCCACCCGCACGTGTACCGGATTACTTTTGCTATGTACTTGCTGAATAGTGCTGCCTCCTTTCATGTGGGACACTTCTCTCGGTCTTCAATGAAGATATCACGCAGAACCAGACATTCCTGAAAGACCTCAAGAATAATTGGCCGCTAAAGGCTTATGAACTGCAAGCAGCTCACATGTTACAAAGTATAATCCGAAGAAAAAAACCAATCAGACGTAAACGAAAGCAAAACGAAAGCTGAAATAGGATTACAGTCTTGCCTGTAAAACATAACGTTTTAAAGGTAGCCTTTTAGTTGTTACGACAAACAAGTCAGTCCAGTCTCACACCTTAAGAAGATGAATATCACCAATTGACAAAACGGGGTCGATAGATGAATACTATCTATTCAAAGTGCATATAAATCCTTCACAGTTTTTAGTTCTTTGTAAAGAGGGTTAAAAACTGGCCAGTAAGTTTTTTTACAGTTTTTGATTTTATCCATTCGTTTCCGAGATATCTCTGTTTAAGTAATGCCAAAACGTCCAATTTTGAACTCTCCGCCTAAAATTTCCGCGTATGTTCTCAACGCATTAAGGGCCTGAGAGCCAGGCAATTTTAAAGAACCCAAAGCAGAAGATATGCTTCCATACGTGTCAGAGTTCGAGTTTGAGCTTGACATGGTGATTATCATACGAAATATAAGCAACTTGATATCTTTATGATCAAGACTTAGTTGTTTCCTTTGCTGTGTGAAACCTTTACGTTTCTGAATCCCAGAACTCGTTAATTGCGCGACTTTTTCATGCAAATAGGCGTATTTTAAAGTGATGTGGCTCCAAAAAGAATGTAATAAATCAAAGATTGTAAAAGAACTTATCAGCTCTTTTTGGTTGCTCTATACCAAAAAATAAAAGTTGCAGAAGGTTTATATGCACTTTCAAGGAAAATGAAGGCTCCCACATGTGACAGGTTGCTGCTTAGGTGATGTACTTGCGGAATTTATAGTGGTGAACGTGGGCCGCAAGCGGAGTGAGACGTAGGTTTCCAGTTCAGCGTTAAACGGGGTGAGATGTAGATTTACCGTCACAGGAGGGTGATTTAACCCTAATCCTATCCAGGATTACCTCTTGGTAGACGAGATTCATCTATTTCAGCACATTTTGTCCATAGCCGGTTATTACACCAGTTGAATACAACTACCAGGACACTTTACGGCTTTTTCATTTTCATGCAAACATTGAATTTCCAAGGCGAATTAATGGAAAGGCAATTGCTCCGATTAACATTACAAACAAGGTTTCGAAAAGCATTCTGGCAGTTGTATTCAGCAGATGTATAAGGAAAGCCGGCCATTGAGGCTATTCATCTTTTTCGAGGGTGAGATTGTTGAACAGGTATAATCAGTGTAAAGTAGTTTGATCGTGCTGGTTTCAAGATTTAGTATTTTTCATTTTTTTAATCAAAGAGCCCACATCTATGTAATACTAAACATGTTAAAATATTTTATTACAACCCCACAAGTACATTTTAACTCCTTTCTGCCCGAGTACGTTTTTCATTATTTTACTCTGGCTAACGCAAGACATTTTTACTCGCCAAAGGGAGGAATCTGGAATGGAAATATTTCACTCTTGTGAATTAACTCTTTTGCGTTCACGTCGGTCTTCGATCATTTACTCTGGCTAATGCCGCGTACGTTTGCTCGCAAAAGGGAGGCCTCTGGACAAGAAAGAATTAATCTTCAATAACGTTGAAACTCCATTTTAATATTCCTTAACATCATAAATTTTTAAGTTCCTTCATCCTTTCCTGGCAGGATGTCTCATTTTGACGAATAAAATCCCCCGACGTCAGGCGGGGTGAACTAAAAGAAGATCGATCCTGCCAGAAAAGATTTAACGTGACTTTACATGGAACTAACTTTAAGGAGGATTCACGTCATCCAAGTAATTATTGGACAATAGATAAACACGTGTCATCTATCGTATAACATAATCTGATAACACGAATCGTCGTTAAGAATGGCTCTGTGTAACCTGTCGTTTGTAGAATATCGTGTGATACATGATAACAATGTAAGACATTGCAATTTAACTAGTTATGCCAATGAATGTATAAATAAAACAATCACCATTAACACTACCATTATCATCTTACCATTCTACCAATGAAGCTTAAGTCCACGACAACATGCAGAAGGACAATACATCATTCTTTTACGTAAACAACATCAGGTATAACTACCAAGCCACATTTGTGCTTTTTGTTTTTGTCATTTCCAGACAATCACATCACCTGGCTTCTCGAAAGTCGTTGTTACGATTTTCACGCTTTTCGTGATCTTCAGAAAGTTACCAGAAGATTTCGAAAAGCGTACTAACCAAAAACATGCATCTTATAAGAAAAACGATCAACTATTATTTGCCCTATTACAAACAGGTATCGATCATCCTTAAAGTTATTGCGAACTTAACCGGGTTTCAAAATACAAGAGCCAATAGCAGCATAACAGCGAACACAATTGTCGGCGGGCTGAGTACGAGGCGCATGCCTGCTGTATTCCTGCAGGTTGGTCTCGTTGATCCTGTTGGTATTAATACCAAAGATTCAAATTTAGTTAGTTTTTTAGAAGAGGACGATATTCCTGGAGTCATTACATCCATCCATGTTGATCTCGTTGATCGTGTGGGTACTGCAGTCAATGACTCAAATGTAGTTGGTTTTGCAATAAAGGGCGATATTTCTGGGGTCATCAAATCCTTCACGGTGGTTTGGGGTCTTGCTGGTGACGTGTATATCGTGGGTGAAGGCATTGGAGGAGCAGTTAATGATGGGTCGCAAAGATTAGTTGAACAGCAGCCAGTTCCCAAGCATTTCTGAGTAACATCTAAGCGATCGCAAAAATCTAGTGTATTCTTGCAGAACTCTCTTGGCCGACATCCTCTACGGAATTTTATTTCTTTGTTTTCTTCAAACTTGAGTGCATAGCACAAATTTCCAACTTGACACTCAATGGTGTTTAAATCGCAAACGGCTTTGCTCTCATTATCACAACTTGAGCAGTTTAACTTTACGTTCAGTCCTAACGAAAGAAAGATATAAAAAGCCTTAAGTTTTCCATTTGGTGTTTTGTTTATTTGCGCGAAGTAACTTTATTCACAAGAGCGGAGACGGCTCCCAAAAGGTGGACCCAGCTTAGAAGGCAAATAAATAACGAGCAGGTGAGTTTTGCAGACTATCTTTCCAACAAATCTTGTAAGCGTGAACATGTCTTCACATTCGCAAGAGATTCCCCAGACCGAAAACGTAACCTTGTAATAAATATCAGTGCCCAGCAAAAAACACGAGGCAGAGCCATAAAGAAATAACAAAGTTTAATCTGACGTTTCGTTGTCAACTTAACAACATCTTCAGATATTATAACATTACGTCATGAGGGTATATAACATATGTTTACAAGCAGAATACTGATTAAGACGACGGACCAATCAGGAGAAGAAAACTAAATATAGGTTAAAGTGGACAAAGAAGCGACATCACGTAAATGATCAGGTGACGAGAAGAAATTATGAAAACAGGTAAAGAGGTGTTGAGTCGATATTGCTGAAGATGTTGTTAAGTTGACAACGAAACGTCAAATTAAACTTTTTTATTTCTTTATGGCTCTGCTTTGTGCTTTTTGCTGGGCACTGATATTTATTACAAAATTATGTCTTGACATGTCCACGGTTGCCTCACTACAATATTAGTTTTCTATTCTATTAATACTTCTATTCTACTAATATTTCTATTCCATTTTTTAGTGTTCTTCTGCCAATTTTTCCGCGAGATGTTACACAAAATTTCCACCAAATGTCAAGATTCACTAACAATTATAAAGTACAAATGTTGCATTTTTCGACAGGAATGGGGGGTCTCAAGCTTTTCTTGCCCCCCCCTATATCGCTCTCCGCCCCTGATTCACCTGGGTTTGCCTTTAGTTGACGCACTCGATCAAGTCGGAGCTGGAAAAGTTGCTTTGCGACTGAGTGAAAAAGTAAGCATCGAGTTCTACTTTATTCTTCACTATAGAAAGGGAACCAGGATCCAGGCGGGAATCTCAATTTCAGAACAAATATTAATGCCCAGCAAAGTACACGCAAAAAGGCCATAATTTGTAAAAGAAATAAGTTTATTAACAGCACTAACGTTTCGTTGAGTCTCGCAACATCATCAGAGTATGAATAAATTAAACGGGTATTGTATTTACAAGGTCAGAGATATAAAGTAGGTGTTATATTACAAGATGTATGGGAAACGGAAATGGATAGAGCGGTTAAAAGAGAGAGAGAGGAACAGAGCTTGGATTGGCATTCAAGGAAGGTTTAAGTTTAGAAATAATAAGACTTTCTCTTACCAAAAGTTCAGAGGCAGAAGAACAGGAAGATAGGATTTTAAAGTCGTTGAGTGATGCAGTGTGGCCAGTCTCAGTGAGATGAGTTAAAACGATGGAAGGTGATGGATTAAGAGGCTTTTTACCTGTCAAGGCAGAGACTCCTAGATGATCAGAGGCTCGTGTATGTAAGTGGCGAGCCGTTTGGCCCACATACAATGCGGAGCAGCATTGACACGTGTAAGAATAAACGACACGAGACCTCAGAACTTTAGGAGTCCTGTCCTTAAAATTGAAAAGATGAGCAAGTCGCTTGCCTGGTTGAAAAACAAAACGAATTCTAATGTGACAACTAGTGAAGGGAAGAGAAAAGTATAAGACCTCTTTGGGGACTGTGTGAAGGACTGGTTTGGATGTGAAGGTTTTGTCCAAGAAAAGAGAAACGCATTTGTCAAATAAATGGGTAGGAAAGCCATTGGTTTTAAAGATATTTTTTAACATTTCAAGCTCTTTGTGGAAATTTTCATAAATTATGGCCTTCATGGAATTTATGGCCTTTTTGCGTGTACTTTGCTGGGCATTAATATTTGTTCTGAAATTAAGAAAGGGAACCAGTAATAGTTGACCAATCAAGTGACAGATTTCTAGAAAAGTTATTAAAACGGAGGGCAGTTCAGGTGGAGGACAACTTACAATATAATCAACTGATATTAAAATGCTGAGTGAGCTGGATTCAGAGGCCAGATAATGCATTCGACTCATACTTATATTGGCTGCCAATAACGTGAATGAAAATAAGTCCAATATGTCCAAGGAAGCCACTTTAAATTCAGCCAAATTTTGAGCAGGAAAAGAAATACTCGTAGTCCTATACAGCATTAAATTTCGAGTGAGAATGTAGAACTATCCTTTTTTTAAAACTATCCAGACTAACTAAACTATCCTTCAAGCTCTTATGTAAGCTTTCACACAGCAGCTTTCGAGTTCTCCCAATCTTCTCTCTTCTATTTCTTAGTTAAAATTGAAAAGCACACCACTGACACCAGGCGCCTACTTGAGGGTGCTTATTGCTTAAATGAGAACTCAGTTGGAAGGGGCGATGATTGGAACTTTTACAGGATTTTTTTTCGTCTGAGCGGTTGAAATTCACATCATCTTCTCGTTTTTCAACAATTTATCAAAATAAAACCACAAGGATTTCTTAACGGAGAGAGCGATTGTCTCCGGCCACTCGCCCAGATTGGTTTTCGTCAAATCTTGCACTTGGACCAAGCAGTGTTTTTGTTGCTGTTTTCTTTCACAGTCGTTACAGCTGTAACGCAAACTCACCTTCTATCCGCAAAAATGCCAGAAAGAATGGAAATATTACTCCCAGCAAATTCATGTTCTAAACAAGGAATAAGGAAAAATGCTATGAAAGACATTCAATGTTTAAAGGTTGTTCCAATCTATTCTAGATATTAATTTTTGAACTGAGTGTTATATTCACTAATCAACTGATTGCGACGTCTTTCGCACAAGTTCGAAAGACATGCTGTGCCGTGGAAATGACGCTATCAGCTAAAGCGAGTTAAGGCACCTTTCATTTCTGATCTTTTTATCCCCGTAAAATACCCGTTTGGCTTGAAACAGTCAATCGACGGACACTGTCAGCAAACTTCTTTGTCGTGTCGTTTTGTTCACTTCCATTCGGAATCACTGTGCACGACGCAATAAATATTTAGGATTTAAGAAATAGAAACTGTTTCGTAACCTGATGCAAACACTAAGAGAAGGTCGGGAGAACTTGAAAGTTTCTGTGTATGCCCGAGCACGAAGGTCGAGGATTTATACAGCTCCTTGGGAATTCTCCCAACCTCTCCGAGAGTTTGCATAAGCCCTATATAAACGCAACAAAACAGTTTCTATTTCAAAAAATAAGCAAAGAACTAAGCCATCATAATTGTGAATAACGAACTTGATTTTCAATATCAAATGGTAAGTTCCCCTTACTAATTCGTATACCTGTAACTTGTACAGCACGTTAACAACACGTGCTAAGAACCATGCGACAAACCCGCGTTTTTTTGTTATTGTATCTGGTCACATGTTTGACAATCAAAAAAAGTTTAGAATCTACACAATACCAACCAGAGCTTCCCATTCGCGCAAAGAACAGATGCTGGCATCAAGTGGAGCCTGTGATGTCATAACCGTATTTGCATAGCCTGATATAAACATGGTAACTGATTAA